>JANFOE010000590.1:0-404852 GCA_025667525.1 Glebionis coronaria | reverse complement strand
GTTCTTTTACCTGAAGAGCCCTGGGAGAGGGTGTGGCTATAGGATTTTGTTCAGTAGTATCATCCTCTGGCTCACTCTCATCCAGATTAACTAGAGCTCTTTCATCAAACCTAAGCTCCTGATCCAAGTCACCTAAAGACATAGTCATCATGAAAGAAGGTAGGTGTTCCACCTTGACTCCAGTTGTGAGAGGTACTTCCTTAGTTGTCTTCTCAGCATCATCACCTCCAGTGTGAGGATCAGTTTCAACTTCTTCACCACTAGGCTTTGTTGGACCTGATGGATCCTGAGAAAAAGTCCATAATAAATTTAGATCAATGGGTATGTTTTTGGTCCCTTTAGTAGGACTCTATTGTTGGGGGACTACATCATTAGGAACAGATTGGCAAGGGTCAGCATCAACTATTATATTTGTTGACGCCTCACGCCCTGATGCTGACTCAGAGTGACAAATGATAGAATCTGGTAAGGAAATTGGAAATGTATTCAAATTTAAATTGCTTACCGATGCTGACTTCACTCAATTAAGCTGAGGGTGAATTCGGTCTTCACCCTTATCCCCTAAAGAACTTGGGATAGGGGTTTGCCTTCAGTGCCTCTTTATGTATTCCACCTCCAGCATGTGCTGAAGTTGGCGTCTGGCTTGGGTTATTTTCCTTGGCCGAGGACTTGGATTTTTTAGAAATGTGGCCTTGGGATACATCAGAAATCTCCTTTGATGAAGATTATCTGTTGGCTCTCCTCTTCTTGGACTCACGTCTTGATTTCCGAGTGTTAATAGACATTTGCTTATTACGTGGTACAGATGAAGCTCCAGGCTTTTTTCCTATTAGACACCCTTCTCTAGTTGGAGAATGATATGTGTGAAAACACACATCTTTTCTACCACTTAATTACAATAATAACCGGACCAAAACGTGTATTTTATGTCTTTTATGTCAGAATTATGCGTGGTTTGTGTTTTTGTTGTGATTTAGGACGAAAAGGTGAAAAGAGGAGAAAACACGAGAATTCACGGGCATTTACGGACTTTTATTGAAGAAAAAGACGAAAGACGAAGTCAAGAAGTCAAGAGTGCAAAAAGAACGGAAGTCCAAGACCAATTCTGAAGATTTATCGAAGAAAAAGTCGAAAGACGGAGGTTTACTTAAAGACGAGGAACTCAAGTCTTATTTATCGAAGAATTAAAAGACAAGTCCAAAGAAATCCCAAGCCAAAAGTCATCACATTCCAAGATTAACAAAAAGATTAAGAAGGAAGGACTTAATGGGCAATTAAGAAGAAAAGAAGAAGGGGAGGAAGCTTCCTCTAACCACTCCCCTAATCACCTATAAATACCCCTCTTATTCATTCATTTACTCTTGTTAGCTAATCGTGACAATTAGTCCTTCCACCATTTAATTACCTTGTCATTTACTTATCTTGTCAATTTAAATACATGTTATGCACCTTAATTACCTTTTAATTTCAAGTAAGTGTTCTTTAATTTTATTGTTTTAAATTCTCATTCTACCTTTCTTTCTTGCTTAATCTTTGATTTATATGCTTTTTATCTTGTTAACTTGTTTAAAAATTTCATTTTTATGCTTTTGATTGTTTTAAATCTCTTATTTTCATAGCTTATTTGATTTATTTTCAAGTTTATATAGTTTTTGAAAAGTTATTTTTATATAAAAAAGTTGTTTTTCTTAAAGGTTTATCTTTTTCCTGTCTTAAAAAGTTGTTAACTTTCAGTTTCGTAGCTTATTTTTACACGGTTTTACCTTAGGATTTAGTCTTGTGCTTATCAGAATCATAGCTTATTAGATTAGCTTAATTTGTGTTTTTTTCCACCTTGTTCCGATCTGACCAATCGGAAAAGGGTTTTACATTCCGACCATAGCTACGTAGCTTGGTCGGAAAAGGGTTTCTATTACATTCCGATCTGAAGGATCTTGGTATTCCGATCAGAGTGGGTTTTCAGTATCCCGATCAAGTGTTTTGACAGCGTTCCGATTGATACTCTTTTCCTCATTCTGATCGAGGTGCTACTTTGGTATTCCGATTGGGTAGGTGACAATATTCCGATCGTAGCTTCCGATCTGCATTCCGACCAATTCCATATTCCGATCAAAAGGTAAGTTAAGCATTCTGATCAGAGCGTTTTGGATATTCCGATTGGTAAGTGACAACATTCCGATTGGGTTTCCGACCAACATTCCGATTGGACAGGTTTGACATTCCGATTGTGGCTAATCGGAATATATTCCGATAGGAGTTGTTTTCTTATGATTTGTCATGTTTAATTATTACGTTATCATTTTTATACTTGTCTAATTTTAATTCTCGTCAAGTTTTAATTTTTAGTCATTTAAATTAATTTACTTTTCAAAAAGCTTTTAAATATCGCACCTTTCTTTTTAATTAGATTTAGATTTAATTTCACGCACTTTTAATACTTGCCCTTTACTTTAACGACATCTACTTTTAAGTCTTGCACATTTAAATTAAAAACCAACCAAAAATATTCTTTTTCACCAAAATAAAACTGAGTCACACATTAAACACAAGTTTTTCAATTAGATTAGACCAACACAACGAACTTAATCATAATTTTTAACCTGAGTAAAATCGAGTTATCAAATGGCGCCGCTGCCGGCTCTTTTCGTAAAGATTAACGGTTTTCTGTGAGAGACGCGTTGCTTTTTGGGATCCGTTCACTTGTGAGCGTTATTTTTCTTGCATAAAAAATTCAAAAAAAAAATCGTAAAAATTAAAAATTGATAAAAATCCATAAAAATTAAAAAAATTTCAAAAATCCAAAAAGATTTTATCTTTATTGTGTATATATATTGTTTTTGTGTTTGGTTTCTTTTTCTTTTGTCTTTGTAGGTGCATGCGTACTAGATCTTCTAATTATCAAGAGCCCGAGCCTCAAGAAGATTTAAGTATGTCAGGTGTTAACAACAATAATCCACCGCACCCTAATAATAACAACAATGTTCTTCCACAGCCCGATCTTCGGACCATGGAGGAACTTTGTCAACCAACCATGTTTGGACGAGGAGGACCGATTGCGCCGATGCAAATCAACGCTCCTGAGTTTTCGTTGAAGCACCACTTGATTCAGCAAGTGCAAACAAACCCATTCCGTGGATTGCATGATGATGATGCCAACAAACACCTCGACAAGTTCATTACAATCACCCAAAGCATGAAGTTGGCTGGGGCCACTATGGATGAACTTCGCCTACAACTCTTTCCACACACTCTATTACATCATGCCGAGAAATGGTTTGATCGTCTCCCGAAGAATTCTATTCACACTTGGGATGACATGACTCAACGCTTTTTATCGTGCTACTTTCCACCATCCATGGTCACTAGCCTTCGCAATCAGATCAGCGGTTTCATGCAAGACCCTGATGAATCTCTTTTTGACGCTTGGGAGAGATATAATGTCTTGATCGATAAATGTCCAAACCACAACATGCTCCCTGTGACCTTAATAGATACTTTCTACAACGGTTTAACTTTTTGAGATCGTGATACGATCAATGCAGCCGCCGGTGGCACATTCATGAAAAGGAGACCCGAGGAGTGTAGAGAGCTTATTGAGAACATGACTACTCACCACAAAAACTGGGATTCCTCTGCTTCTTTAAGAAACCACCCGAGAGTCAATGTTTCCTCCACTTAAGCAAACTCTGATATGACCGAACTCACCCGTGTGCTGACTGAAATGAGCAGAAGTATGCAACTCTTGGCTTCAAACCAACAACAACAACAAGTTAAAGCTGTTGTTACTCCTTGTGAAACATGCGGCGGTCCTCACTCATACACCGATTGTCCTTCGACACAAGGAAATCCGGAAAATGTGTATGCAGCTTAAGGTAATTATTCACCGGTAAATTACCAAGCTCGACCTCAAGGGGATAGAAATCTGCTGAGTTACCGGTCAAACAACTACCTTTCCCCCGGTTTTTCTCCTCAAAACCAAAACCCCGCCAACAACTACACTAGAAGCAACCAAATCCCACCAAGAGCTTCTAATCCTTTTCACACACCCGCCCAACAAAACCCACCAATTAACCCCGATGTTGAAGCCATTATGAGAACCCAAGGTGAGCAAATCAAGAATCTGCAGAGCCAAATTATCAATCTCAAAGGAGATATCACAAAGCAAGGAAATGAGATAAGATCCGAGGTTCGCGATAATATTCAATCCTCCTTCAACACTCAAACGAATGAATTAAAGAATATGTTGGCTAGTTTCTTGCCCCCTGTTCAACCTTCTTCTTCAAGTTCTCTACCTTCAAACACCGTCACTAATCCGCGAGCCAATGTGAGTGCTATTACTACCCGTAGTGGAGTCACCATCGTAGGACCAACAATCCCACCCCCATCATCTACACCTCCTCCACCACCATTTATCCCTACTCCTCCTACACCTAGTATTAGTGTACCATTACCGTCTCCGCCTCGACATGATGAAGTTCCCACGAATGACCCTTCACAGTCTCAACCTTTACCTACACATGCACCTTCACCACCCAAACCCAATATCCCTTATCCCTCTCGTTTAGGCAAGTCCAAAATGTTAACCAAGGAGGACTCCGAAGTGTCACGCTATGTGAAGATGATTTCTCAAATGAACTTCAACATTAGCTTTCTTGAAGCACTTGTCCACATGCCCAAATTTGTTAAAGCATTTAGGGAATTGCTTAACAAGAAGGAGAAGCTGATTGAACTCGCCAACACTCGATTAAGCGAAAACTGCTCTGCAGTTATTCTTAAAGAACTTCCGGAAAAGCTTGGAGATCCCGGTCGTTTCGTGTTGCCTTGCGTGTTCAACAAAACTGAAGAATTTACTGCCCTTGCTGATCTCGGGGCTAGTATTAATTTGATGCCTTTGAGTGTTTGGAAAACACTATCATTGCCCGACCTCACTCCAACAAAGATGACTCTTGAACTTGCAAATCGCACTCTCGCTTACCCCGTTGGTATAGCCGAAGACGTGTTCATTAAAGTTGGCGCATTTACTTTCTCGGCCGATTTTGTCGTAGTTGATTATGAAATGGACCCTCGTATTCCTTTAATACTTGGTCGGCCATTCTTGAGAACCGGACGAGCTTTAGTGGATGTTGCCGAAGGTGAGTTAATCTTAAGAGTCGGGGATGATGCACAAGTTTTCAAAATGGGGAAGCTTACTAGTACAACTTTTGGAGGCCGAGAATCAGTGAATATGATTAATGTGCTCGATGAATTTACCGTCTACGACAATCCTCTATTCGACTCTTGCATCGATAATCCACTTTTTCATGATGATGTGGATGATTCTCTCCCTACTTTCGAAGCTTCTCCCATTTATGATTCTCCACCGGTCTTTGATGCTTATGATGATGATGATTCTAGCTCAGATTCGGATGATTTTGATGATTGTACTTCTGAGTATCCCGAGCTGCCCACATATGATGATTTTGATGAGGCCGATACTCTTTCGAGCGATTCTTCACACGATGAAGATCCTCCGCCATCACTCGATCCTACTTTGGACGATTACTCATTTGAGGAAGATTTCTCTGAATTTCTCAACTCTTACTTCCCTCATGAGAGTGATGCACCTCCTTTGGACTTTGAAGATTATCGTCTTGATCCTACTTTGGATTTGAAGAAAATTTTGTCAAAGGAGAAGAAACCGGTCGACACCGAAATCCGTTGCACATATGATTTGACACCTCTTTGTCCCCCTTCTGAGGACGAGGTTGTGCTTCTTTGCGGATCTTCTTTACACTCGGCTGAGCCTGAGTGCTATTTTCCCCTAAAGGAAAAGGTGTTCGACCCTGGTATTGAAATTCTGCAGCCATCTCAGTATCCACCTGATGAAATAAAAGGAAATATCTTTGGAACTTATGGAAATCTGCTTGCACCACTTCAACCTTGCTTCCACCGTGCTCCATTGCTGCTTAAGGGAACCTTGCCTACTCTTCTTTGGCTAGCCTTGTTCGCCTTAAGCCTATGCTATTTGCTCGATGAAAACTATGTCTTTGATCCTGGTGGATATGTCTTATGCTTCTTCCGTTGATGATCAAGGTCGAGTCAGGCTAATGACTCGGTTAACAAAAATCAAGCGCTTCTTGGGAGGCAACCCATGCATCTATCTTTTCGCTTTCTTTATCATAAGTGTAGGGGAGACCCGTTGGTGTTTGCTCTCTCCTCTCTTCTACTAATCAGGGATTCGAGCTTCAATGATCCACTCTTGATGATTCTTGACGACCCGTGATTCCGTGTTCACTTCTTCCCGGTTCTATCCTAAACTCTTTTCGATTCACTATTTTATATTTTCTCAATATTAAAATAGGAATCTCTTTAGTTGTCTTTTCCTTAGAGAGATTTAAACAACGTGCATAATGTCCTAAGTGTAGGGGAGTTTACTTCCACATGCTTAAACATTGAGGACAATGTTTATCTTAAGTGTAGGGGGGATTTCTATCGAAGTTAAGTGGCCCTTTTCCTTGTTTTTGTCCTCATTTTAACCGGAAAATCAATTTTTCGACATTTTTCAAAATTTTTGATCTATTTTGGCCTATTAGTTTATCCCTTTGTATTGTTATTTTCTTTCCTTGCTAGAATAAATGTTTAATAAAGTGGTTTTAATTTTCAAAACGTTGTGAATCTTTTGACTCAATCCGAGTTTACTTATCTAAGTTACTCTAGCTAATATCCTTATCGTGTTTAAGTCAAGTTTTGCTAGGCTTTTATATAGGGAGCTATAAAACGCGAAAGTCTTAACTCTCACGGGTTAAGAACAAGAATTTTTCGCAAGTTCCTATAATTGATCCTAGAGATTCGTTTATCAAGGGAACTTTAAAACGCGATTTCTAAACTTGAAAAAGTCTAAGAATTTGCAAGATCTTATAGGCGACTCGAAAACCCAAAACTTTGATTTAATAGGCTAAGCATCCACGAGTCTCATTACTTGAGATTTTAAACTGTGGAGAACGAGAGATGATAGAGCCAATTATAAGTTCGATATTCTTTCATGAATTTATGTGAGTTAATTATAAGGCTATTCTCCTATCGCTTGCTAATAATTTATCTGCTAATAAATAAGGTTGTACGATTTGAAAAGTTACTTAGCTTCTAGCCCAGATCGTTTAAAAGTTGCTCGGTATGGATTAGTGTTCATAGCCAAGGCATAACTTATTGAAGCGTGACGCGAAGATTGGCGAGTCCGAAAAGGCCCTAACAAGGAATGAGGGCTATGTTTTGTTGCTAAAGATCCAAAGTGATGTGAAGAATCATTTATCGAAAATCAATATAAAGGATCGAGACACACGACGAAAAGCAAAAACTCCCCAAAAGTCATGGAGAAGTGTATCCGAAAAGACCCTAACAAGGTATGAGGATGAATAGATCCAAGTCATAAAAGGAGGCGGATCGTGGTATATCAAAGTCCAAAATAAAGATTGGAGAAAAATGAAGAAGTCGTGGTCCAAGTATGAATCTCTCAAAAAGTTCAAGTGAAGAAATTCCAATTATGAAGAGAAGACCATTATTTCATGAACGTCTCTCAAGATTTGAAGTATGAAGTCGCTGCCAAATATCGGTCCGAGAAAGGTCTCAAATAGCGAAGCGAGTTATGCCAAGATATGAACTTTATGAGGACCCGAGAAGCAGTTTTAAAAGATTTGGTCCTTTAGCTAACTATTTGATTAAATCGTTCACTTTATTTTCATACTAAATAACTATCAAAATAAGTCAAACAATGCATCCTCGTGATCATTCAAGACAACAATAAAATATAAGAGATACCCCTAGGAATAAGGGAGTCTAAGTGAATAATTGGCCCACATGAGTTCGTGTTAGTTTACTAACTTATAATAACAATGATGTCGTTTTTAAGCTTGGTTTGGAGAAAGTGAAAAGTTGAGGATGATGATTATTCATGACATTTCCAAAACCCAAGGTATGCTTTTTAATTTCTTTGCTTTCAATTTTTGTAATCTTCTATCTCTTTAATAAAGGCCAACATGGATTAATTTTGATGAAAAATGTAAACGTGCTTTGTAACTAATGCATTGCATGAGGACATTGCAATGGTCAAGTGTAGGGGATTTGATATGTGTGAAAACACACATCTTTTCTACCACTTAATTACAATAATAACCGGACCAAAACGTGTATTTTATGTTTTTTATGTCAGAATTATGCGTGGTTTGTGTTTTTGTTGTGATTTAGGACGAAAAGGTGAAAAGAGGAGAAAACACAGGAATTCACGGGCATTTACGGACTTTTATTGAAGAAAAAGACGAAAGACGAAGTCAAGAAGTCAAGAGTGCAAAAAGAACGGAAATCCAAGACCAATTATGAAGATTTATCAAAGAAAAAGTCGAAAGACAGAGGTTTACTTAAAGACGAGGAACTCAAGTCTTATTTATCGAAGAATTAAAAGACCAGTCCAAAGAAATCCCGAGCCAAAAGTCATCACGTTCCAAGATTAACAAAAAGATTAAGAAGGAAGGACTTAATGGGCAATTAAGAAGAAAAGGAAGAAGGGGAGGAAGCTTCCTCTAACCACTCCCCTAATCACCTATAAATACCGCTCTTATTCATTCATTTACTCTTGTTGGCTAATCGTGACAATTAGTCCTTCCACCATTTAATTACCTTGTCATTTACTTATCTTGTCAATTTAAATACATGTTATGCACCTTAATTACCTTTTAATTTCAAGTAAGCGTTCTTTAATTTTCTTGTTTTAAATTTCTCAGTCTACCTTTCTTTCTTGCTTAATCTTTGATTTATATGCTTTTTATCTTGTTAACTTTTTTAAAGATTTCATTTTTATGCTTTTGATTGTTTTAAATCTCTTATTTTCATAACTTATTTGATTTATTTTCAAGTTTATACAGTTTTTGCAAAAGTTATTTTTATATAAAAAGTTGTTTTTCTTAAAGTTTATCTTTTTCGTGTCTTAAAATTGTTAACTTTCAGTTTCGTAGCTTATTTTTACACGGTTTTACCTTAGGATTTAGTCTTGTGCTTATTAGAATCATAGCTTATTAGATTAGCTTAATTTTTGTTTTTTCCACCTTGTTCCGATCTGACCAATCGGAAAAGGGTTTTACATTCCGACCATAGCTACGTAGCTTGGTCGGAAAAGGGTTTCTATTACATTCCGATCTGAAGGATCTTGGTATTCCGATCAGAGTGGGTTTTCAGTATTCCGATCAAGTGTTTTGACAGCATTCCGATTGATACTCTTTTCCTCATTCCGATCGAGGTGCTACTTTGGTATTCCGATTGGGTAGGTGACAATATTCCGATCGTAGGTTCCGATCTGCATTCCGACCACATCCATATTCCGATCAAGAGGTAAGTTAAGCATTCCGATCAGAGCGTTTTGGATATTCCGATTGGTAAGTGACAGCATTCCGATTGGGTTCCGACCATTATTCCGATTGGACAGGTTTGACATTCCGATTGTGGCTAATCGGAATATATTCCGATAGGAGTTGTTTTCTTATGATTTGTCTTGTTTAATTTTTACGTTATCATTTTTATACTTGTCTAATTTTAATTCTCGTCAAGTTTTAATTTTTAGTCATTTAATTTAATTTACTTTTCAGAAAGCTTTTAAATATCGCACCTTTCTTTTTAATTAGATTTAGATTTAATTTCACGCTCTTTTAATACTTGCCCTTTACTTTAACGACATCTACTTTTAAGTCTTGCACATTTAAATTAAAAACCAACCAAAAATATTCCTTTTCACCAAAATAAAACTGAGTCACACATTAAACACAAGTTTTTCAATTCGATTAGACCAACACAACGAACTTAATCATAATTTTTAACCTGAGTAAAATCGAGTTATCATAGAACTTTCTTTTGGAGCTTTGTCCACTACTGGCCCTTCTGCTGTACAGATGGTCAGCATGGGTTGTATGATGGCAGGATCAAGGGTACTAACTGGAATGTTCCAGCGCTTAAGCTCAAAAGGTTGAAATACCAATTTTTCTCCATGGAAATGAGTTAATGAATCTCCAAGATGGTCAGCAAAAATTAGGGACAAAAATCTGGTGTAAACCACATTTTTCTCCCTTGTTCTCTTCTCTAGTTTCCCATGAAGATCTTCAAAGATTAACCTCCCAAAATCAGCTTTGACCCCCTTAGCCAAACAATATAAAATGATTGCATCCTTTTGGTTTATTTGATCAAGCCCACCAATATTTCCCCCCAAACACTAAATCAAAATTTTCATCAGAAGTTTCCACTTAGGTCGTAAACAACTTCTCTTCAGCCCCCTCCCCGCCTTTAAGTGATTTCCTCAGTATACCTAATCTCTTTGAAAAATGTTTTTACCACTATAAAATCTTCTGGTATAGCCACATAATCACACGGGTTTTCTATGTAATCCAAACCTAGCACCCTTCTAAAATTTTTCAAACCTATTTTAGCATGAAGAGCAGCAGATGTAGAGACAAACACAATAGATTTCTTATTTTTAGAGGGTAGTGCAGTAAACCAAAACACTTTCAAAATGCTTTGAACCATCATACGTGGATCTTTAAACAGGGCTTCATTAAGAACACATTTAGAAACAAAATCCAAGACTTCTTTTCCAGGTATGGATGAAATTGATTTTGGGTTATGTAGAAGAAGATTGTTGGGTTTGAAAATGATATCTTTGATTGGGTAGTTAACATGGGATGATGGATCACAAGTAATCTCAACATCATGCCGTGAAAATGAACCTACCATTGTTGAGTGTGTGTTTTTCTTGATGAAAGAGAGAGAGTTTGTGTGTGTTTTGACATAAAAGTTTTGTAAGTGTGATTTGAAATCCAAGTTCAAATACAAAAACTTAGAAAGATTTTTAAAACCGTTTTGAAGAAGTTACAAATATTTTAGGGTTTCTTTTGAAAATTTGTCACAAACTAACTCATTAATGTTTTGAAAAAAGATGATTTTTTCTGTTGCTTTGAACAATGAAACGCCTCTTGGTGTCAGAGGGTTGTTGACTGTAAAACCCGTATTTAAAATCCAAGAATATTAAAACGCGTAATCTCATCTTTAACTTTAATTAAATTTAGCAGAAAATACGCAGCCTCAATTTTATTTAAATATTACAAATAAATAATTATTCAGAAAATAATTATTAAGTTTAAGAAAATACGTATGTATTATTTTATTATACAGAAAAGAATATTACGTTTCCGGAAAAGTAAACACAAGAAATATAAATACGATTCAGAATGAGAATTTAAATACAAACTTTTCGTAAATAATCAAAACGCGAACTAAAAGCAGAAAATTGGTACTAATGCTTTGGGCCGGATATTATAGAAACAAAAGAGAAAGGAGTTTGTGCTTAAGCCCACTACCACTTATAACGAAAGTATACGTGGGTTTTACCCATTTCTTTTCTTACAAACAGTAAACAACAAAAAAAAAGAGAAGGGGATTGTGGATTTGCTTTTATCTAATCTGGTGGTCTAGGTGGGTGGTGGAAGGTGGAAGCCATTGTTGAGTTGAGAGAAAGAGAGTTTGTGTGTGAAATAAAGAAAAAGTGTATTAAAACAAGAAATGAAAACACAATCAACACCCCTCCTTGGAAGCCTAGGTGGGGTACATATAGTCACACACCAACACTTAACTATACATTGTACCTAGTCTAGTCTAAGCGTGTGTGACTATGATAACTAATGGGAATTCTTAAATGTCGTCACATAAAGTGAATTTCCAATAATCTTCCCCCATGGGACGACGTGTAGAATTCCTTACAATATTTTTCCTAACAAGTACATAATGATAAAGAACAAGAGCTTCCATGAAGCGTCCAATGCTGATGATGTCTTCTGAGGCCTTTGACTTCAAGTCTTCACTTCAGATCGACTCATCTTCGTAGTAACTTGTGGTTAAAATACTGTAACGACACGAGCTAAGTAATCCATATACTTCTGGTTAAGGAGAAGCTTCTGAATTAACTTCCCCCTAATTCATGCCACATAAACTCGATGTAGAAGCTCTTAAATAGCTTCCCCCTAAACCGACAATCCTCGTAAGCAACTTCAAAGCTTTCAATAAAGCTTAGAATGATTAAGCGCAGAACGGAATTTAACAAGCAAATCCCATCATATAACATGATAATGTTGCTATGAGGGATTGAAAGTTTGGGGCACACCAAGTAGATTAGCAACTTCTCTTCTCACGCTTGAATAATTCTTCTGAATTTTTCTTCCCCCTGAGAGTTCAAGTTATGCATACTAGAAAGAATCAAGATATTTCTTCCCCCACATAGTTGAAGAAAGTAAATCAATCCCAAGTATGAAGCTCAAATACTGAAGTAGACACTTTATTCCATTCATGAAGTTGACATCGTAACACCAGAGTCAATTAAGTCCCGGAAATGCACATATCTTCTTCCGGAGATGCACCAGAGTCCATTAAGTCCCGAAAGTGCATATCTCTCCATATAGGATAATGATGATGAATAATTGCAACATCAAAACAATTAAACATCGAATCAGTAGTGTACCGTTTAGAGATTGATAACGCCATGAGTTAAAACACTGATTTTCTCTACGGCTATGACAAATGTCATCCCGGAATGTCTTCAAATCAAAAGAAGGTATGAAGTTCATCACGTGTACTCGTTGTGCGTTCAATGTGTCTTCTTCTTCCCCCTTGATGGTTTCGAAACTCAGAACCAGCAATAAATCGTACGCACATGTACCTGAAATCTCGTGAGAATAATAAATAAGCAGAATTATATATTTTGTGAGAATCAGCTGCTGAACGAAAATCTCTACTCATAAACTCTCCATGGCCATCTTTACCAACCCCTTGTAAGCAATTTGAAGTGACCACTGATAGAATGAACCAGTTACATCAAACATGAAGCTGAATAAAAATCCTTCGATCTTGTGACTTAAGCTTGCACAATTGTTGAATGAAGAACGGTGGAGAAATCTCTAAGTACCCAATGCATCACAGAAGAAGTCTATAAGCACAACACCTCTTGAAATTATCCACGTGGACTAAGCGCGTGACACTGAGTACAACAATGTAACCCCTTTAAGTGATAGTTATTCGAGTCATCAACCAACCACTCCGAACCGGTAACTAGATAATCAAGTCTCCATTCTAAGATTAAGCACGAGCAAGTTATCTTTGAAGATAAAATAAATACACGCCTTCGAAAAATCCGTCTTCAACTTCACATAATTAATACCCGATCAAACAAGTCCGTAGCCACTAAAAGATCGCCAAATTTTTCTTGGTCTCGTCAAATAAATTTTGTCACATTTGTCTTGTCATATTTTGTCTCGGCTCTTTGTCACGTCACTTTTGTCCCGAAAATATCCAAAGTATAGCAAAATACACAAAATTTGATTCAAAATAAATAATTTTGAAAAAAATCGTGTATAAAATGATTTGAATCACACGACCCAAAGATACGTGGCCCAATTTTCACACAAAAGGATTGATACAAAGTTTCACCTTACTATACCCGGTCCATCAAATGTCAAAAAGTAATGTTGGGATATAAAAAGCAGTGTTTACCTTAATTCACCTCACATTTGACCTAACCTTTTGATAATCTAAACACACATCTTCAGCCGCTTTTCTTCATCTCTCCCACCTAGAACAATCCACCCCTCATTTTTCTCCCATCAACAGTCCCAAACTCCACAAATCATTCACTAACAAAATCAATCTCATCTCTAATACTTACACAAATCATAATACGCAGCCATCAAATAACATAGGAATCTCCATCCCCATCAATCTCTTCATCCCAACACAAACGAATCGAATCCCTTTTGATCCATTCATTTTCAACCTTCATCTAATTATCCCATCGAAGATAATTTAAGATTCGGGTGGTGAATAATGAAGTAAATTTCCTCAGTATCTCTAAAGATCTCGGGTAAGGTTCAATTCGTGATTGCATGTGTTTTTAAATCGAAATAAAGATCGAATATAACACACTTGTTAGTATTCATTCTTTAAATTTGAAAATTAACGAGGGTTATTACTTATACACGATCTGTGATGATGGATTTAGTTACGTGTAAATGATCTTGCATGTGCAAACACGAAAACTGATGAATCTGAGATCTAGATTAATTAAGTTTTTGTTTGTTTGAGTCTAGATTGGAGATAGGAGACGATGGGAAATAGGTCAGATTTGGTGTTGGGGAGAAATAAGGTTGGCTGTTGAAATGTTAAAGTGGTGGTTCTGGTCAAGTCCAAGGTCTCAGTATAGTTTTAATCATCTCAATGATTTTTGACTAAGGCCATCGCAATGTTTTTGTTTGAACCCATCGCAATGACTTAACCAAGCCAACGCGATGTAAACAAAAAAGCCATCGAAGTCTGTTTAAACCCATCGCAGTCAAAAAAATTGCCATCGCAGTCTAACACAAATATGTCCATCGCAGCGAGTTATTTTTAATCCCATCGCAGTCTTAAAACAAATATGGCCATCGTACCATGATGTCCCATCGCGATGGTACCCATCACAATGGTACCCATTGCAATGGTACCCATCGCAATTGTACCATCGCAATGGACCCATCGCAGTGAGCCATCTCATTACACCCATTGCACTCAATGCGATTGTACTGTAAAGCATAAACCTTATCCAAGAAATGTCCTTTTTCCGATTTATCAGGATCTGTGTTTTGTGCAAAAATCTTATCCATTCATCTTAAAAAAATGCCATAAAACCCAGAAAAATGACCAGATTTGATGACCAGAAGAATGAACAGATATGATAATTGTATTGATTGTTTGAGCATAAATAATCAAGTGACTGTGGGTTTACAAATGGAGACCAGATTAATCATGATATGAAACATTGGACATATAAAACATGATATAAACCCGAGATATGACAAAATGAGACCAGATATGACCATAAAAAACCAAATATGTAATTTAATATGCTTTTGTGTGTGAATTTGAATACCAGATATGTAATAACATGTTCTGAATTTGACCAATTTCGTTTTGAAAAGATTGAACACTTGAAAGAAATAGAATCATTAAAAGCTAATCTTTCCAATAAATTAAAAGCAAAAGAGTCGGTTGTCAATGATTTTCAGAAACTTAAAATGGATTTTGAAACTCTCGAGTCTAAAAAGTTTGAATCGGAAATTAATGCTACCAAACTTCTTAAATTTAAAGAACAACAGTTTTTAAAACAATACGCTTCCATAGAAAAGGTTCATCTTTTAACTAAATCGTTTAAAGAACTCGAACTTAAACGTCTTCAAGATTTACCACCTAATCCCGGTTATGCAAAACAAGCTCAGGAATATATTCCGTGTCTTTATGATATGACCCTAATTGGCAAATCGAAAGAAGCACCTTTTGTTCGTAGTACTGAGGAGACACAGTCACTTGCGGAAGAAACTCATTCTAAAATGCTTTCAAAATTCCATACGATTGATTATGATCAGTATAACAAAGATCAATTGTCTAAAAAGACCCGCATTCGCTTACAAAAGGAACTAGCTTAATTGACAGTTCTTGTGCCCCAAAGTTTGTCAAATGAAAACCCTCCTAGTACGTCTCCTACACTTGTCAAAACAGATTTAACGAAGTTATTTCCACCGTTAACTAAGGCGTCCGTTAACTTAAATGCGGTACACCAACACTTAGCCGATTTTGACAAGGTCATTTTGGAACGTACGACGGCTTCGGCCATAACAGAAGGTGAATGGAATTTTGAGCACACTAGAGCTGCGTTTCGAGACGAAATTGTTCCGTTTGTAAAGAATGTTAAAGCTTGTCTTAGTAATCTTGATCAAGATTTGCTTTTGGAAATAAAAGAAGTTAGACGTGTTTTCAATGAAATGGATGATGCTTATGAAAACAGTTTACTTGAAATAGAACGGGTTTCACGCCAAAATGATCAGCTTCTGAAGCAAGTGATGTCTCATGATATAGTTTCTGCCTGTGTGAATAAAAGTGTTGATAATGATTCTATTGTGCATAATGTTGAATATGTGGATAATGTGGTAAAAAGTACTTGTCACGAATCTGACGCTGAATTTTTAAAGCTTCAAGATTCATATTCTTTGCTTTCAAAACGTTTTGATGAGATTCAAACACATTGTATTTCGTTTGAATGCAAGAAACAATTTATTCAAGAAATCATTGAAACGTCATTCGAAGGTATTAATATCGATGATGCAAACTTTGAAAAGAATTTTCGATTGAATTTACAATCAAAACAACGTCAGCCAAGTGACAAAGTTGCTAAATCTTTGCCGATAGACATAGAGAAATCTAAGGAGCTTAACTGTGTGAACGTACTTGAGGCCGCTGAGAATTTTAAACTTGATCTAGATAATCGAGTTTCCAAGATTTTGTCCAAAGTTGATAACTTAAAACCGAAAAATACACGAGTCTTCGATTCAGTAAAGCCCGCATGTGTTAATACCACTGCACATAATCAATCTTTGATTGAACAATTGAATCAAAAGTCGGTGGAAATATCTGATTTGAGGGAACAAATTTGTGATAAAAATCTGGTCTTGGCTGAGTTAAATGAAACACTTCGTACTCTAAAAGGTAAGAATGTTGTGGATAACCCAGCCACTGTCTTAGCATCGTTCTCTGGTGCAATCAAAAGGACCCTTATAGCCGTCACACCATTTAATAAGGGCCCTAGGACTAAACCATCTCAAACTTTGGTCACTAAATATAAGGCGGAATCAAAACAAGCTTCTAATATTCCCGTGTTGCCTTCTATAGGAGTAATCACCACTACTAAGGCTCAAAGATCTAAGCTTAAAAGAAACAAGAAGAATGATAGGATCATGCCCCCATTTAGTAGTCAAGAGAGGAAGAAAGTAGAAGCCCATCCTAGGAATGTTATTTATGTTTTGAATAAAAATAATTATGTAGCTAAACCTAAAGGCTCTATGATTGTCCAGCGTTCTAAGCCTACTGTGAATTCTAATTTGAAATGTTGGAATTGCAATGAGTGTATGTTTTCTAGTCGTCATGATTCTTGCCTTATTGACCATGTGAATGAGATGAATGCTCGGAAAAATGGTTTAGAATGGAAACCGACTGGGAGAGTGTTAACCCAAGTTGGTTGGATGTGGCGCCCCACTGGTTGAACTTTCACTATAGTAGGAAATGTGTGCCCTTTTACTAGGTTCACTCCCACTACAACGAAGAAAGCGTGCCCTTTAACTAGGAGTACCAAGGCTACCAAAACACAAGCGTGTCCTTTAACTAGGAACACCGACACTAATGAAGGAACTAAGTGCCCTTTAAATAGGTCTACTCCCACTGTAGTGCCCGCGAATAATCCAAAACCTAAGAAAGTTGGAACAGTAAAACCTGTTAGTGCTAAAACTCACATTAGAAAACGCAGGAAATCTAAGGGTCTCATAAATGCTAGCAATTCTGATAATCTTATATCTCTATTTGCTAACACTCCAGAACCAATAGTTTCCAATGCATTGTCTACTGTTGTTATTGAAAACAGGTGGTCCAAATTGTTCTCTGGTATTTGGACTCTGGTTGCTCCAAGCATATGACCGGAGATCGCTCTGAGCTCAGAAATTTCGTCAGCAAGTTTCTTAGTACGGTTCGATTAGGAAATGATCATATTGCAAAGATAATGGGTTATGGTGAATATCATATTGGGAATGTTATAATTTCAAGAGTGTATTATGTGGAAGGTCTCGGTCACAACTTATTTTCTGTGGGACAATTTTGTGATGCAATTGCTTTTCGAGAGCATACCTGCTTCATACGTAATTTGGAAGGGGTTGATTTATTGAAAGGTACTCGAGGGAATAAATTGTACACTTTGTCTCTACAAGACATGATGGCCGCTTCTTCCATATGTCTTCTCTCCAAAGCATCGAAGACTAAGTCATGGTTATGGCGTCGACGGTTATCTCACCTTAACTTTGACACTATTAATCATTTGGCGAAAAACGAACTTGTTCGTGGTCTTCCTAAACTTTCATTTCACAAGGATCATTTGTGTTCCGTGTGTACAATAGGGAAACGCACTAAGAAATCATACAAACCCAAGACGGAAGACACCAACCAAGAGAAACTTTATTTGTTGCATATGGATCTTTGTGGGCCAATACGTGTTGAAAGTCTTAGTGGCAAAAAGTACATCCTCGTAATTGTCGATGATTACTCTCGGTTTACATGGGTGAAATTTCTTACAACAAAAAATGAGGCACCTAAATTCATCATCGGATTTCTCAAGATGATTCAAGTGCGTCTCAACACTACTGTCCAACGCATTCGTACAGAAAATGGAACCAAATTTGTGGATCAAATCTTCCGTGATTATTATGAAGTAGTTGGCATATCTCATGAAACATCCGTTGCACGCACTCCACAACAAACCGGTGTTGTTGAAAGGCGAAATCACACACTTATGGAAGCTGCTCGAACGATGTTAATTTACGCAAAGACTCCATTTTTTTTATGGGCAGAAGCAGTATCTATAGCAGTGTACACCCAAAACCGGCCACTAATTCGTAAACGCCATGGTAAAACACCTTATGAGCTTCTCCATGGAAAAGTACCATATTTATCATATCTTCATGTATTTGGTTCTCTTTGCTATCCAAATAATGATAGTGACAATTTGGTAAAACTTCAACCAAAGGCTGATATTGGTATTTTCATTGGTTACGCACCCGCAAAGAAGGCATACCGAATCTACAATCGTAAGTCTCGTGAGATCCTCGAAACTATGAATGTTGATTTTGATGAGCTGACAGCAATGGCTTCTGAGCAAAGCAGCTCTGAACCCACACTTCATGAAATGGGACCTAGTAACAATAGTTCTGGTCTTGTCCCAAATAACCCTACTTCATCATCATTTAAACCACCTTCTAGGACTGAATGGGATTCGTTGTTTCAACCGTTCTTTGATGAATTCTTTACTCCTCCAAGTATTGTTGCTCCGGAACCTGAGGTAATAGCTCCGGTAACCGAGGTTGTCGCTCCAGCAACCGTTGCACAATCAGATACGTCTGCACCTAAAATTGGTCTAGATATACCATCAACAAGTAATTCTCAACCAACACCTGTTTCAACTACCCATGTCATGCCTATTGATGATGAAGAGGATGATGATGATCACGATTTGGAATTCGCTCAAATGCGTGAACTTCCATTCTTTGGTGTACCAATTCCCGACCCTAATCAAGTCGGGTCGTCCACCTCAGAGGAAGCTCCTACTACGATTTACTCCAATCCGCGGATTCGTGAACATGACAGCAAGTGGACAAAGGATCATCCTATAGATTCTATTATTGGTGACCCTAATCGTTCGGTATCCACACGAAGTCAGTTACAAGAAAATGCAATGTTTTGTCATTTTGATGCTTTTCTCACTGAAGTTGAACCTAAGACATGGAAAGAAGATTTTACTCAATCTTGTTGGATAGAAGCTATGCAAGAAGAAATTAATGAATTTATACGTCTTGAAGTATGGGAACTTGTCCCATGCCTGGATCAAGTGCAGTTACTCACTTTGAAATGGGTTTAAAAGGTGAAACTCGATGAGTTAGGCGGAATATTGAAGAACAAAGCTCGACTAGTAGCTCGTGGATACAAGCAATTATTGGGCATCGACTTTATGGAATCCTTTGCACCTGTTGCCCATTTGGAAGCTATTAGACTATTCCTCGCTTATGCAGCCCATATGAATATGATCGTCTATCAGATGGATGTGAAGACGGCATTTCTTAATGGTGAAATCAAGGAAGAGGTCTATGTATAACAGCCGGATGGTCTTGTGAATCCTAATTATCCTAATCATGTGTACAAGCTTAAGAAGGCTCTCTATTGGTTGAAGCAAGCTCCACGCGTATGGTATGATCTATTGTCACAATTCCTCATTACTCAAGGCTTCGCTAAAGGCAAGGTGGATCCCACGCTGTTCATTCAGAAACGAGGTAAAGATATGATTATCGTACAAATATATGTTGATGATATTATATTTGTAGCCTCGACCCAAACCTTATCCGACAAATTTGGGACACTCATGTCTTCCAAGTTTAAGATGTCAATGATGGGCAATGTATCATTCTTCTTAGGTCTTCAGATATCTCAGAGTCCCAGAGGCATCTTTATCAATCAATCCAAGTATGCTCTTAAATCTCTTAAGAAATATAAGATGGAATCTTGCGACCCCGTGGATACTCCAATAGTGGAACAAACTAAGCTTGATGCAGATCCACATGGAGTTGCCATTGATCCGACACTTTATCGTGGAATGATTGGTACTCTTCTGTATATCACAACTAGTCGACCTGATCTTCAGTTTGCTATATGTATGTGTGCTCGGTATCAAACTCGGCCTACTGAGTTACACATGGCTACTGTGAAACGGATCTTTCGATATCTTAAAGGAACCATTAATCAGGGACTTTGGTATTCGAAGGACTCTTTGATTGCACTTATGGCGTATGCAGATGCGAATCACGCGGGTTGTCAAGATACCAGGCGTAGCACGAGTGGAACTTTGCAACTACTAGGAGATCGACTAATCAGTTGGGCATCAAAAAGGCAGAAAAGCGCTGCAATTTCAAGTACGGAAGCAGAATACATAGCTATGTCCGGTTGTTGTGCTCAAATTCTTTGGATGAGATCGCAATTAACCGACTATGGTCTAGGTTTCAACAAAATTCCGATGTACTGTGACAACAAGAGTGCAATTGCCTTATGCTGCAACAACGTTCAATTCTCCCGGTCGAAGCACATTGACATTCGCTACCACTTATCAAGGAGCAGGTGGAAAATGGAGTGATCGAGTTTACTTTGTCCGATCTGAGTATCAATTGGCGGATATTTTCACGAAGGCTTTAGATCGCGCTCGAATTGAATTTTTGGCCGACAAGCTAGGAATGAGAACCTTCTCGCCTGAGACTCTAAAGGAATTGGCAGATGAAGCGAAAGAATAGTGATGGTAAACTATTCTCCGCATCGTTGGTGATCATTTGTATATATTGTTTATATTTTTATCCACAAAAGCAAAATACAAAAATATAAAACCATATAAAAACCATAAAAATTGAAAAATCTAGAAAAATCCAAAAATATTTTTACTTTATTTTTCAAAGGCATGTCTTTTGGTACGATAATATTTACGGACTTAGAAATGTTGATTAATATTGACACGGCGCCATAAATAGAGTTCGTACAAAAGTTGTAAATATTTCATAAAACATGCCTATAAGGCTTGTAGTTATTTTCAGACTGCAACTCGGTTTTCATATTAAAGTCAAGTATTTCTTATGAAAGCTTTGGCTCACAACGGGAATTAATTTTCTCGGGCAAGGTTTACTTTAAAATCTATGTACGTTTCAGTGCATTTATTTGTTAAAACAAGAAAAGTCTTGTTTTTATGAAGCTATCATCTCTACAACCATAGCAATCTACAATTGGTATCTACATACTCGACGATGCGACTACTCAACCGACGAATACAACTCTTTCGATAGAACACGGGTCAACAATTGAGGGGGACCAATTGTCAAGCATTCAGATTCTTCGATGCTAAAAGTGCCAAGTTCACTAATTGGTGTCAAGACAACAATACCAATCGTACACGTGATGACAAGAGATGACTTCAGAAGTGACGAGGCGACCAACATATGCTGACAAGAACCATTTTATCTTATCATATGATGTTCTCATCAATCAGGTCCAACCTTGTCAATTTTTCTTTTCTAATATGGTGAATATGTGATCATGTTACAAATCGGTATCATATCTCATACATTTGGTATCATGAAGATAAATGGACTTGCATTTTTCTTCCCAAAACCTTTGTTAAAACTTCATTAAATCAATCGATATTAAAAACATCGATTGGATTAATATTTTTAATATGGGGGAGAAAATATGATTTAATATGGGAAATTATCAAAAATGGTTTGACTTAACGTGATGGCTCATCCCGACATGTGCGAAATGTTTTCGAATATCGTGGCATATGTTAAGGGGGAGCAAAACGGATTTGCACATCAAAAATGGATTTCATGGTGATTTATACTTACCCACAACCTATTTATTTCACGACGATGAAGATTGTGGTGACATAAGGATGGTAGGTGATAGGTGTGAAAACACCCATCCTTTTACCACTTATTTCTGGCTAAAACAAGACCAAAACACGTATTTAATATCATTTGTTTGGAATTATGCGTGGTTTTTGTGTTTATTGTGTTTTTAGAGTCAACCGGATGAATATTGAAGAAAACATGGGATTGCACGGGTTTTATCGAAGAAAAAGACACAAGACAAAGTCTATTGTCCAAGAGATGCAAAAGATTTGAAGTCATTGTGCCTATTTGAAGATTTATCGAAGAATAGAGCCAAAGATGGAAGATTCATATATGTCGAAGAACTCGAGTCTATTAAACAAAAGATTATAAGACGAGTTGGAATTATTCACCGACACTTCTCAAAATCCAAAGTCGGAAACGTTTATTTAAAAGAAACGTAAAGACTAAAGACTAAAGAAGAAAATAAGCCCAAAACAAAGCCCATTCACAAGCCGACAAGAGACGCCTATAAATAGGACTTCACTTCACAAATTTAGAGGCTGGTTAGTTTTTGTTTAGTTTTAGTTTTTCATTCTCTCTAGTTTTAGAGAGAGAAAGTTCTCAACTTTCTCTCACTAAGTTTTTATCTCTCTTTCTTTTAATTTTTCAAGATCAAACCTTTGTATTGTTTCTTTCATTAATCAAGTTTAAATTCAAGCTTTTAATCTTTAATCTCATTCTACCTTTCTTTGATTTTGATTCACTTTTGGTACGATTTACTTATGATCCATGTTGTTCATCTATGTTTTCGTGCTTAAAAAGTTAATCTTTTTATGTTTCCTTAAGTTTCTATACGAATGAGCTTTAAGATCTTTGTGCTTATTGGCTTATTTGTAAGTTTAGCTTATTTATTTTTTAAAGTTTTCATAAAAAGTTCATCTTTTTATTGTTTGATTTAAAAGTTTGCTTAATTTCAATTTAGATAAGTTGTTATTCATGCTTATTTGATCCGTTTCACATTAGATTCGTTATAGTTTGGGTATTAGCTTATTCTAAATAGCTTATTACACTAGCTTAATTTTCGGATCAAAGAGGGTAATCGGAAAGGGTATTAAACCCTTTTCCGATTTGCCTATTCCGACTACACCCCCCTTTATTCCGATCGTATGATCGGAAAAGGGTTTTGGGTATTCCGATTGTAGCTTATTTTTTGGTATTCTGATTAGTGTAGTTTTGAAAGATTCCGATTGCATTGGTTTTGGCACTTTCCGATTGGACTAAGTTGTTAGATATTCCGATTGTGGTGATTTTTAGATATTCCGATTGGGTTACTTTAGTGTATTCCGATCTGGGGTATTATTTTAAACATTCCGATAGGGTTTGTTCCAAACATTCCGATCTAGGTACTTTTTGTTAACACATTCCGATTGAGCTATTTCCCATATTCCGATCAGCAACTTTGTCTAATATTCCGATTGGTTTTTCCGACCATACATTCCGATCAGGTTCCGATTTGATTTTCCGATTGTTTAAATTTCTTGTTTTTACAAAGTTTTTCAAGTGTTTTTTTTATGAAGTGTTCAAGTACTTTTCTAAATTTGTCTTTAAGTTTTCAAGCATTTATTTTCAACTCGTTATTTTAGTTTAATCTTTTAAAGCTTTTATTTTACTCTTCGACACCTACTCATTTGTTATTAGTTTAAAATAGATAAACAAACCAACACCTTTTTATTAACCAAGAACAAATCATTCCACTTTGAACCGTGATCAATTCAAGGAGATACCGAGAACTAAATCTTGAACCCCAATCAATACGCGTGTATCAGTAGGATAGGTTAAGTCCAATGATTCTTCTTAAACCGGAGGAATCTTCCTAAGGACATTCCATAGATAGAAATAGTAGTCCTTAGGAAAGATGGAGAAAGAATGTGAACGTAGCTGAATGCCGACCAAGTACTTAAGTTAGCATTGGAACAATCACAACAAGGTGCTAGTTATGACGTATTGGTAAGCATTGAAGGGGTTGAAGAATGAAAAAGAATTGTAAAGATAAAGGGTGTAAAGAAAGAAGCCCTCCTTACAACCTTAGGCAGAAACCGGGTTAATACATATGCTATTGAGATCACTTTAATGATTCTCGATATTGAAGATAGACATCATGGACCCAGTGATGCATTGCACAACCCATCCCAGCTAACTCAGATATCTCTTAAAAGATATTTGTTTTATTCACACGGAGACAACGCATTATCTATCGATTTACTCACTCCGAGTAAATTGGTATTGAAAAAGGTGGCACTCCTCTCCAGCCTCCGATCATTAAAATCCAAAGTGCACGATCGAGTCTAGAGCCATTCGAGATCATCTAATATCTCATTAGGACACACTTTCATATTTTCTTTCTTCTTCACACACTGTGAAAAGTAAGAAAGATCTTAAGAGTCCTACGCAAAATCTTCATGATCTTGCCTGAACATCCGAGTAATACGAAAGTATTTACAATGAAGATGGAAATCCTTCTTGAGCGAATATCAAAAAGCTCTTGGTAGGTGACTTGTGTGATTCTTTATGAATCAAACTTGTGATAACTGGAAAGCAACAATGGTTTAATTCTTAAATGAATTTAAACACGTTCCAGGACTCTACGCAATATCTTAGTGATCTTGCTAGAACATTCAGAGTGATACCTTAGTGTTCACAGTGATGAGTGGAAATTCTTCTAGTGTTAACCTCAAACAACACTTGGTAGGTAACTTGCAAGATTCTATACGAATCAAGCTCGTGACAACTAGAAAGCAACGATGGTGCGATTCTTTAATGAATCAAACTTGTTCTAGGAATCAGAATTGACGGGTTCAATCATGCGGATAATTTTAACCAAATGATTCACTCTTTACATTCGCAGTCAGCTTTGGATGGTCGAGTAAAGAGAACGGGTTTACCCGCGAAATCTTGTCAAGGAGATTTTTAATTAAATCTACCTGCCACAAGTACGATATTTTATATCGTCCAACGGTCTTCATCGACCAGAGGTAAAATGCTACCGAATTAGAATGAAATGTTCAAAGACATTTCGTTCGTGTCTACTTATGTTACGGCATTTGAAAACGGTGGCGTTGCGGGATCCAAGAAGAAGTCGTCCCCGCATGCTTATACTTTATGCACTTAATACCTCATCTAATTCAAGAAAGCCTAAAAGTTAAAGTCTTCCGCTGTATCGAACTCTGAAGCTTTCAAGAATTACTAAGGTATAAGTATGTGGGACGTGAGGTCACGAAGAGGCGAAGATCACAAGTGATGGATGCACAAGATCAAAGCAAGAGATTAATGTTAAAGATGGATATCAAAGATCACTTCAACATGTTCACCTGAAAAGAAAAAGAAAAGAAAAGACGAAGACTACGAGCTCAAGACAAGCATAGTATGCTAGGTTTATCTTATTATTGTAACTTGGGTAATGCCCTTGTTTGGAGTGACCTCCCTTAGGGGGAGATTGTTGGAAATACGTTTTACGTATTAAAAAGGATCGGTCACTCCAACAATAGTCCATGAAATAGCTCGTAGTTTAGTTATTTATCTTTATTTAACTAACAAGACCAAGCCTAGCCTACAACATGTGTAGGCCGGCCCAAATGTAAGCCCAAGCCCATGTCAAGGGCTTGGGTATATAAACCCTCTCCTTAGATGGAGTGGGTGAGTGGTTTTCATATTTTACACATAGTTCTCATTAGTTTCTCTCTCTAGAATTGTGTGAAATCCACCATCTTTCTATCTCTTTCTCTCTCTAAAACATAAGCAAGATTTACATATCTAACAAGGATTTAGGGCTTCTATGGCTGCCGACAGAAAAAGATAGAAACAAACAGGATCGAGTTTTGATGTCGTCTGATCTTTTTTTTTCTTTCCTTTCAACCAAACCAAGGTAAACCCCAATCAGATATTTTCCTTCTCTTTGTTTGTTTATTCACGAATCCAAACAGGTGGGTTTCAGGGTTTACAGAATCAGGAAAATTGAGAGCCCAATGCTCTCGGTGTGTTACTGTTCGACCCAGCCGAGACCACAGCAGGGTCTCGGTGGTGGTGGTGTTGAATTTTCGGCCGCAACCCAAAGGGGATGTGTGGGTTCGGTGTACAGCCAAGACTTCATGTCTCGGTGGTGCTTTGTTTAACCGTTTACATCCCAAAATAATAACCAGGGGGTTTGTTAATAAAATAGTGGGGTTAATAACACAGCAGGGGTGTTTGGAATTAATTGGCAGAAAAGGGGTGTTTGGGTCTGTAAGCAATGGGAACCACTGCACTAGTAGTGGGAACCACTACACATACAGAGGGAACTTTAACCACAAACAAATAATGGGGACTTTAAAAGCAAAGGCAGTGGGTAAAATATAATAACAGTGGGAAAAATATAAAAGAAGTGGGAACCACGGGGTGACATCAGTAGCAAGTGGGCCCGGTTCGGTTTGACAGAGACATGAATGTCTCAGGACAGTTTTTAGCACGAGTTTTCGGGATCGCTAATAATATTGATTACACGGGATTATTTAAATTCATTAAATCATTTTAAAAAGGAGTTTATAAATAAATAAATTAAATTGTTGATTTTATTAATATAATTAATAAAATTATGTCGATATTGTTTTATCTTGTTAATTATTTTAAAAAATAGGATTTATTAAGGATTTAATTTTAAAGGAACTATTTTTGGAAACCTGTTAATTTTAGAGGCTTTCTATTTATAGCAGGTTACTACTTATAGTAATAACGTAAATATCAGAACACAGTATAATATACAGTAACCAAGAATACATGATAAACACTATTCGGTAAACATTTAAAGAACAGTCAGATTTATCATAAATACACCAGACAATCAGATTGATCAGTTATACGCAACCAGTAAAATAATACGAGAACACGCTAAATGAATTAAGAACAATAATAAACAGTAAACAGTAAATAGTAATCAGACAACTCATATCACGTCCCTTATATATGTAGTAACCATGAAGTCGGAGTAGATCTTTCAGATTTCATTCTTATTTCATTACTGGACATGAGGTACGCATTTTACGTCCTTCAGTAAGGACTTTATTCTATGCATGGTTAGGATTCCCCGTCTGCAGCCAAATGTTTTCCCTAGTTTACGTTTAAGCTTATAAGTAATCATTATAATAACTAAATAAATTGCCTGAGCTTTATATACAAGCATGACCAGTTTATGTACTAGTTACGGAGGTACCGTAACCATGACACTAGAAGCACCGGTGTTATGACTCCTCTACGAGGGAGTGATTTCTTGTAGCGTCCCATTAATTCAGTTTGGCCATTTCATCAGTATGATCAGCGGGGCGTATGGACGCATCCTAGGCTATCAGTTTACAGTTTATCAGGTGAATGTGGTGTGTGCTCTACATCCTTCACATTGGAGCTGATCCCTCCACCCAGAATATTATTTAGAGGTCACCCCTCTACAGCATGACGAGGTCACCCCTCCATTTATTCATGTAGTAGTTGTTACAGCAAATGACCTATATAAGCTCTTGGCAATTAAAATACAGTAAATGCATGTTTTCAGATTTAATAGATAATGGTTCAACTTTATTATTTATATATCAGACTTTTCAGATTATACACAGGTTTCCGCTGTAACTTTACTTATCAGTCTCCATCTTCCGTATTTTATCATCTACTTCATTTCAGTATTTCTTATCATGCTTTATATCCGTTCACTGGGCATTATGTTCAGCCCTAGTTCCTTTCATGTTCTAACGGCATGTACACCAGGACGCTCTTAGGATTCTAGGAGCATGTGCATTTTGATGGAAGCTATCCAAACTACTTATTTTATGCACTTCTTACATTATTTCTTCTTAGTTAGACATTTTTTAGTCCTTTCCTTCAATATTTACTTTTTATGTTTTAAGCTTATGTTTGGATTACCGATGTTTGATTCCGGTATTTTCTTATGGTCAGTTAATGTATTAGGACATTTACGTTATGCTTGGATGACACGCCATAAATACACGTAACGGTCCACTTATCCAAGTGGGGTGTTACAATTATGGTATCAGAGCTAAAGGTTCAACCTGTAAGCTCTAAAACTTGACCTGTGACTAGTGGGTAGTCACCAGGAACTTCCCAGATTTTGGCGTTGTTATCATTCATGTTTCTTATGCATTTATTAGTTAGTTTTCTTCATTTATCAGTCAGTTTTTTTAAAGTTTTGACTAAGTAAAAGGTTGGTATAGGACTTGGCATATTTAGTCGCATGTTCTTTTCATTCAAATTTTGTTTTGGTAAACCAACCCATAGGCGTTCATGATGAGACTGCTTTTATACATAGTCTCATCTTCCAAATAGGGCTTAAAATGCATTAAATATCATCAAAATACCCATATATATGCTTGTGTTTGTTACTTGTGTATTTTAGGTACGGATATTGAGAAAATGACAAAAGATCACAAGAATCATACAAAAACGAACACGGGAAACGAAGCCGCACAATGAACCAAGCCCTAATGAAGACTTTCCCAAGATCAACCCTTGAAGATTTGAAGAATTATGAAGAAGGGTCCTCCAATATGGAAGAATTGACACTTTATACCCTTGTATCCTCATAATTACAAGTTTGGTCCCTAAAGTTTGTCAAAATTACAAAAAGGGCCCTCCACTTTGAAGAATTGGCAAGTTTAGCCCCTCAACAAAGCTAAATTGTCAACCATTGTCCTCCACAAAGTCAAACACATCATGAGGTCCTTCCAATTACAAGAAATTACAAGTTTGGTCCTTTGAAAATCCCAAAATTACAAAAAGGACCCTTAACTTTCAACATTTGGCAAGAATGGTCCCTCATCAAACAAGACTTGGCAATTTCAGTCCTCCAAAATGCTCAACATACAAGTCAAGACCATTATCTATCATCAAAATGCCAAATCAGCCCTTGAAGAATTCAAATATGGCAAGAAATACCCATGAAAATACTTTGGAAAAGTATTTGGGGCAAAAGTGTGAAAAGTGAAAGTTTAAATACAAAGGGAATCAGATTTTTGGGTTTAATTTACAAAGTGAAAGAAGAAAGGAAGGTGAAGGACCAAAGCTGCCAAGACAAAATACATACCTAGGCCAGTGAGGGGGTGACACGTGCCCCACTCACTCTCTCCACAAATGAAATTCCACCATTCCTCCATGTCATTTCCTACTTACACCGGTTTAAACTAATCTTTGATTAGTTTAATATTTGGCGCTTAACACCATTTTTAAACCCCAATACATGGACTGTTCATCGTATGAACACAATTAGGGACTTCTTAATTACTTGTAATTAAACCCTAACAACCTCCAGAATCTTGATTAGTAGTCTCCTAATCACAACCCAACCCTTAAACTTGGCACCCCACCAACCCACATGCTGCATGGGGCCTCCCCTGCTACGTCAAAAGGGAAGGAGACAAAAACTTGCCAGCCATCCAACGTATAGGATTGCTTCTTACTTTCTAAGCTTAATTTGAGCCTTTGGATGCAATTCATCCTTGCCAACTCACACAACCAGCCAAGAAAACATCACATGATCCTCAAGATATTCAAACTTTCAAAGGGCATTTTGGGGACTTCATCAACATTAGGGCTATGTTTTTATGCTTTCTAGTAGTTCAATGTAGCCTATATAAAGGCCTTAGGACCCAACATTAGCAGTTGCTTTTGGTTTTTCCTTGTTCAAGCACTTGTAAATCCCTTTTCAGTTTTATGAAATTTGAGTTAAGTGTTTTAAAGAAAGACCAAGTGCCATCTTTTTATTTCTTTTTTATGTTCTTAGTTTACTGATTTTGAAGTTTAAAACCTGTTTCAAAAGAGGAGTGTGCAAAAGTTTGCAGATTTTCTTCATTTTCTTGATATTTTGCTAAGTTCTTGTTTCAACCTTGGAATTCTTGGGTTATAGGGCTGATCATAGCATCTTAATTGTGTTGATTAAGGTGTGGTGAGGCTTATAACTTGGGGATAATCAAGTGTGGGGTAACAAGGTTGCATTAATCAAGATTTTTCAAGTTTCTGATTTTATATTTGTGCTTCTAACCTTGTTGATTTTTAGCAGGGGTGTTATTGGAAGCTTGTACTTGTTCTTGCTAGTACATAAGCTCATAAATTCGTGGGTGTGGATGTACATCCATGAGGTTTGCATACTCAATCCTAAAATCTGCTTAAAATCTTGATTTTTGGTGATATTTGTATGTGGGTTGTGTTCTTGTGAATTTTATGGCTTAAATCTGCTTGAATCTGGTAACCTTACTTGTTATTGTGTTTATCTGAGCTTGGGTGGTCTTGAATCTCACTTTTCCTTTGAAAATTTTGATTTTGAAAAGATAAAGGGGTGTTTGGGTCTACCTGTTTGTGATTACATCTTGATATTGTGTTGTTAGAAGGTATTGTTTATGCTTGGTATCTGATATATGCCTTGTTGAGAGTGTTTTGCTGCAAGTTTTTGGGTTTGAAGCCTTGAATCAAACAATCTGCTATAGAATCTTTGTTACTGCCTGTTTTGACCTAGGATTTTGTGAACACTTAGTGTGTATGCATGCTTAGGGCTAAAAGTTGTTAAAACAAAGTAATTGTAACCCGTTTGAGAGATTTGAGGTGTTGAATCTGGCTTATTGGTCAAATACATCAGCAAAGTGTAAAACTACATGTGTTATTGTTCATCAGTAACATTCATTGGCTTGAATCTTGCTTAATTCTTTGAATCATTGCATGAAACCTGTTTAGACTTGCTTATTTGAGTTTAATATAGCTTGTGTATGCATTTGGTTGAATTTGGCTGGCTGATTTGTGCTAAAACTGCTTATAAGTGCTCAACTGCTTAATTGTTCATGTCTGTATCATATCTGGGACTTTATTGATTAAACTGTATCAATTGGGTGTTTGTGATTGTGATATTTTGATTGTTATTGACTCCTTTTGATCCAAAGATCATTTGGGTGCCTTTGTGTAATCTGAATCTCCAAAAAAGTCACTAAAGACAAAAAGTCAAACAAGTCAAGAAGTGGAAAAAGTTTCCACTGCTCAACACTCAAAACTAGCCCCTGTTAGTGTAAAATTGAACTCAGCTTATCAATAAGCTATTCTAGCTTATCCAGACTTGCAACAACTTATTTTTTGTGATAGATCTTCATTATTTGACCCATTTGAGTAGACTGGAGCTTATTGGACTTTGACTTTGACTTTTTACTAGAAAACCAACTTATTTGACTCTAAATGGTAAATTTTATAAAGAGACAAAGGGCAAGTAGCCAAGTTTGATACAAAATGCACAAAGAATAAATCAACAAGGACACATCCCTTGTTAACAGACTGAGGCATGAACAAAAAGCATATGGCATTGGACAAAACCCAAGCTCATAATACAAATACTAGATACAGTCTAAGGAATACAAGTAAAAACAAGAACTTGAAACCTAGACTATAACTAATACAAAACATTGCACTCCATTGGACAACCAATTCCAACTATTTAGTCAAAAGAAAGGCCTACTTCAGAATACATGATCTACTTGAATCAACCCAAAAGGAAGCATCCAAAATAGACCAATCCATCCCCCATAGGACACTTCCCAAGACTAAATAATAAACGGAAAACAGGCAATAGACAACCTGCAACCAAGCTGGAGTACAAAATCTTCAAAGGAAGTGCCAGAGTAGCAGTATGAACCAAATTGCCTCCTTAAAAAACCCTTTCAAGTAAAACCCTTTCAAATAAGTAAAACCAACTTATTTGACTTTTACATAAGTGCTTATTTGCTTTTTCCAGCTTATTGAGTCTGCTTATTTGAAAACTCTTTGTTGATTTTGCTTAATTAAATCATTTAGAAGCTATAGAAACTTGAATCAGCACTTGGGGTGGCCTAGAACTCAAAAACGACTATTTTGTCGTTTTCTGTAGATTGCTTATTGAATTTTCAGGCTTATTCCTTGGGCTAATTTCAAATTTCTTTTTTGCAGAAGTCTTATTTAGGTCAAAAGAAGCTTGTGTGTCAAATTTTAGCTTATGACATTGGCTTATAGCTTAATGGGCCAAAAAGCCCATTAAGAATAAGCTGTTTGGAATAAGCTAGCTTATTTCACACTTTCAGCTTTTGGGCCTTTGGAAAAAGTTGTTTAAAATCAAATTTTGAGTCAACTAGTGCTTTTTGGGCTTATTTTGAACACTTTTTGTTATTGGGCCCAAATTTGGCCCAATTAGGTACTGTTTTGGGTTTAGCCCATTTTCTAGGCCCATTAAGGGTATTTAGGTAATTTCACTTTCATTTTTGAGTTATTTAGGTTAAAATAAGATAGTTTGCAAGTTTTTAGAATTTTTTATGATATTTGGATTTTTAATATTATTTTAATATTATTTTATTGTTAAAAATTAAAAGTCTGATTTTCTTAGTTTTTATATTTTTCCTAGGTTCTAAATACTTAATTAGGAATTTTGCAACTTTCCAAATATTTTTAGAGTCTTTTAATCATTTTCTAGAATTAATTGAAGTCTTAATTGATTTTAATAGTTTTTAATTGTTTAAAAATAGTTTTTAGTGATTTTAAAATTTTGAAAATTACTTTTTAGCTTAATTAGGGTATTTTTGAGGTTTACAAACTTTAAAATCTTGTTTGGGACTTTTTAATAATTAATTTTGATTTTTAGGGCTTTAATTAGCATTAAAAAGTCATTATCTAATTAATTAAAAGGTTTTGGTCAAGTTTGGATTTTTTGTAAACTCTTAGAATATTATTGTGGATTTTTGGTAACTTTTAGGAATTTTTAGGGTAAAATTATAATTTTAGTGCTTTTTACGATTTTACGTGTACACCTTTTTCGACTTAGTTTAATCCGTCTTCGTAACCGTCATTCTCTTCTAATCTCATTTCTATTTGTCTTTCTCAACAATATAATCACAAATATAATCCAAGTCATTACACACAGAACACACTAGCCTCCTTGAGAACGAACTCATTTTAGGGTCATTTACACACGGTTTTCCTAAATCGTCGTGCTTACCCTATTTTTGCCATCCTTTTCCTAAAGGGGTAATTTTACAACTATCATTTTGGCGCCGCTGCCGGGGAGGCGTGTTGTGTTTGATTGGAATTGTTGTTTTTATATACTAACCATAAATAGTATTTGTATTAGTATCACTCTACTAATAGGTATTATCGGTTTTCGGTTTTTGTGTGAATACTATTACTATAGTGTATACGTAGAACAATAAATTCACAAGTACTCCAAATACGTGAGAAATCACAACCTTGACTTGGGAGGTCATTACCCAATCATTGAATTCGAATCTCAAACCAAAGAAAAAGGCAAAAATAGATAAATACTTTCGTGAAGCTCAATCTTGAAAAATACAAACTATAAGGTGGGTATAAGGCGGATATTATAAAATATATCCTAAGGAGAAAGGCTCTTAAGTGCTTCGCGCCGCCTCGTTTCCCCGCTTGCTTGTGAGTATTTGATTTTGAGAGCTAATCGAGGGTTTTGCCGCCCAAAGTATTACTAAGTATCATATATATTTTCTTGGTTTCCATTGATTAAACCCTCTTGAACGTTTTGGTGTTCCACCAACGTTCTAAAGTCATCGAAGGCGTTCACTTCACGTGATCGTTTTCATTCCTTGAGGCTTCTTTAATCAAGAGATTTGATTAAGGAGGATATTTGTAGATTTTTGTCTACTTAATACATTCACCAAGATCCAAAAAGGTTAATACAATCAAAAACCACAAAAAAATTGAAAAAATACAAAACACCAAAAAGAATCTTCTTTGCTCGTCCCCTCGTTGTACGTGACGTTTATGCTAACTCGTAATCAAGCAAGACGTGCACGTAAACGAAAGAACAAAACTCCCACTCCCAATCTTTCTAGTGAGGAGTCTCCTATTGACGAACCCATTGTAAGAGAAGCACCAACCATGGCGAATCGAACTATGATGGAGTTACTTCAAGCACTCACCGAGGGTTATGGAGAGGCTATTGTGATTCCCGCTATCCTTGCGGAGAATTTTGAGGTGAAAACGGGTTTGTTGTCGATGATCCAAAACAACAAAATCCATGGTGATGAGAAGGACAATCCACACAACCATATCCGCCAATTCAATCGTGTTACCGCCACTTGCAAGTTTAAGGATGTCTCGAATGACTCGATTAAGATGATGATTTTTCCGTATTCCTTAGCGGGGCCCGCTAAAATTTGGTTAGAGAAAGAGCCACCCATTTCTATATTGACGTGGAAGGATCTCGTGTCTAAGTTTGTGAACCAATTTTTTCCGCCCTCTAAGACTACGCACTTGAAAAACGAGATTTCAAAGTTTTCACAAGAGTTTAATGAAAGTTTTTCAACGGCTTGGAATAGGTTTAAGGAAATGTTACATGAATGTCCTCATCACGGTTTTTCCGACTTGCATCAAATTGACACGTTTTACAATGGACTTAATGATCATGAAAGGGATTATTTGAATGCCGCCGCGGGTGGTAATTTTTGTGTAAAACGGTTGAGGAAGCTTTGGTGATAATTGAGAATAGATCTAAGGTGTATAGTCCTCATAGCACGTCTAGTGTTTGTAAGGCTTCGTCTTCGGTTTCACCTTCTTTATCTACTACCATCGATGCTTGCCAAATTGAGGCGAACTTGGAAAACAAGATTTTTGATAAGCTAAAAGGACTTTTGATTGAGTTTAAAGTTGGTGAACAAAGTGCTCCCGCTACGGCTAAAGCGGTTGAGGTTTCTTGCATGTATTGTGGTGGAGGTCATGATTTCTCCGAGTGCATTACCAACGGTGGTAACACTTCGAGTGCCTTCGCGGCCACAGGAAATTACAACCAAAACAGTCAAGTTTCCCGCTCCAATCAATTGACTCCACCGGGTTTTGGTTTAAATCAAAATGCTAACAACAACTATCGCAACAATCAAGTTGGTTTCAAAAATAATTTCAACAAAGGAAACTATGGTAATCAAGGGGCTAATAATCAATTTCAAACAAGAATCAAAATGATTTTCAAAACAACAAAGGTTTGCAAACATTGAAAGATCTTCCAAGTGAGTTTGTTGAATACGCTAGTGGGAATGATGCTAGGTTTGACAATATTCAAAGAGAAATCATTAGCCTAAGATCCGAGTTTAAGAACGACTTGAAGAAAGAGTTGAAAAATGAGTTAGCTAATGAACTTAAGATCCACACCAACAAAATGGAAGGAAATGTCACTAGGTTGCAACAAAACCAACAAAAAATGGAACAAGGGCAACATGAGATTAAACAAGAAATGATTAAAGCCGAGAAGAGGCAATCCGTGTTTGAAGATAAAATCTCGTCTATGTTTGAGGCAATAATGTGTAAACCGTCTTCGAGTAGTCTTCCTAGCAACACCGTATCAAACCCTAAGGGTGAGATGAAAGTGATTACCACACGTAGTGGTAAGACACTTAAGGAACCGACTCCTCAACCAATTGCTCCTACAGAGGAAGCAATTGAGGAAGAACCCGAGGTGGTGGTCCAAAAGGAGCATGTCCCAATCCCACGAAGTACCGCTCATGCCACACCTACGGTTGACCCATTACCATCATTGGAACCCGAGATTCCAAAGGCTATGCCTACTATGCCTCAACCCACACCACCTTTGCCCTATCCATCGAGACTTAGGAAGGAGAAACGTCAAGAGCGCGACAATTATCAATTAGAGCTTTTTATGAAAATGTTTCGTGATTTTCACTTTAATGTGAGTTTCGCCGATGCTTTGGTCATGATGCCTCGATTTGCCGCTAACTTTAAGAGTATGTTGAACAACAAGGAGAAATTGCACCAATTGTCTAGTTGTTCGTCGGTTTATCTTAAACGCATACCTCAAAAAGTCTGTGATCCCGGTAAATTCTTGATTCCATGTGCAATCCAAGATATGGAGGAATTCTTCGCCTTGTCCGATCTTGGTGCTAGCATTAACTTGATGCCACTTGCAATCTTCAAGTCGCTCAATCTTCCTAATCTTACTTCTTCACTAATGTCTATCGAGTTGGCCGACCATTCCACGATTCCCGCATATGGTTTGGCGGAAGACGTTTTTGTGAAAGTGGGGAATTTCTACTATCCCGTAGACTTTATCGTTGTTGATATCCCCACGGATCCTCAAGTTCCTCTCATTTTAGGTCGTTCGTTTTTAGATACGTCTATGGCTTTGATCGATGTTCATGCTAGAAAGATCACCTTACGTTTCAACGACGAGGAACTTGTTATAAACGCAACTCAAAACTCTCAAATTTCTCATGTTTATTCCGTTGCAACCATAACCCTCGTTGATATGATTGATGTGGTTTGCGAGGAATTTTCACAAGAAGTTCTAGGTTTTGGTGATGAAGAAACTAGTGGCAATCCCACTATGTTAGATCCAATTCTTGATAATTCGACACCAACCTTCACTCCATTTGAAGGTGGTGGTTTTACGTTGGAAGAATTCAATGTTCCACGTACTTGTAACGAAGACCTCGACAACGATGAGGACATCTCGATTATCAAGGATTTTCTTAACGATTTCCCATTTCCTCCACCCGAGGAGGTTATGAGTATCGAGCCCAAATCTTCACTTGAGGAACCACCTATCCTTGAGTTGAAAGATTTACCTCCTCATCTCGAATATGTCTATTTGGAGGAGGACGACAAGTTGCCAGTTATTATTGCGAAGGAACTTTCGAATGATGAAAAAACCGCACTTGTCGATGTTCTAAAGGACCACAAGAGGGCAATTGCGTGAAAGTTATCTGACATTAAGGGAATCGATCCCAAGTTTTGTACCCACAAAATCTTAATAGAGGAGGATTACAAGCCCGCAATCCAAAGTCAAAGGAGGGTGAACCCCAAAATTCACGACGTCATAAAAAAGGAGGTCCTTAAACTCCTTGACGCGGGAATGATTTACCCTATTTTCGATATTCCTTGGGTGAGTCCTATTCATTGTGTCCCTAAGAAGGGAGGGATGACCGTTGTGTCAAACGATGCCAACGAGTTAATTACCACTAGACTCGTGACCGGATGGAGAGTGTGCATTGACTATCGTAAGTTGAATGAAGCCACTCGAAAATACCATTTTCCCTTGCCCTTCATGGACCAAATGTTGGAGCGTCTTGCGGGAAACGATTTCTATTGCTTTTTAGATGGTTTTTCCGGTTACTTCCAAATTCCCATCGATCCTCGTGATCAAGAAAAAACTACATTTAGGTGTCCATATGGAACGTTTGCCTATCGTAGAATGCCATTCGGACTTTGCAATGCACCGGGAACCTTTCACAGGTGCATGATGGCTATTTTTCATGATATGATCGAGAAGACGATGGAAGTCTTCTTGGATGACTTTTCCGTGTTTGGTAATTCGTTCACTTCATGTTTGTCGAACCTTGAGAGAATGTTGAAACGTTGTGAGGAAACCAACCTTGTGCTCAATTGGGAAAAGTGTCATTTTATGGTTAAGAGTGGAATCGTCTTAGGGCACAAGGTCTCGAAAGCGGGGATTAAGGTAGATCAAGCTAAGGTAGACGTCATCGCCAAATTACCTCATCCCAAAACCGTTAAGGGAGTTAGGAGTTTCCTAGGCCACGCGGGCTTTTATCGTCGATTCATCAAGGATTTTTCAAAAATCTCTCGACCCATTACACATCTTCTTGAAAAAGAGGCACGTTTTGTCTTTAACGAAGATTGTGTACGAGCCTTTGAAATCCTTAAGAGGAAACTTACCGAAGCTCCCATTCTTGTTGCTCCCAATTGGAACCTCCCCTTTGAGCTAATGTGTATTGCTAGTGATTACGCTATTGGGGCCGTTTTGGGGCAACGTCATGATAAGCACTTCTTGCCTATTCACTATGCTAGCAAGACGATGACCGAGGCTCAACTAAAATACACTACAACGGAGAAGGAGTTCCTTGCCGTGGTGTATGCATTTGAGAAGTTCCGACCTTATCTCGTCTTAGCTAAATGCATAGTGTATACGGACCATTCGGCTATCAAGTATCTCATGGCAAAGCAAGATGCTAAGCCTAGGTTACTTCGTTGGATTCTCCTCCTTCAAGAATTTGATCACAAAATCGTTGACAAAAAAGGAGCCGAGAATCTAGCGGCCGATCATCTTTCTCGTTTGGAAGATCCTCACCAAAGTGTTTACGAGCCCAAGGAAATCACCGAAACATTTCCGCTCGAAACACTTGGTGTAGTGAATTCTAAGCTTGATTCTTCCACCCCATGGTTTGTGGACTTTGCAAATTACCATGCGGGTAACTTCATCATTAAGGGTATGATGACTCAAGAAAAACGAAAATTCTTTCGTGACGTCAAGTTCTACTTTTGGAACGACCCTTACTTGTTTCGAACTTGTGCGGATCAAATCATCCGATGTTGTGTATTTGGCACCGAAGCTTCTAACATCCTTAGAGCTTGCCATGAGGGACCCACGGGTGGTCACCACGGTGCTAATCTCACGGCTAAGAAGGTGTTTGATTCTGGCTTCTTTTTGCCTACTATTTACCGAGATGCACAAGATCTTGTGAAGTCGTGTGACTCATGCCAACGACAAGGAAAAACCTCACAAAAAGATGAAATACCACAAAATATCATCCAAGTGTGTGAGATCTTTGACGTTCGGGGTATAGGCTTTATGGGGCCATTCCCATCATCTCGTAGTAATAAGTACATTCTCGTTGCGGTTGACTACCTATCTAAGTGGGTGGAGGCCAAAGCCTTGCCCACCAATGATGCTCGTGTGGTAGTCAAGTTTTTGAAAAGCTTGTTTTCTCGGTTTGGAACCCCTCGTGCGATCATAAGCGATCGTGGAACCCATTTTTGTAACGAACAATTCAAAAGGGTCCTAAGGAAATATGGGGTTACACATCGGCTTTCTACGGCTTATCACCCACAAACAAGTGGGCAAGTCGAGGTTTCAAACCGAGCGTTGAAGAGGATCTTGGAGAGATCCGTTGGGGAAAACCGACAATTGTGGTCGGATAAGTTGGACGATGCTTTATCGGCCTTTAGGACCGCTCATAAGAGGCCCATTGGGTGCACTCCCTATAAGCTTGTGTATGGAAAGAACTGTCATTTGCCTATCGAGTTAGAACACAAGGCTTATTGGGCCCTAAAGCATTGTAATGATGATATGGAGACCGCGGGAAAACACCGGAAAATGCAATTAAATGAATTGGATGAATTGAGAGACATTGCTTATGAAAATTCATTGATTTACAAAGAAAAAACTAAAAAGTTGCATGATTCTAAAATTAAAAACCGGGTATTTAACATTGGGGATCAAGTTTTGCTTTTTAATTCTCGTTTGAAAATTTTTTCCAGAAAGTTGAAATCCTGTTGGTCCAGTCCATTCACCGTGACTCAAGTGTTTCCGTATGGGACCATCGAGCTAGCTCAAGATGATGGTTCTAACTTCAAGGTGAATGGACATAGGTTGAAGCACTACTTTGGAGGGGAAGTTCCATCCTTGAACTACCTCGACCAAGTCACCTTTCCCAATGATAATTAGTATTGAGGGGATCGAGTCGAGCTCATGACTCGGTAATCAAAAATGAGGAGCCTCGTGGGGGAGTCCCATGCTTATCCTATGTACATATTATCGCTTTCTAATGTAGTTAACGTGTGGGGATTTGTGCCCTTCCAACCTTTGTTCCGTGGTTGTTTGTGAATTGTGGACTTTAGATGATCATGATCTTCATGATTGGAGCCTCTCGTGTTCGTTTATGGGAGCACTCGATCGTTTGCTTTGAAGACTTTCTCAATATCCATGTTATATCCTTTTGATGTTCTAACCTTAGGTTATTAGCACACATCATAAACGGCTATTAATTTATTGGTTGCACCCTTTCCATGCTAGATTATGCATTCGACTACGTCTCTAGTATGGGGGTGTTTGCACCCCTAGACTCGAAACATTGAGGACAATGTTTAACTTTAGTATGGGGGGTGAATAGATACTTGCCTTGCCAAACCTTCACGCTTTCCAAAGTTTATCTTTTTGTTTATCGTTTTGTTGCAAAATAAGGCTAAAAATGGCCAAATTTTAAAAATTTTCTCATGTTTTATAAGTGTTTGAAGACACGAATGTAGGTTTTCCGATGGCGAGAATAAGAGTAATTTTTTACTCGACCGTGCGTGTTGAGCACTTAGCTTTGATTCCTTAACTTCACATTAGGCTAAGTCTCTTAAATGAGGACGAGAAATGATAGGTTTAATTATAAGTTACTATGCTAAACGTAGAGTACTCGTATTCTTTCAAAAATTCATGTGTTCTCGTTGTTTGCTTATTTTCCCTTCGCATGTAAATATTTTTTTTGCTTAATAAATATTGACTTAGCGGTTTAGTTGGGATTGTTGGGTTTCTAGTCTTTTCTAGTAGCTTCCGTGAAATTAAATTGGGAAGACATTAAGGTATCGCCAGCGCCACGGTTTTGAAGTATTGGCACCCTAATAATCAAAAGCTTCACCCAATGATAAGATTTCAAGTGCTCACCTAAATCAAGCAAACAATTTGAAGCCCCACAAGGCCGAAAAATCTATGTAAAATTGAAAGTGAATCAAGCCTTAATCTTCGAAGCTTTAAAGATCCAAAATTCGCCTTAGCATGAGGATATACGTCTTTGGCTAATAAAACTACCGATGAGGTGGATAATAAAAGGCAAGGCAAGACCGAAGTCATAATAAAAGCTTCATGGCGAAGTTGAATAAAAGATGGAGGTAAACCAAAGATAATAAGGCCCTTCCGTTAGGGGGCGTATAAAAGTCTTGGTAATAAGTCTCATGTTCAAAACCGTTATAAAACTGTGTTTATCGATTCTTCTTGTCAACTTAATTTTTTGACATTGTTGTCTATTGGGAGGGGTTATTGATTTGATGGTCTTGGTTACACCGTTAGGACTCTATTTTTAGACCTAAATCTCTATGATCGCATAAGTCAAACAATGTATCCTCGTGAAACATTCAAGACAATATAAAATATAAGAGATATAACTTAGGAATAATGGGAGGATAAGTACGTGATTAGGGAATGTGAGTAGTGTTAGCATTACTAACTTATAATGACAATGATCTCGTTGCACGCTTGGCATGGAATTGGGGTGAAAATCGAGGACGATGAAATTATTTCTAACGAAGCATTCACGTATTCTTGTTCTGTGAACCTAAACGTCCGATTTTGCGATGAAAATCATACATTATGTCTAAAACGCAAGTAGAAGTATCAATAGTAGTAGTATAGCTAGTTTATCGTTCAATAAAGTGAATAAAAATGAATTATGGAGATGCTACGATACTTTATTCTTGCATTGCGTGAGGGCACGACAATGGTTTAGTATGGGGGAGTGATGAGACTGCTTTTATACATAGTCTCATCTTCCAAATAGGGCTTAAAATGCATTAAATATCATCAAAATACCCATATATATGCTTGTGTTTGTTACTTGTGTATTTTAGGTACGGATATTGACAAAATGACAAAAGATCACAAGAATCATACAAAAACGAACACGGGAAACGAAGCCGCACAATGAACCAAGCCCTAATGAAGACTTTCCCAAGATCAACCCTTGAAGATTTGAAGAATTATGAAGAAGGGTCCTCCAATATGGAAGAATTGACACTTTATACCCTTGTATCCTCATAATTACAAGTTTGGTCCCTAAAGTTTGTCAAAATTACAAAAAGGGCCCTCCACTTTGAAGAATTGGCAAGTTTAGCCCCTCAACAAAGCTAAATTGTCAACCATTGTCCTCCACAAAGTCAAACACATCATGAGGTCCTTCAAAGTACAAGAAATTACAAGTTTGGTCCTTTGAAAATCTAAAAATTACAAAAAGGACCCTTAACTTTCAACATTTGGCAAGAATGGTCCCTCATCAAACAAGACATGGCAATTTCAGTCCTCCAAAATGCTCAACATACAAGTCAAGACCATTATCCATCATCAAAATTCCAAATCAGCCCTTAAAGAATTCAAATATGGCAAAAGTGTGAAAAGTGAAAGTTTAAATACAAAGGGAATCAGATTTTTGGGTTTAATTTACAAAGTGAAAGAAGAAAGGAAGGTGAAGGACCAAAGCTGCCAAGACAAGATACTTACCTAGGCCAGTGAAGGGGTGACACGTGCCCCACTCACTCTCTCCACCAATGAAATCCCACCATTCCTCCATGTCATTTCCCACTTACACCGGTTTAATCTTAGTTTAATATTTGGCGCTTAACACCATTTTTAAACCCAAAAACAAATCAAAACATGGACTGTTCATCGTATGAACACAATTAGGGACTTCTTAATTACTTGTAATTAAACCCTAAAAACCTCCAGAATCTTGATTAGTAGTCTCCTAATCACAACCCAACCCTTAAACTTGGCACCCCACCAACCAACATGCTGCTTGGGGCCTCCCCTGCTACGTCAAAAGGGAAGAAGACAAAAACTTGCCAGCCATCCAACGTATAGGATTGCTGCTTACTTTCTAAGCTCAATTTGAGCCTTTAGATGCAATTCATCCTTGCCAACTCACACAACCAGCCAAGAAAACATCACATGATCCTCAAGATATTCAAACTTTCAAAGGGCATTTTGGGGACTTCATCAACATTAGGGCTACGTTTTTATGCTTTCTAGTAGTTCAATGTAGCCTATATAAAGGCCTTAGGACCCAACATTAGCGGTTGCTTTTGGTTTTTCCTTGTTCAAGCACTTGTAAATCCCTTTTCAGTTTTATGAAATTTGAGTTAAGTGTTTTGAAGAAAGACCAAGTGCCATCTTATTATTGCTTGTTTATGTTCTTAGTTTACTGATTTTGAAGTTTAAAACCAGTTTTCAAAAGAGGAGTGTGCAAAAGTTTACACATTTTCTTCATTTTCTTGATATTTTGCTAAGTTCTTGTTTCAACCTTGGAATTCTTGGGTTATAGGGCTGATCATAGCATCCTAATTGTGTTGATTAAGGTGTGGTGAGGCTTATAACTTGGGGATAATCAAGTGTGGGGTAACAAGGTTGCATTAATCAAGATTTTTCAAGTTTCTGATTTTATATTTGTGCTTCTAACCTTGTTGATTTTTAGCAGGGGTGTTATTGGAAGCTTGTACTTGTTCTTGCTAGTACATAAGCTCATAAATTCTTGGGTGTGGATGTACATCCATGAGGTTTGCATACTCAATCCTAAAATCTGCCTAAAATCTTGATTTTTGGTGATATTTGTATGTGGGTTGTGTTCTTGTGAATTTTATGGCTTAAATCTGCTTGAATCTGTTAACCTTACTTGTTATTGTGTTTATCTGAGCTTGGGTGGTCTTGAATCTCACTTTTCCTTTGAAAAATTTGATTTTGAAAAGATAAAGGGGTGTTTGGGTCTACCTATTTATGATTGCATCTTGATATTGTGTTGTTAGAAGGTATTGTTTATGCTTGGTATCTGATATATGCCTTGTTGAGAGTGTTTTGCTGCAAGTTTTTGGGTTTGAAGCCTTGAATCAAACAATCTGCTATAGAATCTTTGTTACTGCCTGTTTTGACCTAGGATTTTGGGAACACTTAGTGTGTAAGCATGCTTAGGGCTAAAAGTGGTTTAAACAAAGTAATTGTAACCTGTTTGAGAGATTTGAGGTGTTGAATCTGGCTTATTGGTCAAATACATCAGCAAAGTGTAAAACTGCATGTGTTAGTGTTCATCAGTAGCATTCATTGGCTTGAATCTTGCTTAATTCTTTGAATCATTACATGAAACCTGTTTAGACTTGCTTATTTGAGTTTAATATAGCTTGTGTATGCATTTGGTTGAATTTGGCTGGCTGATTTGTGCTAAAACTGCTTATAAGTGCTCAACTACTTAATTGTTCATGTTTGTATCATATCTGGGACTTTATTGATTAAAATGTATCAATTGGGTGTTTGTGATTGTGATATTTTTATTGTTATTGACTCCTTTTGATCCAAAGATCATTTGGGTGCCTTTGTGTAATCTGAATCTCCAAAAAAGTCACTAAAGACAAAAAGTCAAACAAGTCAAGCAGTGGAAAAAGTTTCCACTGCTCAACACTCAAAACTAGCCCCTGCTAGTGTAAAATTAAACTCAGCTTATCAATAAGCTATTCTAGCTTATCCAGACTTGCAACAACTTATTTTTGTGATAGGTCTTCATTATTTGACCCATTTGAGTAGACTGGAGCTTGTTGGACTTTGACTTTGACTTTTTACTAGAAAGCCAACTTATTTGACTTTTACATAAGTGCTTATTTGCTTTTTCCAGCTTATTGAGTCTGCTTATTTGAAAATTCTTTGTTGATTTTGCTTAATTAAATCATTTAGAAGCTATAGAAACTTGAATCAGCACTTGGGGTGGCCTAGAACTCAAAAACGACTATTTTGTCGTTTTCTGTAGATTGCTTATTGCATTTTCAGGCTTATTCCTTGGGCTTATTTCAAATTTCTTTTTGCAGAAGTCTTGTTTAGGTCAAAAGAAGCTTGTGTGTCAAATTTTAGCTTATGGCATTGGCTTATAGCTTAATGGGCCAAAAAGCCCATTAAGAATAAGCTGTTTGGTATAAGCTAGCTTATTTCACACTTTCATCTTTTGGGCCTTTGGAAAAAGTTATTTAAAATCACATTTTGAGTCAACCAGTGCTTTTTGGGCTTATTTTGAACGCTTTTTGTTATTGGGCCCAAATTTGGCCCAATTAGGTACTGTTTTGGGTTTAGCCCATTAAAGGTATTTAGGTAATTTCACTTTCATTTCTGAGTTGTTTAGGTTAAATTAAGCTAGTTTGCAAGTTTTTAGAATTTTTTATGATTTTTGGATTTTTAGTATTATTTTAATATTATTTTATTGTTAAAAATTAAAAGTCTGATTTTCTTAGTTTTTGTATTTTTCCTAGGTTCTAAATACTTAATTAGGAATTTTGCAACTTTCCAAATATTTTTAGAGTCTTTTAATCATTTTCTAGAATTAATTTAAGTCTTAATTGATTTTAATAGTTTTTAATTGTTTAAAAATAGTTTTTAGTGATTTTAAAATTTTGAAAATTACTTTTTAGCTTAATTAGGGTATTTTTGAGGTTTACAAACTTTAAAATCTTGTTTGGGACTTTTTAATAATTAATTTTGATTTTTAGGGCTTTAACTAGGATTAAAAAGTCATTATCTAATTAATTAAAAGGTTTTGGCAAGTTTGGATTTTTTGTAAACTCTTAGAATATTATTGTGGATTTTTGGTAATTTTTAGGAATTTTTAGGGTAAAATTTTAATTTTAGTGCTTTTTACGATTTTACGTGTACACCTTTTTGGACTTAGTTTAATCCGTCTTCGTAACCGTCATTCTCTTCTAATCTCATTTCTATTTTTCTTTCTCAACAATATAATCACAAATCTAATCCAAGTCATTACACACATAACACACTAGCCTCCTTGAGAACGAACTCATTTTAGGGTCATTTACACACGGTTTTCCTAAATCGTCGTGCTTACCCTAATTTTGCCATCCTTTTCCTAAAGGGGTAATTTTACAACTATCAGTTCACCCTTGCCCTTTCATCCATAAACGTTCACCATTATTAAAGTCAATTTTTCATACTTTTTAGTCGAATGTTACTTAGTGAACCAGCCATAGTTGTTTTGTGACTTGATCCATAGTTTTTCACCTTTGTCATATCATGACATTTTAATAAAATTTTGACAAGTGTGGATTGGATTACAGCCATCAACATTTAGTCCCTGATTGTAAATGTAACACCCCCAAATTTGTACAGCGGAAGACTAGTTGGTGTTACGGGATAGCACATTACTCATATCATAGACAACGCATAAAAATCGCGTCGTTTAATAATAAAAGCATTTCCATTCATAAATATCAAAGTTACATAGGTCCCAAGTCATTTTATTTCATACAACGTTTTACAAAGTATTTGAATGGAAATTATTGTTTAAGTGCGGGCCATGAATTCTTGTCGTCTTCCCGAGAATTACCTTCAAGTACCTGAGATAAAACATGTTAAAAGAAAAGGTCAGCGATAACGCCGAGTGAATTCATAGAGTTTAATAAATTCCATCAATATAACTGTGGTATAAAATTATTACCAAAAATCATTTCGTACAAATCATTGTAACAGGCCATAAAATAGCCAAAGTCATTTTTATACAAATCCTTATCGAAAATCATAATATAGGCATTTGCCTTAAAAATCATTATACGAGCCAATGTCGTAAAAACATCATATAATACGTTTTATAACGTTGTATAGATTAAAAAGAACATTATATGAATATGTTTATATAAAACCAAAACACGAATATAATATCAATAGTATGACCCCGTATTGCTAGTCAGGCAATACATCGTAATTCGATGCGTATAGTAGTATTTCCTTAACTGGATTATTATAAGCCGCGTGACATTGTTACCTTACTACAACAAACAACGGGTAGCTAGCCCGAAACTCAATTTTCCCATCTAAGTTAGCGTGTCGTCACAATAATCACGCTTGGAAATCTTCTCATACATAAATTCGCTTACCAATCAATGTGGCACGACGGGGATCAACCGTCAAGGCGCGAACTGGGGTGATCGTCCCCAAATAGTACTATTATATGCATAAGCGTCTACCAAATCCTGTTTGTTCACAATTCATGCTAATGGGACTTTTAGTGACATAACCTAACTTTAATAATCCATTTTATTTCATCTATCGGGTCATTTAATCATTCATCGGGTCATACAATCATTCGGGTCCAAATCAACAAACAAACAATCGGGACAACTAGTTTCCTATTTCATAAAAACTAACATTTTATCTCCCTCGCGGGTTTATAAAACATTTCATAAAAACATTTAAAAGAGTGCGAGGCTATGAACTCACGTTGGTGTGGGAAGGCGGGTTGTCGGCAATTCGGACGTACGGTACGTGCTTCAATCACGGAAACCTAGACAAATAATACTCGTCTTAGACTCATGTCCAAATGAATTTAAAAAAATAATAATTATGTATACATATGATGATTTTATATATATGATGATCAAATGGATTTACATATTCTCATTTACTCATTTTAGTGTTATGTGTTGATAACTTTTACACTAGTTTACTAGTTTTATCTATTTACATGTTTTAAGTCCAATAAACTTATTATAAGATCTTTAACTTGTATTAATTCATTTATAGTTGTATTATCAGTATTTACATTTTACATGTTGGGCCCAAATGGTTTAAGCCCAATAAATAAGTTTATAAGTGTTTTAGCCCATTTTGTTGTATTATTAGTCCAATATGCTTACTTAGCTCGTTAATGTCCGTATGTCCTATAGTTCGGGTTTTATCGGTTTTTACTTGTATTAGTTACTTATATATCAGTATATGACTTTTAAAAACTTTACATTAGACAGGTTTGATCGTCTAAGTTTTAATTGGCGAAAAACGTTAATTTTACGGTAATAGCCGAAAAAGTCGTAAAATCAAGTTTATAGTTTTTATAACTTATAAATATTATTCCACTACCATTTTTATAATTTATTCATTTATTTAACCTTATACATATTTATATAAATACAATTCATAAGTTAGTGGTGATATGAGCAAAAACTCATATCAATTTATCAACAAATCACGCTAAAACACAAGCAAAATACCAATTTATCTTGTCAAAACAGTATTATGTGGTATGTTTGTGTTTGTGTACACTTGTGTAGGTAAAAGGATGCATTTTCAAGCAAACAAAGGAAAATCAAGCTTAATTTGATGAAAAAGACAAAAGAGGATCAAAAGTGACAAGACTTTGAAAACAAAGGACCTATCTTGACAAACTGCCAAAGATGAAGGACCAAAAGTGTAAATATGTAAAAGTCAAGATCATAGTCAAATTTGGTCAACTCTCAAGTCAACTCAGTCAAAGAACCAATAATGAAGTTTGAAGGACCAAATATGCCAAAGAAATGAAGTGGTTAGCTTAAATATATAATCTGCCAAAGTCAAGGGATCAATTCTGCCATGTTTGGAAAGTTGAAATGTGCTTAATCCGTGTCATAAGCTTACAACCAATGAGAATGCAAGGAGATAATGACACGGATTGCCACTTAACCTGCATTTATTGCCCATTATCGCCGCCAACATTAATTACCAAATCAAAACAGTTTAATCCCACTAGCCACTTCTCAGTCAATAGAAAATTAGCTTTTGGATAATGATCCATGTGCACCCTCCACAACCAATGAAGACATGCCACGTGTCATCTTCAAACAAACAAAATTTCCAGGATCGATTTCAAGCTAGAATGGATTTCAAGAAAAGTTATAAACATCAAACCTGCTTATTTTTGAAGGACGAATCCATTGGTCATAACCAATTAAGATGAAATCAACTCAAGTGAAAACCCCAATTCAGTTCTTCATCAACAAAAATCAGTTAAGCTCAATTGGACACGTGGAAGCCTAGGATTGGTTCCAACACGTCACCAACCCCAACTACTTCACTTCTCAAGTCTATAAATAGCATGCTTAGCCTTCATTTTCAGTAGTTATAGAAAAGTGTGAAAACACGCACACTTTCTTATTCTTTCACCATTTTCTAGTTCTTAGCTCAACAACTCAAGATTCTGACACACTCTTGAGTTTGTTAGTTAGTTTGTAACCACTTAACAGCTTTGTAACAACTTTTACTCAAATAAAATTCAAATCTCATTTTCCCGCCAATTCTCTTTACCTTATACACTGCTCATTCATGCTTCATTGATCCTGCTTGTTGTTGTTTTAGTTTGTTGTGATCACACCTTGATCATAATAAGCTAATTGTTTGAAGATTTGTAGCTGTTTGTTGAATCCAGTCCAAGTTTTAGCAGATTTGATGATTTCAAGCCATTTTAGCCATGTTGATGATTTTTAGCTGTTTGTTGATTGTTGATTAGTGTTTGTCTAGTGCTAAGGTCGTGGTTAGCACTAGAATAGAGAGCTCAGCGCTCCTCTACTCCCCAAAGGAGGCCTTTGCATAAGGTTTTGATGTTCTTGATTTTACTTCCTCTCAATTATCAAATGCCTGCTCAATTCTAGTTAATCTTGATTGTGATTGCATGATAAAACGTGTTTTAGCTGATATTGATTTGATTTCATTGTGTGTGTAGCTTAAGTGTAGCTTTAATCTGCTTAGTAGCTTTGTACTAAACCTGTTTTCACCTTATCTCAGTAATTTTAGCTTGGTTCATCATTTTAACTTCTTGTTGAGATCATAGCTTATAACTAGTTCTTACATGCTTCCTTTTGGTAATTGGATTTAGGTGCTTAAGCTTTTCACTCAGTTTTAATTGTTGCCTAAAAAGTCTTCACAAATTTCCAAAAGTTCAGTAAAAGGAGTGTTTGGCATTAGCTTATGTTTGATAATCAAGTATAAGAAATTGGTTAATTATGCTTGATTTTCAGTTACAAAGTCATAACAAGTAGTTTTAAACCTTTTTGTAGTCAATTGTTAAGTCAAAAAGGCAAATGACAGTTTAAAAAGTTTGGGTCATTTTCAGTCAAGTTTAGTTCAAACAGTTGTGATATTGATTTGCTCACCAATCATTTGTTTCTTGATGAAATTCCATCAAACCAATTCTCAATTCTAGGTCATAATATGAAGTTTTAGAATCTAAAAGGATTTTGTACAGTATTCAGTTTTCAGCAAGATATAAGCAAAAATCTAAACCTATAAGCAAATGCATGTTTCTGTAAATGGAATTCTGATTTTTCATATCTCACAATCCTATTCATAAACTAGTCCATTTTCTTTTATAAATTCACTTTGTAAGTGCTCATGGTTGATTTTTGAAAATTTGAGCTTATTGAAAAAGCTTGGTCAACGCTGGTCAACATAAGCTTACTTTTAGCTTATTTCAAATTCTGGGCTTATTACTAGATGATTTTGAACAAGACTTGATTTCCCATTCATATTTTGAGCTCATTAATCAGTTTCATTACTAAAATTGAGTTGTGCAAGTCTAGATTTCCCTGTAGCTTATTTTGTGCTTATTGAAAAGTGCTTATCAGCTTTTTAGTCAGTTTCATCCAATTTCCTTTTACAGGTCTAGTTGATTTTTGATTTTAAGCATTTTGCAAGTTGTTTGAACAATTTTGGTTGAGAAATAAGCTCAAACGAGCTTATTTGTTAGTTAAGCCCGTTTTTGATTAAAAACTTTCAAATATTGCATTTCAGTCCTTCATGTATTAATCTGGTTATAATCTTGGTTAAACTTGAATCTTTTTAGGGTTTGCTTAAATCAGGTCCCTTAACTTTCAGAGTTTGTTAAAATTCAGTTAGTTAGTTTGAATTTGTTTGGAAATTGGTTAGTTGTTTGCATAGTTTTCAATTTTAGTCCTCATAGTTAACTGATTTTACACTTTCAATCCTTGTACTTGTTAGCTTTACATTTTGAGCATTTACTTTTCATAGAATTTACATTTTTAGTCCTTATAGTTGTAAAATTTACATTTTGAATTTTAATTGAATAAATACTTGGTATTTGCACGATGTTTTACATATAAGTAGACAATATTTTTCAGTTTTGCAAGGCATTGTTTGAATTAGCAAATAGAATATCCAAAAAATATTAACAACCAAAAACAGTTAAAAACCCGATATTGTTAGGACTTTCAATTTGACAAGAACTGAGAAAAACGAACTTCATTATACACAATTTCAAATGGCGCCACTGCCGGTTCTTTGACTTTACGAGAGACTATCGATTGACGGTTTTCATTGGCTTTTGGGATCCGTTCACTTTGTGAACGTTATTTTTACGTATCATAAATAAAAAACAAATAAAAAATCAAAAATATAAAAATATATAAAAACTAAAAAATTAAAAAAACAATTCTTTTCCTAAAGAATTGACCAAACAAATTAAAAAATCCAAAAAACAATCTTTTTCCTAAGAGATTACACCCAAAAATATATATTATTAGATTCTCTCGATTTTTATGTACATATAGTATTTTCTCTTAAAAACTCATAAATACAAAAATATTTTCCATATATTATTATAAGTAAATACATATACGTATAAGAACAACCAATCTACATATTCTCCATAAGTATTGCCAAGGCAATACACCGTGTTGAGGGGTGTTCTGGTCCTTGACACGTGTATCGATCAAACAAAATAAAGCAAGAATAGATAAATACTCTCAATAAGCAACAATTCGAAGAATACAAACATTTAAGTGAATAGAAAGGCGATGTGCTATAAAATGCCATCTAAGGGTCAATAGGTACTTAAGTGCTTCGCGCCACCTAACCCCTCGTTCACTTGTGAGTATTCTAAGAAGGAAGGCTTCATTGGGGGTCTTGCACCCAAGTAGTACATACATATATATTATTTTCTTGTGGATATTTCATGTTGAAACTCGAAGAGGATAATCCTTTTCTCTTCAAAGTCACACGAGAGCTTCTCTCTCATTCCTCATATTGAGTTGCATGCTCACTCGCGGGCGTGCACAAATACCGATTGGTGTACAACCTCTTCCTCCGAAAAGGAAGAAAAAGTGAAAGAGTAAGACTACCACCGTCCATCAAGCCGATCACGAGAATCGTGATTTGACTCCTCCCAACAAGAAGCCATGGCTGTTGATAATCGTTCTTTGATGGAACGTTTGCAAACCAATGTTCATGGATATGCTAGTGCTATTAGGATTCCCGACATTCCCGCAAATACATTTGAGCTAAAAACAGCTATAATTACCATGGTTTCACAAACACCTTTCTATGGTAACAAGAATGATGATCCTCATGATCATCTTAAGAGATTCCTTGCTCTTTGCAATACCATTAAGCACAATGGAGTTCCACATGATGCTATTAAGTTGATGCTAGTGCCATTTTCACTAGAGGGACAAGCTAAGCATTGGTTAGACACCCAACCACCCGATAGTATCACCACATGGGATGGTTTCACCACTAAGTTTTTGAACAAGTTCTTTCCTCCGTCTAAGACCATGGCCTTGAGGAACTTAATTATAGGCTTTCAACAAAAACCTAGTCAATCCTTTAGTCATGCTTGGGAAGAGTATAGAGAGTTATTGAGGCGATGCCCTAACCATGGATTGGATGAAGTTCACCAAATCAATACTTTCTATAATGGCCTTAAATCTCACCACCAAGATTCACTCAATGCTTCCGCGGGAGGGAATATTCTTCTTAAATCCATGCAAGAGGCCGTGGACATCATTGAAACTAAAGCAATGGTTCAAACAAACACTCAATTTGAAGAAAGGGTTCATGTTATCCAAAACACTTCTCAAACACCTTGTGATAACCAATTCCTCAAATATCACCAAGAGATCATTCAACAAATGAATAAAGGTCAACAAGAGATGATTCAAGAGATGGTTCAAGCCATTAAAACCATTTCATTGAACAATTCTTCAAATGATGTGAATGCCATTACTCTTTTTTGTGTAACTTGTGGAGGTCCCCATTCTTATGAACAATGTGATAAGGTGCAAGTTTATCAAGGGGAATGCTATGCTTACCAAGAAGAACATCGTGAACACTTCAAGCCAAATATCAATCCAAATAACCTTTCTTACAAGTCCCAAAATTACCTTACTCCACTGGGATTCCCACCCCAACCACCCACCCAAATTCAACAAAATCCTCCTCAAGTTTTACAAAGAAATTAAGGGCAAAGACCACCTTACCAAGGAAATAACTACAAGGCACCCAACAATGTTCAACATCAAGGAAATACCTTTTATCCACCACATCAAGGATTTAATCAACCACTTCCACCTTTTCCCAATCAAGGATATGCTCCAATACCAAATCAAGCTTATCATCAACTTCAAAATCAAGGATATGGGATGCAAGAGACTCAAGAGTATGTTGACAAGAAAATGCGTGAAATTGAGAAGAGAATGAATGACCAAATGAAACGTATATCGGATGAACAAACCAATAGGCTTTTAATGGTATTAAATCAAAGACCACAAGGGGCTTTACCTTCCAACACACAAACAAATCCAAGGGCAAATGTCAATGCTATTACAACAAGAAGTGGAAAGACAACAAAGGATCCTTCACCTCCTAAACCTCCTGTTGTTCCATCCACTTGTGCTCCTACTTGTGACAAGCCTTCTACCTCTACTTCACCACCTCAAAATGCTCCAATTCACTGAAACACACCTTCTCAACCCATTCATATTTCTCCTTTACCTTCCACACTTCCCAATGAAGAAGCTAACAAAAACAAATCTTCCACTACAACACCTATTCCACCTACACCAAAACCTACTCTTCCATATCCTTCAAGGTTGAAAAAGGACAAGTTAAAGAACAAGGATGACATCCAAGTCTCAAATTTCTTAAGGATGTTTAAGCAACTCAACATCAACATATCCTTTGCGGAAGCTCTTGCTTATATGCCAAAGTTTGCTAAGATGTTCAAGGATTTACTCTCAAACAAAGAAAAAATGGTTTATTTGCCCAACACATCCCTTAATGAAAATTGTTCCGCCGTGCTACTTAAAACCTTACCAACAAAACTTGGAGATCCGGGGCGCTTCTTGATACCTTGTAATTTTCCCGGGGTTGAAAATTGCATGGCTTTGGCGGATTTAGGGGCAAGCATTAACCTCATGCCTTTATCGGTTTGGAAAAAACTCTCTCTTCCCGAGATCACTCCCACTAGGATGACTCTTGAATTAGCCAACCGAACCATAGCTTACCCCGTAGGTATAGCGGAGGATGTGTTTGTAGGTGTGGATAAGTTTACATTTCCGGCCGACTTTGTAGTGGTTGATTATGACATGGATCCTAGAGTTCCTTTGATTGTTGGTAGACCGTTTTTGAGAACGGGTCGTACTTTGATAGATGTGGCGGAAGGAGAACTAATTATGAGAGTAGAAGATGAGAGAGTGGTGTTTCAGTTAGGGAAAGTTTGTGATAGGAAAGAGGCTAAAGAGTCTAGACCTTGTGAGACTATTAACATTGTTGATGTGCTAGATGAGGTGTGTGATGAACACTTTCATGATGCTTGTAAGAGTACTAGTGATGAGATGCCCCATGTTGAAACCGTGGCCTCAATTGCTCCCTGTGACAATCCGTCAATTTATGGTTGATATTTTATTCTCAAATATTATTTAAAAATATTATTTTAATGTTATATTATTAACTCACTTATTTTTGGGAAGTAATTTGGATTTACGTCTTGAAGTAGCGTCGACTACGTCTAAACCCGAGGATTCTACGTTACATGCTTATGTTTACATACACCGTTTTGGTGACAGTCCGACATTTCAGAAAATAAATTTATCCGTGAATATTATTTTGGAGTTTCAAATTTGTGTTGGTTCATAAACTCACAAATTTACGAGAAGAGACTAGGACTGGCGATTTTATTTTAACGTCCTTTACGACTAAACCGGAAACCTTAGGATTACGTATTTACGTTTTCGAACTCCGTTTTTGATGAGACAATTTTTATTGGATTCGTTTTTTGTCGTTGATTCATAATTTATAAAAACGTTTTTCGTAAAACGACCCGAGGGCACGCAAATCTAGGAAACTAGAATCGAGAAGTACCCGTAAATAAATACTGATAATACAAGTATAAAATGTAAAGTATAAATACTGATAATACAAGTATAAAATGTATTAACACAAGTTAAAGAACTTATAATAAGTTATTGGACTTAAAATATATAAATAGGTAAAACTAGTAAACTAGTATAAAAGTTATCGACACATAACAATAAAATGAGTAAATGAGAATATGTAAACCCACTTGATCATCATATATATATAATCATCATATGTATACATAATTGTTATTTTTATAAAGTCAATGGACATGAGTCCAAGACGAGTATTATTTGTCTAGGTTTCCGTGATTGAAGCACGTACCGTACGTCCGAATTGCCGATAACCCGCCTTCCCACATCAACGTGAGTTCATAGCCTCGCACTCTTTTAAATGTTTTATGAAATGTTTTATAAACCCGCGAGGGAGATAACATGTTAGTTTTTATAAAATAGGACACTATTTGTCCCGATTGTTTGTTTATTGATTTGGACACGAATGATTGTATGACCCGATTGTATGACCCGATAAATGATTAAAGGACCCGATAGATGAAATTAAATGGATTATTAAAGTTAGGTTATGTCACTAAAGGTCCCATTAGCATGAATTGTGAACTACCGGGATTTGGTAGACGCTTATGCATATAATAGTACTATTTGGGGACGATCACCCCAGTTCGCGCCTTGATGGTTGATCCCCGTCGTGCCACATTGATTGGTAAGCGAATTTATGTATGAGAAGATTTCCATAGCGTGACCTTTGTGACGACACACTAATTTAGATGGGCAAATTGAGTATTGGGTTAGCTACCCGTTGTTTGGTTTAGTAAGGTAACAATGTCATGCGGCTTATAATAATCCAAACTAACGAAATACTACTAGACGCACCGAGTTACGATGTATTGCCTGACAAGCAATACAGGGTCATACTATTGATATTATGTTCGTGTTTTGGTTTTCATAACCATATTCATATAACGGTTTTTATTTAACTTTATACAACGTCGTAAGACGTATTGTATGATGTTTTTACGACATTGGCTCGTATAATGATTTTTAAGGCAAATGTCTATATTATGATTTTTATGAAGATTTGTATAAAATGACTTTGGCTATTTTATGGCCTATTAAAATGATTTGTACAAAAATGATTTTCAGTAATAATTTTATACTGATATTATATTGATGGATTTCATTAAACTCTATGAATTCACTCCGCGTTATCGCTGACCTTTTCTTTTAACATGTTTTATCTCAGGTACTTGAAGGTAATTCTCGGGAAGACAACAAGAATTCACGGCCCGCACCTAAATACTTATTTCCATTCAAATGCTTTGTAAAACCTGTATTAAATACAATGACTTGGGACATATGTAACTTTGATATTTATGAATGGAAATGCTTTATTAATAAACGACACGATTTTTAAGCGTTGTCTATGATATGAGTAATGTGCTATCCCGTAACACCAACGAGTCTTCCGCTGTATTGAGTTGTATAAATTTGGGGGTGTTACAGTTTGGTATCAGAGCTCTCGTTATAGAGAACGAAAGATTTTTAAAACAAAGGTTTTGAAGAAAACATTTCAAAATCATTTAACTATAAACATTTTTCTAAAAATGTCTAAAAATCTTTTGACTATAACGGTGCCGAAGAATTCCCGAGTTACCGACAAGGCCAGACTGAGAAATGTTATTTTAATATATATAATTGGGATTATATATATGATGTAATTTGATTACATGATTGTTTGATGATTATTTTGATATTTATACGAGTTATTTATACGACGTAGATTGTCACGAGGAACCCTAAATCCCCTAGTAAATTAATCGAAGCTATTCTCGTAGGAATTCTAGCTATCCTAGATCTAAACTAAGTTGTGGATATTTATGATCCCAACAAATGGTTATTATTCGTAGAAATGTAGATATTAGTTGATTGTGATATTGAAGAAGAATTGGCGAGATTAAAACTGATATTGATGTCATGAGATCTTTCCTTGTAGAGTGGAGTTTGACAAAACGTTACCACCTAGAAAAATGTCATCTGATTCATTTTCACCCAATTCTTAAATTTGAAATCGAAAGGGTGAATGTTGCACTTGAGGCTGTCATTGGAACCATTACCCAAAAGCATCATGCCACTAGTACCTTTCCGAGAAGTCTAGTTGAATGATCAAGTCATTTCATACTAGTGACTCATTTGATAATTGTTGTTGTAAGAGCTATAGGATTGGAAATTAAGTGTTGTTCATATCGAGCTTTTATTGCCCTATTAAGGCCAAAGAATAAAGTTGGAGTATTGAGAAATGAGGTAGGATATCGAATTGAGTATAAGTTAATTGAAAACTTGAATAAACTAAAAATTTAACCTGTATGGAATATGAGATTGTTAAGAGGAAGTCATTAAGTCCTGTGATTGAATTATAAGGTTTTAAATGATTGTTGATTCGTGTTAAGTGTTGTTCCTAGGCCATTGTCCACTGACGAGGATGCCCAGTGTCCAAGAAATAAATTGAAGAAATCTTCTTCTAAATTGGGACCGATGGATCTTCCTGGACAGGTGGGACACCTAATGACTCTTGTAGATTAGTATTCATTGTGGTATCTTTTAAAAATCCCTAACTTAACTGAGACATCAGTTGGTAGGATGAGTTCTGAGAATTGTATGACATAGTGACACGTAACGTGTTACGGTACAATTTTGACTTGTTTGTGATTAATGAAAAGACTACCTTTGATTGCTAAATTCTACATGTATCTATGTTATCTATGTTTTATTGCTTCATCCTAATGTTCGCATTAGTGATGCAACCATTGAACAAGTACTCATCTCGATTTGAGTTACGTTGTGGATTATTCTCTTTGTATTCCTGAGTGCCATCGAAGTCATGAATCTCATGATTAATTGGCTAAGCTCATTTCCTATCATATTGTAGTTAGTTCTTTGTGAACAACTCTTCATCACTCTTTTGCAGATCACACATTATTTTTATAAAGTTAAAACGGTATCCTTTGAGAAAATTTAATTTTCATCACAATAAGGATTATTCAAAGTGAGATTTATAAGTAATTAATATCAAAATGAAGTTGTTTATGAGACGCTTTGGAAACTTAATTATTTCCATAACAAAGAAAACCTTTGTAAATATATTTTTTATTCTTATTTAAGAATTAAGCATGAAAATGTTTTTATTATATACATGATGATAAAATTTTGACGAACTGAGTATTGCATCGTTAATCTTGAAATTGTATATAGTTGCGCGCCTACATACAATTTGGAATGGACCATGCAAGGCTGATTAGTAGTCACCATAAAACTGATTAATAAACACTAAATTTTCTTTGAAGATTGTGAAAGGTTAAAATTTATGAGATCTGCAAGAAGTGAAAAATAGGGACATAGTGTTAGGGACACCTACATATGTGCCTGTGGCATCTATTCTTCTGAGTCGAATTTACTCATCTGAGGAAATTGTCTTAATTAACAATTGACAATTCTTTCTTGTCCAATTCTCCCGTAGTGAGATTCTTAGGAAAAGTATTTGATTACCGAGTGTTGATACCTGACCGGATGTATCGACGTTCTTATCATTTCTTTTGACTAGATTTCATTTGAATGACCTGGGTAACGATCCAAGGAGCTTTCGAATGCGTACTCGAGTTATGAAAACATGGGATATATTCATGTTCGTTAAATGTTTTCGTCTGTATGATTTGAAATTCTCTTGCATAGATTATGCGTTGACCTTACTCTTTAGATGACAGTTGTGTCTCCATATATTCCTGAAATTTGTGAAGGATTATGAATTATCATTAGTCTTTTGAGAAGTTCACATCTTATCGACAGCAATAAAACTAGAAAGTTGGTAGTGCTAGTAGAATGGATTGATTGATTATGACATGACGACATTGTCTTAATTGATGGGAACTCAAGTAGAATTCCCCTAAATGATAAGATGCTGATTATCAAAAGTGATTTAAATAATTCCCGATAGGTGGCTGTATCCTGCTTTTAGACTTAAAAGTATACCGTGAATAGTTATGAACTAGTCATAAATATTATAATCTAGAAAGAACTTAAAATTAAATTTAATAAAAGATGTTTATGTTATCTGAAACTTTAGTAAGTATTTGTTGTGAATTACCTAGACTTTCGCCATTAAGGCAAGTAGAATTTGGTATTTGATTATATTCTCGGTGCTGCACCTGTGGCGTGTGCACTGTACGACAACAGCATCTGAATTAAAGGAATTACCATACAACTAAGAGAGTTGTCGGAGAAAGATTTTATTCTACCGAGCTCGTCATCATGAAGAGCTATGGTGTTATCATTCCTTATATTTATAGATTACTGTGAACTGAGTAAATTAACAATCGAAAACGATATCCATAACTCGAAATGGAAGATTTTTTCGATCATTTACAAGGTTCTAGCGTATGTTCTAAAGATTTGATCCACGGCATGGTTATCATCAACTTCGCATCTGCGAAAAAGATTATCTATTCCAATCACTACATCCAGAACTTGTAATGAACATTATGAGTTTCACGTGATGTTGTTTGGATTGACTAATACACATGTATCATTCATTAATTTGGTGAATCACGTGTGTAGGCTGTAATTTGATAAATTCATGCTCGTGATCATTAAGGACCATTTGTTTGTTTATAAGAATAAGAAGGAGTTAATAATTATTTAGAGATTGCCCTGAATTGGCCGAACAACAAAAACCTGTACCTTAATATATAACATATGATTTAAGAATTAATCCTTTACATTATTTGACCGTGTGATTAATAGAAAATGGAATATATTGACTCTTCAAAAATTAAGAGCCCTTTTAAGACTTTGGATTATTACTAAAAAGAAAGTGCAAATATGTTTTGACAAATATTTTAACAAAGGATTTTTAAGGATTATTCCCTTATACCCAAAACATTTAACTAAACTCCTGTTTAGGGGTAAATGTTCGTGTATACCTCAAGACAACCTAAGCGGAATTGAGGAAAACATTTAAACCATGACTTAAAAATTTAAACGACAATTTTTGCTTTTCAACTAAGAAAATTTTGACCAAAATATAAACAAAGGTTTCTCGAACCTTTACGAATCTTACTAATTATTTTCGATAAATCAACAAAAATCTTGTTAATTAAATTCAAATTTATTTTGAAAATTTTATATAATTGGTCGAACTAAGATATTTAAAATTTTTACGTTTACATTTCATAAAAATTAAATAATTATTGTTAATTTACATGTAATAATTATCGACGGTTTAGACGTCGGATTGAGTAAAACAAATAAAGATAATAGTAAAGACGAAACTAAAACATAGAAGATATGAAGAAAGAATTTTGAATAAATACGGTTATGATATTTATTTCATCAGGAAAGTGAACGTAATTACTGACACATTATGTATAAAAGATAAAGAACCATTTAGGACATGTTCCTTAATAATGAAGGTGCAAAATAAATTGCCGAACAATTTAAAAATAGCCGATGATGGTAAAAAGGATAATATAGATAATAAAAAGTGGTTCGCGGCTATTGTGAACCATTAGAATGAGAAACCGATAGCGTTAAATGTTTTAAAGACCACTTGTGATTGTCTAAATATAAAGGATTGTGAGATATAGTTATGTTGGAATCTGTAAGTATAAGTATTCTATTCTTGTCATTTCTGATTTAATGTATCATTATCAGAAGAAGTTGAACTAATGGCGAATTATGAAGGCAGACATCGCCTCATACATTAGTAAATGTCTAGCTATCACAAAGGTCATCAATCTGAATTTGATTCGATTTGGGTCATCATCGACAGACTGACCAAATCTCCTAATATCATTCTCGTTAATGATAGAATCTTGATGAAGAAATTGACTCTTTTATATATAAAGGAGTTATGTAAACATAGTATGCCTGTATCGAACATCTTTATCAAGATCCTCGCTTCGCATCGAATTTCTAGAGATTTGCTCAGAAATCATTGAGAACGAACCTTGATGAGAGTACTATGTACCACCCCAATCGAAGGGACGAGGTAAAGTAACGATACAAAGTAATATAAGTGATGTTTTATGTTTGAATGATTGACCTTTGGTAATGAACCGTATAATCGTTTTCCTTTGGAAGGATTATCATTGATAATCATCGTATTAGGATTGAGATCTAATCTTGTTAGGATCTAAATATTAGAGCATCTGTAAGCAGGAGTTGAAATGAAGACACCCGACATACACCCATTGTGAGTTGGACATGTCTTTTAGGTTTAAGGTTTCCTATGATGGCGAACCTAACCTTACAAAATACTCGACCCGCGAGACCTGAAATGATTGTTGAAATTAGGATCTGATTATTGACTGCCGGTAGTGGGCAAGAGGTTATGTGAATATGAAATGTAGATCTTGAAGTGCCAGATGGGTAGCGAAGTTATGCCAAAAATATTAACCTTGGAGAAATGAATTAATGATCTGACAAATCATGGGATATAAGTCCCCGTTGTATGGGACCGTTGAGATGATGTAAAAGATTGGTTTAAAAGGCATATAAGCTGGATCTACCCTAGGACTTCAAGAGATGCGTGAATTATGTTTCGTATATCGAACTTGATAAAATATCTATCAAGTGAAAATCTGAATTCTTCTTAATGAAGTTTAGATCGGCGAAAAGTTGCATTCATCAAAATCCCGTGAACATCATGGATAGAGAAAGTAAGTCAACATTAAGCCTGATCTTATTCCTATAGTTATGTTTGATGAAACTCGTGTATTGTAATGAATTACACTTGTGAGAAAAGACCGAATGTGGAGGAAATAACCACATGGCTTTAACTCTATAAGAAGCGAGTAGTACGGTAAAATGATCTTTGAGGACAAAGATCCTGTTTAGGGGTAAATACTGTGACAATCCGTCAATTTATGGTTGATATTTTATTCTCAAATATTATTTAAAAATATTATTTTAATGTTATATTATGAACTCACTTATTTTTGGGAAGTAATTTGGATTTACGTCTTGAAGTAGCGTCGACTACGTCTAAACCGGAGGATTCTACGTTACGTGCTTACGTTTACATACACCGTTTTGGTGACAGTCCGACATTTCAGAAAATAAATTTATCCGTGAATATTATTTTGGAGTTTTAAATTTGTGTTGGTTCATAAACTCACAAATTTACGAGAAGATACTAGGACTGGCGATTTTATTTTAACGTCCTTTACGACTAAACCGAAAACCTTAGGATTACGTATTTACGTTTTCGAACTCCGTTTTTGATGAGACAATTTTTATTGGATTCATTTTGTGCCGTTGATTCATAATTTATAAAAACATTTTTCGTAAAACGACCCGAGGGCACGCAAATCTAGGAAACTAGAATCGAGAAGTACCCGTAAATAAATGGGGATGATACAAGTGGGTCACTTGTCCCACCCCCACTCAAACCGGCCCTAACTAGCCACACAACACCACCACACCACATTTTGTGTTAAGTTGTAAGCTAAGTGAACACTTGTCACTTAAGCTTACAAAGTAAGCAAAGCTTACACCAAAACCAACCAAACCACTTTTGGTTAAACCATTTACCACACACACTACATGCAAAACAACTCAACTTCTCTCTTCCTCCTCCATTGTTGTCGTCCCATCTCACCCTCAAAACACCCTCACTTGATCAATTTAAACCACAAAATCATGTGTTATTTACACATATTTTGAAGCCTTTTTGAAGCTCTATGGATTGGTGGTTCTTATAACATCCAAGGAGGAGTTTCCATGGAGTCTTGGGGCTGATTTTCCACAAGGTGCTCATGAAGAATGGTGGTCTTGAAGATGGTCTTGATTATTCACAAGTTTCTCCATCTAAATCCATGTTTTGATCACAACCTACATCATCATGGTGGTATAAAGATTTTTCTCCTCATCCTCTTGTTATTTTTGATTATGTAATCTTGTATTTCTTTCACTTATGTATATGTATATGATGATTAATGATGATTAAAAATATTGTGTGGGGATTTGGTGTTGATAAACATGCTTAAAAAGATGAAAAACTATAAGAAACAAGGTTAAAATCTTGCTTAAATTAGATGGCTGTATAAAACAGTAAAGAATCATATGGTAAACTGGTAAAATGACTTGAATAGATTGATATACAGTAAGCTATGAGTCTTGTACACATGTGAGAGTTGGCCATGCAATGGAATCATTGTAATGAGTGAGATATAATCAAAACAAGTTTAAAGTACAAATATGAGTTCACTGTTTTGGACGATTTTTAGAAAATACTTAGAGGATGATTCAACAGTAGCTATAGAAGAGTTAAATGGAGCACATATCATGTAGTTTATGTGATAACAACTTGAGCTTCTATCTCCATGTAGAACTCTAGATATGGTAGTTTTGGTGAAGATGAAAATAAAAATCAGATTCTTGGAAATTAAAGTATAATACTATTATATAAGCACTCAAAAATTATATAGTATAAAATGTGAATAAAAACCCACTAACTCATATAATACATTTATATAAATATGTATAAGGATAAAATAAGTTGACATTTTATAAAAATGGTAACTTGTTAAGTTTTATAAGTTATAAAACTATAAACATGATTTTTACGACTTTTTCGGCTATTACCGTAAAATTTACGTTTTTGTTAAATAAAACATAGACGGTTGGACCCGTCTAATGTGAACTTTATAAAATTCATATACTGATATATAAACATATATAACAAGTAAAAACCGATAAAACCCGAACTATATAACATACGGACATTAACGGACTAAGTTAACGTTATAGGACTAATAATACAACAAAATGGACTAAAACACTTATAAACTTATTTATTGGGCTTAACCCATTTGGGCCCAACATGTAAAGTATAAATACTGATAATACAAGTATAAAATGTATTAACACAAGTTAAAGAACTTATAATAAGTTATTGGACTTAAAATATATAAATAGGTAAAACTAGTAAACTAGTATAAAAGTTATCGACACATAACAATAAAATGAGTAAATGAGAATATGTAAACCCACTTAATCATCATATATATATAATCATCATATGTATACATAATTGTTATTTTTATAAAGTCATTGGACATGAGTCCAAGACGAGTATTATTTGTCTAGGTTTCCGTGATTGAAGCACGTACCGTACGTCCGAATTGCCGATAACACGCCTTCCCACATCAACGTGAGTTCATAGCCTCGCACTCTTTTAAATGTTTTATGAAATGTTTTATAAACCCGCGATGGAGATAACATGTTAGTTTTTATAAAATAGGACACCATTTGTCCCGATTGTTTGTTTATTGATTTGGACCCGAATGATTGTATGACCCGATTGTATGACCCGATAAATGATTAAAGGACCCGATAGATGAAATTAAATGGATTATTAAAGTTAGGTTATGTCACTAAAAGTCCCATTAGCATGAATTGTGAGCTACCGGGATTTGGTTGACGCTTATGCATATAATAGTACTATTTGGGGACGATCACCCTAGTTCGCGCCTTGACGGTTGATCCCCGTCGTGCCACATTGATTGGTAAGCGAATTTATGTATGAGAAGATTTCCATAGCGTGACCTTTGTGACGACACGCTAATTTAGATGCGCAAATTGAGTATCGGGTTAGCTACCCGTTGTTTGGTTTAGTAAGGTAACAATGTCATGCGGCTTATAATAATCCAAACTAACGAAATACTACTAGACGCACCGAGTTACGATGTATTGCCTGACTAGCAATACAGGGTCATACTATTCATATTATGTTCGTGTTTTGGTTTTCATAACCATATTCATATAACGGTTTTTATATAACTTTATACAACGTCGTAAGACGTATTGTATGATGTTTTTACGACATTGGCTCGTATAATGATTTTTAAGGCAAATGCCTATATTATGATTTTGATGAAGATTTGTATAAAATGACTTTGGCTATTTTATGGCCTATTAAAATGATTTGTACAAAAATGATTTTCAGTAATAATTTTATACTGATATTATATTGATGGATTTCATTAAATTCTATGAATTCACTCGGCGTTATCGCTGACCTTTTCTTTTAACATGTTTTATCTCAGGTACTTGAAGGTAATTCTCGGGAAGACAACAAGAATTCATGGCCCGCACCTAAATACTTATTTCCATTCAAATGCTTTGTAAAACCTATATTAAATATAATGACTTGGGACCTATGTAACTTTGATATTTATGAATGGAAATGCTTTATTAATAAACGACGCGATTTTTAAGCGTTGTCTATGATATGAGTAATGTGCTATCCCGTAACACCAACGAGTCTTCCGCTGTATTGAGTTGTATAAATTTGGGGGTGTTACACTCACTCTTTAACACCTTTTGGAGAGAGTGATTTCCGCTTGGAGGAATTTGGGTCAAACTTTCTTGGTGATGATGATTCTCCCATTAATTGGGAAGAAGATATTCTTACTATTCAAAAGTTGCTCAATGAGGACCCTATTCCTTCTCCTATTCCACAAGAAGTTACCATTGAGGATCCTTCCATAGTAAAACCTTCCATTGAGAGTCCACCTCCAATTGAACTTAAGGACCTTCCATCCCACTTAGAGTATGCTTTTTTAGAGGGAAAAGACCAATTACCTGTGATCATTGCTAAAGAGTTGAAAGAGGATGAGAAGGAGCAACTTATTGAAGTCCTTAAGAAACACAAGAAAGCCTTAGCATGGAAAATATCCGACATAAGGGGAACTGATCCACATTTTTGTACACACAAAATCCTTATGGAGGATGACTATAAACCCGCCATTCAAAGTCAAAGAAGAGTTAACACAAAAATCCATGAGGTCATTAAGAAAGAAGTGATTAAACTCTTAGATGCGGGTATGATTTATCCCATTTCCGATTCTCCATGGGTTAGCCCGGTTCATTGTGTCCCAAAAAAGGGTGGAATCACCGTAGTGCCTAATGAGAACAATGAGCTTATTCCTACGAGACTTGTCACCGGTTGGAGAGTTTGTATTGATTATTGAAAACTCAATGAGGCGACTAGGAAAGACCATTTCCCATTACCTTTTATGGATCAAATGCTTGAACGCTTAGCGGGAAATTAGTACTATTGCTTTCTTGATGGTTTTTCGGGTTATTTCCAAATACCCATTGACCCTAAGGATCAAGAAAAGACCACATTCACTTGTCCCTACGGTACATTTGCTTACAAGAGGATGCCTTTTGGCTTATGTAATTCACCGGGGACGTTTCAAAGGTGCATGATGGCGATTTTCCATGACATGATAGAGCAAACTATGGAGGTTTTTATGGATGACTTTTCCGTCTTTGGAAATTCATTTACCTCATGTCTCACCAATCTTGAGAGAATGCTTAAGCGTTGTGAGGAAACACGTTTAGTGCTTAATTGGGAGAAATGTCACTTTATGGTGAAAGAGGGAATTGTTTTAGGACACAAAATATCCAACAAGGGATTAGAAGTGGATCGAGCTAAAATTTATGTGATTGCTAAGCTTCCCCCACCAACCTCGGTTAAAGGTGTGAGGAGTTTCTTAGGTCATACGAGATTTTATAGGCGCTTTATACAAGATTTTTCTAAGATAGCTAGACCGATGACTCACCTCTTGGAGAAAGAGGCTCCTTTCATTTTTAACCAAGATTGTTTGGACTCTTTTGAGACTCTTAAGGAGAAATTGACAAAGGCTCCCGTTTTGGTTTCTCCAAATTAGGAATTAACTTTTGAGCTTATGTGTGACGCTAGTGATTATGCGGTGGGGGCCGTCTTAGGACAAAGAGTGAATAAGCATTTTCAACCTATACACTATGCGAGTAAAACCATGACCGGTGCACAATTTCATTACACTACCACGGAAAAGAGTTGCTTGCTATAGTATATGCTTTTGAGAAATTTAGACCATACCTTGTGCTTTCCAAAACCATAGTGTATACGGATCATTCCGCTCTCAAGTATCTTATGACAAAACAAGATGCTAAGCCTAGGCTTTTGAGATGGGTTTTGTTGCTTCAAGAGTTTAAGATAGAAATTCGTGATAAGAAAGGGGCCGAGAATTTAGCGGCGGATCACTTGAGTAGACTTGAGCATCCTTTTCAAGGAGATTTGCCACATCAAGAAATCAATGAATCCTTTCCATTAGAGGATCTCATGTCTATCTCTTCCCAAGAGGATGCCACTCCTTGGTTTGCGGATATCGCAAACTATCTTGTGGGCAATGTGCTTATTGAGGGTCTTACTTATCTACAAAAGAAGAAATTTCTTAAGGAAGTTAAGTACTACTTTTGGGATGATCCTTATCTTTTTAGGCAATGTGCGGACCAAATCATTAGACGGTGTGTAGATGGGCCCGAGGCATTTAAGATCTTAGAAGCGTGTCATAAAGGACCTATGGGTGGACATTTTGGGCCCAACTATACCGGCAAGAAAGTCTTTGATTCGGGTTACTATTGGCCTTCCATTTACAAAGATGCCCATGAAATGGTGAAATTTTGTGATGTGTGTCAAAGACAAGGAAAAATTACGCAACGTGATGAGATGCCACAAAATTTTATCCAAGAGTGTGAGATATTTGATGTGTGGGGCATAGACTTCATGGGACCTTTTCCATCCTCTAAGGGAAACAAGTATATACTTGTGGCGGTGGATTATGTGTCCAAGTGGGTGGAGGCTAAAGCCTTCCCTACCAATGATGCTAGAGTTGTTGTGAAGTTCTTAAAGCAATTGTTTGCTAGATTTGGTGTACCTCGGGCCATCATAAGTGATCGTGGTACGCACTTTTGTAATGATCAATTCACGAGAGTTATGAAGAAATATGGAGTTAATCATAGACTTTTACCGCGTATCACCCTCAAACAAATGGTCAAACCGAGGTCACAAATCGTTGTTTAAAGAGAATTTTAGAAAGAACGGTAGGAGAGCATCGAGCTTCTTGGTCGGATAAGCTTGATGATGCTTTATGGGCGTTTAGGACGGCTTTTAAAACACCAATTGGTTGTACTCCTTATAGGCTTGTCTATGGAAAAGCGTGCCACCTCCCATTCGAGTTAGAACACAAGGCATCTTGGGCTCTCAAGTGGGCTAACTTTGATTTAAACCAAGCCGGTTCACATAGGAAAGATCAACTCAATGAGATGGATGAATTGAGAGCCAATGCCTATGAAAATTCTTTGCTTTACAAGGAAAAGACTAAGAAATTGCATGATGCTAAGATCAAGAATCGTGAGTTCAAAGTTGGAGAGCCGGTTCTCCTCTTTAACTCAAGGTTGAAACTTTTTGCGGGCAAGCTAAAGTCGAGATGGCCCGGTCCATTCACTATTGCTCAAGTGTTTCCATATGGAACTCTTGAGTTGTCACAACCCGATGGTCCAAATTTTAAAGTGAATGGTCACCGTGTGAAACATTATTTTGGGGAGGACATTTCCGTTGAAATGGTCCAAGAGATCCCCATTTTCCCCATGAATTGATTCATTGAGGGACGAGTCGAGCTAGAGACTCATTAACTCAAGCATCGTATAACTAGGTTTAGAGTGTTGTAGGTTAGAAATAAAGGGATAGACTTGGAGATAAGTGTAGGGGAGACCTTCTTTTGTCTTTATGATTGTTTGTAGGGTTGCTCACTCATTTCATGCTTTGGAGCTTATGGAGGAGGCCCTTGTATCCGGTTCACTTCGTTACTATTGTGATCTTTCATTGACACCTCTTGCTTAAACATGATTTCACTAATAGTTGTCCTTTCCTTAACTTGAGTTAAGCAAAGTCTATTCATTGTCATAAGTGTAGGGGAAGTTTTTATACTTCCATGCTCTTAAACATTGAGGACAATGTTTATCTTATGTGTAGGGGGGTATTCTATCGAAGTGACCTTACCTAGAACTTGTCATTGTCTTTCATGATAATTGAGAAATTTGTTTTTCAAACATTTTTCAAATTTTTTATCTACTCTGGCCACCAAAAATATGCATTCATAATTTTGGCATCATACATTTTTCATTTGCATAACACATTTGCATTGTATATATTTCTTCTTTTATTTTTCGTCAAAAGTTGAAAAAGGAAAAAAATATATAATAAAACATGGTTTTAACAAGTTTAGACTTCTTTCACATATTAGGCCCGCCATGGATATTTTGACTCAACCCGAGTTTGCTTATCTTAGCATTCTCTAGTTAGTATCCTTAACCATGTAGTCCTTCATTGGTCTATTAGGCTAAGCATCCACCAATCTCATTATTTGAGATTTTTAATTTGTGGAGAATGGGAAATGATAGAGTTGAAGCAAGTATAAAAGGGCTAGATAAACTTCATGATAATTACTTGTGGATAAACCCTTCTCTTCTTTGCCTCTATTTTCTTCGCATGTATATAATTGTTAATAAATAATCAAGAACGGTTTTAATTGGTTTGTAATCTATTATGCATTTTTGACTAATCATTCATGGTTGGTATAAGTACGTCTTAAGATTCTAAGTTAGAACGTTTTATGTGTACTAGACTTATGTCATGCTCAATATTTAGCGGGTGTTTTTCCTTTTATGCTTTTAAACTTTCTTTGTGAGGAATAAAGAAAAATAAGAGCGGCTTATGAAAAAAATGAGTGGCTACAAAAAAAAGAAGAAAAAGAAAAGAAAAAAACAATATATATATATATATATATATATATATATATATATATATATATATATATATATATATATATATATATATATATATATATATATATATATATATATATATATATATATATATATATATATATATATATATATATATATATATATATATATATATATATATATATATATATATATATATATACAAGACTCCCAAGAGGGGCAGTGTGGTGTTAATTATAGTGACTATTGAGTTCCAATATTACCTTGACGGGTTGCGGGGATTCAATAGATTGCTCCAATCCAATATTACCTTGACGGGTTGCGGGGTTGAAGATCCAAAGTCTCAAAAAGATGGCGGATGTAAATTATTGCGTGAGTTTTATTTTTCTTTCCTTAGCGAGTGAGTGGCTACTTATGAAAGCATGACATGAGTATTTTACACATAAGGCGAATGACTTATTATTCTTGAAACGGACTTGTATTAATTGTGAGCGGTTTTTCAAGTAATGGATGAGAGGATTACTTAGGATTAAAACCGTGCTTCCTTATTTTTGGATTTTGCACTTCTTATTCTTCACACTTGAATAAATGACAAATTTGCCCACAACCAATTTGCTCAAATAATAACCGGTTCCACATTTAATTGTCATGAATAAGTTGATGCACTTTTTCCTTGTGAATGCAATGATCCCATTTTTAAGCTTGGTATGGGGAAAGTGAAACTTGAGGGTGATAAATGTCCATGGTACCCGAGCCCTAATCAAAGTCATTGAATTCTTTATGAGTTATTTCCATCAAAACCATTTCAAGAAAAACCAAAAAGACATAGATAGAATTGTATTTTGATTCATTGCATTGTTAAAAATCAAAATCATGCATCATGTAGTTTAGAGTAGTGTAGATGCAGTCCATATGGCCATGGTGGATTAATTATGAGGAGAATGTAAATTTGTGCTTTAAAATATATAGAATTGCATGAGGACATGACAATGTTCAAGTGTAGGGGATTTGATATGAGCAAAAACTCATATCAGTTTATCAACAAATCACCCTAAAACACAAGCAAAATACCAATTTATCATGTCAAAACAATATTATGTGGTATGTTTGTGTTTGTGTACACTTGTGTAGGTAAAAGGATGCATTTTCAAGCAAACAAAGTAAAATCAAGCTTAATTTGATGAAAAAGAAAAAAGAGGATCAAAAGTGACAAGACTTTGAAAACAAAGGACCTATCTTGACAAACTGCCAAAGATGAAGGACCAAAAGTGTAAATATGTAAAAGTCAAGATCATAGTCAAATTTGGTCAACTCTCAAGTCAACTTAGTCAAAGGACCAATTTTGTTTAAGAATGAAGTTTGAAGGACCAAATATGCCAAAGAAATGAAGTGGTTAGCTCAAATATATAATCTGCCAAAGTCATGGGATCAATTCTGCCATGTTTGGAAAGTTGAAATGTGCTTAATCCGTGTCATAAGCTTACAACCAATGAGAATGCAAGGAGATAATGACACAGATTGCCACTTAACCTGCATTTATTGCCCATTATCGCCGCCAGCATTAATTACCAAATCAAAACAGTTTAATCCCACTAGTCACTTCTCAGCCAATAGAAAATTAGCTTTTGGATAATGATCCATGTGCACCCTCCACAACCAATGAAGACATGCCACGTGTCATCTTCAAACAAACAAAATTTCCAGGATCGATTTCAAGCTAGAATGGATTTCAAGAAAAGTTATAAACATCAAACCTGCTTATTTTTGAAGGACGAATCCATTGGTCATAACCAATTAAGATGAAATCAACTCAAGTGAAAAACCCCAATTCAGTTCTTCATCAACAAAAATCAGTTAAGCTCAATTGGACACGTGGAAGCCTGGGATTGGTTCCAACACGTCACCAACCCCAACTACTTCACTTCTCAAGTCTATAAATAGCATGCTTAGCCTTCATTTTCAGTAGTTGTAGAAAAGTGTGAAAACACACACACTTTCTTATTCTTTCACCATTTTCTAGTTCTTAGCTCAACAACTCAAGAGTCTGACACACTCTTGAGTTTGTTAGTTAGTTTGTAACCACTTAACAACTTTGTAACAACTTTTACTATAATAAAATTCAAATCTCATTTTCCTGCCAATTCTCTTTACCTTCTATACTGCTCATTCATGCTTCATTGATCCTGCTTGTTGCTGTTTTAGTTTGTTGTGATCACACCTTGATCATAATAAGCTAATTGTTTGAAGATTTTTAGCTGTTTGTTGAATCCAGTCCAAGTTTTAGCAGATTTGATGATTTCAAGCCATTTTAGCCATGTTGATGATTTGTAGCTGTTTGTTGATTGTTGATTAGTGTTTGTCTAGTGCTAAGGTGGTGGTTAGCACTAGAATAGAGAGCTCAGCGCTCCTGTACTCCCCAAAGGAGGCCTTTGCATAAGGTTTTGATGTTCTTGATTTTAGTTCCTCTCAATTGTCAAATGCCTGCTCAATTCTAGTTAATCTTGATTGTGATTGAATGATAAAACGTGTTTTAGCTGATATTGATTTGATTTCATTGAGTGTGTAGTTTAAGTGTAGCTTTAATCTGCTTAGTAGCTTTGTACTAAACCTGTTTTCACCTTATCTCAGTAATTTTAGCTTGGTTCATCATTTTAAGTTCTTGTTGAGATCATAGCTTATAACTAGTTCTTACATGCTTCCTTTTGGTAACTGGATTTAGGTGCTTAAGCTTTTCACTCAGTTTTAATTGTTGCCTAAAAAGTCTTCACAAATTTCCAAAAGTTCAGTAAAAGGAGTGTTTGGCATTAGCTTATGTTTGATAATCAAGTATAAGAAATTGGTTAATTTTGCTTGATTTTCAGTTACAAAGTGATAAAAAGTAGTTTTAAACCTTTTTGTAGTCAATTGTTAAGTCAAAAAGGCAAAATGGAAGTTTAAAAAGTTCGGGTCATTTTCAGTCAAGTTTAGTTCAAAAAGTTGTGATATTGATTTGCTCACCAATCATTTGTTTCTTGATGAAATTCCATCAAACCAATTCTCAATTCTAGGTCATAATATAAAGTTTTAGAATCTAAAAGGATTTTGTACAGTATTCAATTTTCAGCAAGATATAAGCAAAAATCTAAACCTATAAGCAAATGCATCTTTCTGTAAATGGAATTCTGATTTTTCATATCTCACAATCCTATTCATAAACTAGTCCATTTTCTTTTATAAATTCACTTAGTAAGTGCTCATGGTTGATTTTTGAAAATTTGAGCTTATTGAAAAAGATTGGTCAACGCTGGTCAACATAAGCTTACTTTTAGCTTATTTCAAATTCTGGGCTTATTACTGGATGATTTTGAACAAGACTTGATTTCCCATTCATATTTTGAGCTCATTAATCAGTTTCATTACTAAAATTGAGTTTTGCAAGTCTAGATTTCCCCGTAGCTTATTTTGTGCTTATTGAAAAGTGCTTATCAACTTTTTAGTCAATTTCATCCAATTTCCTTTTACAGGTCTAGTTGATTTTGATTTTAAGCATTTTGCAAGTTGTTTGAACAATTTTGGTTGAGAAATAAGCTCAAATGAGCTTATTTGTTACTTAAGCCCGTTTTTGATTAAAAACTTTCAAAAATTGCATTTTAGTCCTTCATGTATTAATCTGGTTATAATCTTGGTTAAACTTGAATCTTTTTAGGGTTTGCTTAAATCAGGTCCCTTAACTTTTAGAGTTTGTTAAAATTCAGTTAGTTAGTTTGAATTTGTTTGGAAATTGGTTAGTTGTTTGCATAGTTTTCAATTTCAGTCCTCATAGTTAACTGATTTTACACTCTCTGTCCTTGTACTTGTTAGCTTTACATTTTGAGCATTTACTTTTCATAGAATTTACATTTTTAGTCCTTATAGTTGTAAAATTTACATTTTGAATATTAATTGAATAAATACTTGGTATTTGCACGATGTTTTACATATAAGTAGACAATATTTTTCAGTTTTGCAAGGCATTGTTTGAATTAGCAAATAGAATATCCAAAAAATATTAACAACCAAAAACAGTTAAAAACCCGATATTGTTAGGACATTCAATTTGACAAGAACTGAGAAAAACGAACTTCGTTATACACAATTTCAAGTGGGTTTTAATTTTACATTTTATACAATATAATTTTGAGTGCTTATATAATAGTAATAAACATTAATTCTTCAAAATCTGATTTTTATTTTCATCTTCACCATTTTTATCATATCTAGAGTTCTACAATGAATTAGAAGCTCATTTTTTGGTGGCATGAACTTTATATTATGTGCTACATTTAACTTAGTTATAGCTACTGCTCATTTTAAGTTTATCTAGCCTTAACAGTCCCTACAAAACAGCTTATTTAGATTAGCACACTCATCTTGTTTTGATCATATCTCGCTCATTTTAATGATTCCATTGCATGACCAACTCTCACATATGTATGACATCTTGTACTTACTGTAAATGGATTCTACCATGCAAGTTTAGTAGTTCAAGGTTTAGTTACATACTGTTTTTATACAGACAACTAAATAAGCATGATTTTAGCCTTATTTCTCATGGTTATTAACCTTTTTAAGCATATTTATCAACACTTGATCCCCACACAACATTTTTATCATCATATATTCATCATATACATATACAACAAGAAATAAAATACATTTGATCTTTACAAAAATAACAAGAGAAAATGGAGAGGATGATCTTCTTTACCAACCAAGAGTATATCTTGGTAGACAAGAACTTGATGAACACCAAATGTAACTCCAAGATGATCAAACACCAAGAATATAAGTTGAGAAATCAGCCCTAGGACACAAGATAATCTCCTCCTTTGTTGATAAAATGGCCACCAAGTGATCAAGGCTTCAAGGTAACTCCATGATAGAGCTAGATAACAAGTATTTTGTGGCTAGAAAAGATCAAGAAGGGGTGTTTGTGCTTAAAAGTGGACGGAAATGGTGGTGGTATTGAGAGGATTTTTAGTTGGTTTTGCATGTGTGAAATGGTAGTTATGAGTAGCTAGTGGTTTTTAGTTGGTTTGGTAGCTTAAGTGTTAAGCCTTAGCTTACACTTGTAAGTTACAAGCTAACATGATGCCACATCTTTGATGTGGTGTCATGTGTGCCGTCCCATGTGTGTAGTGGGGTGGGATAATGTATTTTGTCCCACCTTACTAATTTACGGGTATTCCTCGATTCTAGTTTTCTCGATTTGCGTGCCCTCGGGTCATTTCACGAAAAACATTTTTATAAATTATGAATCAACGACACAAAAAGAATCCAGTAAAAATTGTCTCATCAAAAACGGTGTTCAAAAACGGCGTTCAAAAACGTAAATACGTAATACTAAGGTTTCCGGTTTAAACGTAAAGGACTTTAAATTAAAATCGTAAGTCCTAATCTCTTCTCGTAAATTTGTGAGCTTATGAACCAACTCAAAATTAAAATTCCAAAATAATATTCACGGACAAATTTATTTTCTGAAATGTCGGACTGTCACCAAAAACAGTGTATGTAAACGTAAGCACGTAACGTAGAATCCTCCGGTTTAGACGTAGTCGATGCTACTTCAAGACGTAAATCCAAATTACTTCCCAAAAATAAGTGAGTTCATAATATAACATTAAAATAATATTTTCAAATAAATATTGAGAATAAAATATCAACCATAAATTGACGGATTGTCACAGCATTTACCCCTAAACAGGATCTTTGTCCTCAAAGATCATCTTACTACTCGCTTCTTATAGAGTTAAAGCCATGTGGGTATTTCCTCCACATTCGGTCTTTTCTCACAAGTGTAATTCATTACAATACGCGAGTTTCATCAAACATAACTACGGGAATAAGATCAGGCTTAATGTTGACTTACTTTCTCTATCCATGATGTTCACGGGTTTTTGATGAATGCAACTTTTCGCCGATCTAAACTCTACTAAGAAATAATCAGATTCTCACTTGATAGATATTCCATCAAGTTCGATATACGAAACATATTTCACGCAGCTCTTGAAGTCCTAGGGTAGATCCAGCTTATATGCCTTTCAATCCCAACTTTTACATCATCTCAATGGTCCCATACAACGGGGACTTATATCCATGATCTTTCAGATCATCAATTCATTTTTCCATAGTTAAAACTTTTGGCATAACTTCCCTACCCATCTGGCACTTCAAGATCTACATTTCATATTCACATAACCTCCTGCCCACTACTGGCAGTCAATAATCAAATCCTAATTTCAATAATCAATTCAGGTCTCGCGGGTCGCGTATTTTGTAAGGTTAGGTTTGCCATCATAGGAAGCCTTAAACCTAAAAGACATGTTTAACTCACAATGGATGTATGTCGGGTGTCTTCATCTCAACTCCTGCTTACAGATGCTCTAATATTTAGATCCTAACAAGATTCGATCTCGATCCTAACACGAAAATTTTCAATGATAATCTTTCCAAAGGAAAGCAATTATACAGTTTACTACCAAAGGTCAATCATTCAAACATAGAACATCACTTATAGTAGTTTGTATCGTTACTTTACCTCGTCCCTTCGATTGGGATGGTACACAGTACTCTCATCAAGATTCGTTCTTAATGACTTCTGAGCAAATCTCTAGAAATTAATGCGAAGCGAGGATCTTGATAGAGATGATTGATACAGACACACCATGTTTACACAACTCCTTAAAATATAAAAGAGTCAATTTCTTCATCAAGAATCTATCATTAACGAGAATGATATTATCAGATTTGGTCAGTCTGTCGACGATGACCCAAATCGAATCAAATTCAGATGATGACCTTTGCGATAGATAGACGTTTACTAATGTATAAGGCAATGTCTGCCTTCATAATTTTTCATTAGTACAACCTCTTCTGATAATGATACATTAAATCAGAAATGACAAGAATAGAATACTTATACTTACAAGAATTCAATATGACTAGATTTCTAAATCACCATATTTAGGCAACCACAAACGAACTTTTATACATTTAATGTCATCAGCTTCTCAATTCTAATGGTTCACATTAGACGCGAACTTCTTTTATTATCTATATTATCCTTTTTACAAACATCGTTTTTTATATTGTTTGGCAATATATTTTGCACATTCATTATTAAGGAACACATCCTAATTGGTTCTTTATCCTTTCTATATTATGTGTCAGTATCTACATTCACTTTCCTGATGAAATAATTATCATGTCTACAATTTACTCAAAAATTCTTTCTTTATATTTTCTAAGTTTTAGTTTCGTCTCCACTACTATTTTTATCAGTTTTTCTCAATCCGACGTTTTAAGCGTCGATAAGTATTACCAGTAATTAAATAATAATTATTAAATTTTTATGAAACGTAAACGTAAAAATTTTAATTTTTTTAGTTCGACCAATTATATAAAATGTTCAAAATACATTTGAATTTAATTAACACGATTTTTGTTGATTTATTGAAAATACTTAATAAGATCCGTAAATGTTCGAAAAATCTTTGTTTATACTTTGGTCAAAATTTTCTTTGTTGAAAAGCAAAAAGTGTCGTTTCAGATTTCAAGTCATAATTTATATAATTTCCTCAATTCTTCTTAAGATGTCTTGAGGTATACACAAACATTTACCCCTAAACAGGAGTTTAGTTAAATGATTTGTGTATAAGAGAATAATCCCTTAAAAATCCTTTGTTAAAATATTTGTGAAAACATATTTGCATTTTTTTAGGTAAAACCAAAAGTCTTAAAAGGGCTCTTAATTTTTAAGGAGTCAATATATTTCATTTTCTATTAATCACACGGTCAAATAATGTAAAGGATTAAGTCTTCAATCACATGTTATATATTCAAGGTACAAGTTTTCGTTGTTCGGCCAATTCAGGGCAATCTATAAATAATTATTAACTCATTCTTATTCTTATAAACAAATAAATGGTCCTTAATGATCACGAGCATGAATTTATCAAATTACAGCCTACACACGTGATTCAACAAATTTATGAATGCTACATGTGTATTAGTCAATCCTAACGACATCACGTGAAACTCATAATGTTCATTACAAGTACCGGACGTAGTGATTGGAATAGATAATCTTCTTCGTGGACGCGAAGTTGATAATAACCATGCCATGGATCAAATCTTTAAAACATACGCTAGAACCTTGAAAATGATCGAACAAATCTTCCATTTCGAGTTGTGGATATCGTTTTCGATTGTTAATTTACTCAGTTCACAGTAATCTGCAAATATAAGGAATGATAACACCATAGCTCTTCATGATGACGAGCTCGGTAAAATAAAATCTTTTTCCGACAACTCTCTCAGTTGTATGGTAATTCCCTAAATTCAGATGGTGCTGACGTACAGTGCACATGCCATAGGTGCAGCACCGGGAATATAATCAATACCAATTTCAACTTACTTAATGGCGAAAGTCTAGGTAATTTACCAGCAAATACCTCCTAAATTTTCCGATAGCAGGAACATCTTTTAATAATTCAATATTAGGTTCTTTCTAGATTATAATATCTATGACTAATTCACAACCATTCATGGTATAATTTCAAGTCTAAATGCTGGATATGGTCATCCATCAAGAATTATTTAGATCACTTTTGATAATCAACATCTTATCTTTTTAGGGGAATTCTACTCGAGTTCCCATCAATTAAGACAATGTCGTCATGTCATAATCAATCAATCCATTCCACTGGCACCATCAACTTTCCAGTTTTATTGCCGTCGATAAGATGTGAACATCTCAAAAGTCTAATAATAACTCATAATCCTTCACAAATTCAAGGATATCTGGAGACGTAACTAACCTTAAAAGAGTAAGGTCAATGCATAATCTACGGGAGAGAATTTCAAATCAGATACAGACGAAAACATTTAACGAACATGAATATATCCCATGTTTTCATAATTCGAGTACGCATTATGCTACATGTGTATTAGTCAATCCTAACGACATCACGTGAAACTCATAATGTTCATTACAAGTACCGGACGTAGTGATTGGAATAGATAATCTTCTTCGTGGACGCGAAGTTGATAATAACCATGCCATGGATCAAATCTTTAAAACATACGCTAGAACCTTGAAAATGATCGAACAAATCTTCCATTTCGAGTTGTAGATATCGTTTTCGATTGTCAATTTACTCAGTTCACAGTAATCTGTAAATATAAGGAATGATAACACCATAGCTCTTCATGATGACGAGCTCGGTAGAATAAAATCTTTTTCCGACAACTCTCTCAGTTGTACGGTAATTCCCTAAATTCAGATGGTGCTGACGTACAGTGCACATGCCATAGGTGCAGCACCGGGAATATAATCAATACCAATTTCAACTTACTTAATGGCGAAAGTCTAGGTAATTTACCAGCAAATACCTCCTAAAGTTTCCGATAGCAGGAACATCTTTTAATAATTCAATATTAGGTTCTTTCTAGATTATAATATCTATGACTAATTCACAACCATTCATGGTATAATTTCAAGTCTAAATGCTGGATATGGTCATCCATCAAGAATTATTTAGATCACTTTTGATAATCAACATCTTATCTTTTTAGGGGAATTCTACTCGAGTTCCCATCAATTAAGACAATGTCGTCATGTCATAATCAATCAATCCATTCCACTGGCTCCTTGGATCGTTACCCAGGTCATTCAAATGAAATCTAATCAAAAGAAATGATAAGAACGTCGATACATCCGGTCGGTTATCAACACTCGGTAATCAAATACTTTTCCTAAGAATCTCACTATGGGAGAATTGGACAAGAAAGAATTGTCAATTGTCAAATAGGACAATTCACAGATGAGTAAATTCGACTAAGAAGAATAAATAGTACGGGCACATATGTAGGTTCCCTAAAATTATGTCCCTATTTTTCACTTCTTGCAGATCTCATAAAATTTAATCTTTCACAATCTTCAAAGAAAATGTAGTGTTTATTCATTAGTTTTATGGTGACTACTAATCAGTCTTGCATGGTCCATTCCAAATTGTATGTAGGCGCGCAACTATATTCAATTTCAAGATTAACAATGCAATACTCAGTTCGTCAAAATTTTATCATCATGTTTATAATAAAAACATTTTCTTGCTTAATTCTTAAATAAGAATCAAAATAAATTTACAAAGATTTTCTTTGTTATGAAAACAATTAAGTTTTCCAAGATGTTTTATAAACAACTTCATTTCGATAACAATCATTTATAAATCTCACTTTGAATAATCCTTATAGTGATGAAAATTCAATTTTTCTCAAGGAATACTGTTTTATCTTATAAAAACAATGAGTGATCTGCAAAAGAGTGATGGAAAGTTGTTCACCAAGAACTAACTACAATATGATAGGAAATGAGCTTAGCCAATTAATCATGAGATTCATGACTTCGATGGCACTATGGAATACAAAGAGAATAATCCACAACATAACTCAAATCGAGATGAGTACTTGTTCAATGGTTGCATCACTAATGCGAACATTAGGATGAAGCAATAAGAGATAGATAACAACGATACATGTAGGATTTAGAAATCAAAGGTAGTCTTTTCATTAATCACAAACAAGTCAAAATTGTACCGTAACACATTACGTGTCACTATGTCATACAATTCTCAGAACTCATCCTACCAACTGATATCTCAGTTAAGTTAGGGATTTTTAAAAGATACCACAATGAATACTAACCTACAAGAGTCATTAGGTGTCCCACCTGTCCCGGAAGATCCATCGGTCCCAATTTAGAAGAAGATTTCTTCAATTTATTTCTTGGACACTGGGCATCCTCATTAGTGGACAATGGCCTAGGAACAACCTTTAACACGAACCAATCAATCAATTAAAACCTTAAATTCAATCACAAGACTTAACGACTTCCTCCTAACAATCTCATATTCCATACGGGTTAAGTTTCACTTTATTCAAGTTTTAACCAATTTTATACTCAATTCGATATCCTACCTTATTTTCCAATACTTTCATCCTTATTCTTCGGCCTTGTAAAGGCAATAAAAGCTCAATATGATCAACACTTAATTTCCAATCCTATAGCTCTTACAACAACAATTATCAAATGAGTCACTATCATGAGATGACTCACACATTCAATCAGATTTCTCGGAAAGGTACTAGTGGCATGAGGCTTTTGGGTAATGGTTCCAATGACAGCCTCAAGTGCAACATTCACCCTTTCGATTTCAAATTTAAGAATTGGGTGACAACGAATCAGATGACATCTTTCTAGGTGGTATCGTTTTGTCAAACTCCACTCTATATGGAAAGATCGTCATGACATCGATATCAGATTTAATCTCGCCAATTCTTCTTCAATATTCCAATCAACTAATATCTACATTTCTACGAATATCAACCATTTGTTGGGATCATAAATATCCACAACTTGGTTTAGATCTAGGATAGCTAGAATTCCTACGAGATAGCTTCGATTAATTTACTAGGGGATTTAGGGTTCCTTGTGACAATCTACGTCGTATAAATAACTCGTATAAATATCAAAATAATCATCAAACAATCATGTAATCAAATTACATCATATATATAATCCCAGTTATATATATTAAAATAACATTTCTCAGTCTGGCCTTTTCGGTAACTCGGGAATTCTTCGTCACCTTTATAGTCAAAAGATTTTTAGACATTTTTAGAAAAATGTTTATAATTAAAAAGATTTTGAAATGTTTTATTCAAAACCTTTGTTTTAAAAATCTTTCGTTCTCTATAACGAGAGCTCTGGTACCAAACTGTAACACCCCCAAATTTATACAGCGGAAGACTAGTTGGTGTTATGGGATAGCACATTACTCACATCATAGACAACGCATAAAAATCGCGTCGTTTAATAATAAAAGCATTTCCATTCATAAATATCAAAGTTACATAGGTCCCGAGTCATTTTATTTCATACAACGTTTTACAAAGTATTTGAATGGAAATTATTGTTTAAGTGCGGGCCATGAATTCTTGTCGTCTTCCCGAGAATTACCTTCAAGTACCTGAGATAAAACATGTTAAAAGAAAAGGTCAGCGATAACGCCGAGTGAAATCATAGAGTTTAATAAATTCCATCAATATAACTGTGGTATAAAATTATTACCAAAAATCATTTCGTACAAATCATTGTAACATGCCATAAAATAGCCAAAGTCATTTTTATACAAATCCTTATCGAAAATCATAATATAGGCATTTGCCTTAAAAACCATTATACGGGCCAATGTCGTAAAAACATCATACAATACGTTTTATAACGTTGTATAGATTAAAAAAACATTATATGAATATGGTTATATAAAACCAAAACACGAATATAATATCAATAGTATGACCCCGTATTGCTAGTCAGGCAATACATCGTAATTCGGTGCGTATAGTAGTATTTCGTTAATTGGATTATTATAAGCCGCATGACATTGTTACCTTACTACAACAAACAACGGGTAGCTAGCCCAAAACTCAATTTGCCCATCTAAGTTAGCGTGTTGTCACAATAATCACGCTTGGAAATCTTCTCATACATAAATTCGCTTATCAATCAATGTGGCACGACGGGGATCAACCGTCAAGGCGCGAACTGGGGTGATCGTCCCCAAATAGTACTATTATATGCATAAGCGTCTACCAAATCCCGGTAGTTCACAATTCATGCTAATGGGACTTTTAGTGACATAACCTAACTTTAATAATCCATTTTATTTCATCTATCGGGTCATTTAATCATTCATCGGGTCATACAATCATTCGGGTCCAAATCAACAAACAAACAATCGGGACAACTAGTGTCCTATTTCATAAAAACTAACATGTTATCTCCCTCGCGGGTTTATAAAACATTTCATAAAAACATTTAAAAGAGTGCGAGGCTATGAACTCACGTTGGTGTGGGAAGGCGGGTTGTCGGCAATTCGGACGTACGTTACGTTCTTCAATCACGGAAACCTAGACAAATAATATTCGTCTTAGACTCATGTCCAAATGAATTTATAAAAATAAATAATTATGTATACATATGATGATTTTATATATATGATGATCAAATGGGTTTACATATTCTCATTTACTCATTTTAGTGTTATGTGTTGATAACTTTTACACTAGTTTACTAGTTTTATCTATTTACATGTTTTAAGTCCAATAAACTTATTATAAGTTCTTTAACTTGTATTAATTCATTTATACTTGTATTATCAGTATTTACATTTTACATGTTGGGCCCAAATGGTTTAAGCCCAATAAATAAGTTTATAAGTGTTTTAGCCCGTTTTGTTGTATTATTAGTCCAATATGCTTACTTAGCTCGTTAATGTCCGTATGTCCTATAGTTCGGGTTTTATCGGTTTTTACTTGTATTATTTACTTATATATCAGTATATGACTTTTAAAAACTTTACATTATACGGGTTTGATCGTCTAAGTTTTAATTGGCGAAAAACGTTAATTTTACGGTAATAGCCGAAAAAGTCGTAAAATCAAGTTTATAGTTTTTATAACTTATAAATATTATTCCACTACCATTTTTATAATTTATCCATTTATTTAACCTTATACATATTTATATAAATAAAATTCATAAGTTAGTGGGTTTTAATTTTACATTTTATACAATATAATTTTGAGTGCTTATATAATAGTAATAAACATTAATTCTTCAAAATCTGATTTTTATTTTCATCTTCACCATTTTTATCATATCTAGAGTTCTACAATGAATTAGAAGCTCATTTTTGGGTGGCATGAACTTCATATTATGTGCTACATTTAACTTAGTTATAGCTACTGCTCATTTTAAGTTTATCTAGCCTTAACAGTCCCTACAAAACAACTTATTCAGATTAGCACACTCATCTTGTTTTGATAATATCTCACTCATTTTAATGATTCCATTGCATGGCCAACTCTCACATATGTATGACATCTTGTAATTACTGTAAATGGATTCTACCATGCAAGTTTAGCAGTTCAAGTTTTAGTTACATAATGTTTTTATACAGCCAACTAAATAAGCATGATTTTAGCCTTATTTCTCATGGTTATTAACCTTTTTAAGCATATTTATCAACACTTGATCCCCACACAACATTTTTATCATCATATATTCATCATATACATATACAACAAGAAAGAAAATACATTTGATCTTTACAAAAATAACAAGAGAAAATAGAGAGGATGATCTTCTTTACCAACCAAGAGTATATCTTGTTTTTGGAAAAAAAGAACTTGATGAACACCAAATATAACTCCAAGATCATCAAACACCAAGAATATAAGTTGAGAAATCAGCCCTAGGACACAAGAAAATCTCCTCCTTTGTTGTTAAAATGGCCACCAAGTGATCAAGGCTTCAAGGTAACTCCATGATAGAGCTAGATAACAAGTATTTTGTGGCTAGAAAAGATCAAGAAGGGGTGTTTGTGCTTAAAAGTGGACGGCAATGGTGGTGGTATTGAGAGGATTTTTAATTGGTTTTGCATGTGTGAAATGGTAGTTATGAGTAGCTAGTGGTTTTTATTTGGTTTGGTAGCTTAAGTGTTAAGCCTTAGCTTACACTTGTAAGTTACAAGCTAACATGATGCCACATCTTTGATGTGGTGTCATGTGTGTCGTCCCATGTGTGTAGTGGGGTGGGATAATATATTTTGTCCCACCTCACTAATTTACGGGAATTCCTCGATTCTAGTTTTCTCGATTTGCGTGCTCTCGGGTCGTTTCACGAAAAATGTTTTTATAAATTATGAATCAACGACACAAAACGAATCCAATAAAAACTGTCTCATCAAAAACGGAGTTCAAAAACGTAAATACGTAATCCTAAGGTTTCCGGTTTAATCGTAAAGGACGTTAAATTAAAATCGTAAGTCCTAATCTCTTCTCGTAAATTTGTGAGCTTATGAACCAACTCAAAATTAAAATTACAAAATAATATTCACGGACAAATTTATTTTCTGAAATGTCGGACTGTCACAAAAAATGGTGTATGTAAACGTAAGCACGTAACGTAGAATCCTCCGGTTTAGACGTAGTCGATGCTACTTCAAGACGTAAATCCAAATTACTTCCCAAAAATAAGTGAGTTCATAATATAACATTAAAATAATATTTTCAAATAAATATTAAGAATAAAATATCAACCCTAAATTGACGGATTGTCACAGTAAATTTCTATACATGACAGTTCTCATGAAATTTTGACCAGTATGGATCGAACCAGAATCCCCCATACTTATTCATATGTTTTCTTCTTTGAATTTTGTGGATTGAACCGTAGCCATCCACGTCAGTTGATGTTAAACTTCAGTTGATTATACTTTTATGTTCTTTGTAACAATCAAGTTTCTTGTGCTCACGTGGATGTCGTTTTCATGCTGATTAAGTTTCATGTCTCCTTACGAGGATTATGTTATCGGCAAGGTGATGATGTTTTCAGGCCAAGATATGGAAGGATTTCAATAAAATCCTGTTTCATGATAAATCATGTTTGGTCTTTAGCAATCATATCTTCATGTTAACTATTGATGAAAATCCGTTTAATCTTTCTTTTGAGCCTCTATACAACCAACATTAAGTCTACGCAGGAATTGTCAACCTATCATGTTACTTGTTTCAGTTCAGTTTGCTAACCAGTTAAATCAAACTATATTACGTTGACCATGTCAGATGGTTGACACAAGTATCGACCATCTCAAGAAATTCTCACCAGTGCCATGTACAGTATTCCATATGCACTCCATGTACCCTACTCCATGGATATTACTAATCGATCCTCAATCATCTCAGGCGTTCCACTTGTCGATATTCTACCAGATGTTGATGCTGCTCGTGAGTTGAATATTTTACCAGATACTGATGTTGCTAACGCTTTGAAGACCTCACAAATGCTGATGCTGTTGATACTTTGGAGATTTCTCAAAATGCCGATGTGGTTTATACTATGAAGACTCTTCAAAACAAGTACGAAAACTATAAAATTGGAACTTCTGACAGGAATAAACTTCAACCATCAGACACTACCATTCCTTTACTTCCTCAGTTAAGATGTCACACATCACACAACTATTTTTTAGTCAAAAGAGTGGAAACCGGTACCCAGCCGTCCACTCAAGAAGAAATAGTTACATGAATCACGGTCATGATAATGACCGTCAGGAAGACAGACAAGGCAATTATGACAACCACCGTGTTATTAATTAATCAGTCAGTAACCATCAGAACTCCGGAACAGCCGTGACCAGAAATACAAAGTTCAACAGTCTAACCGGTCCGTCAACCCTAGCAGTTACTATAATTTTCAATCTTATTCGCATCAACCTACCAAACCACATGTTAAAAACATTAGTTAAGACACAAGTCTAAAGTATCATTTTTGAAGACACATGTCAGGATACCAGTCATGATACATGTCACATGAACATCTTCTCAAAGTACGAGTCAGAAATCATAACTCTGTATGTTTTCTAAAACAGACCCTCAGTAATTCAAGGTGCCCTCCAAAAGGGGTATACCGTTCTGTTATGCCATGCATAAATCAGCCAATTTAAAATTCAGTTACACCACAACAGTATTGTCCAGATTGGACACGCAGTATTCATCCTTTGAGGTTACAGACGAACCCACTCAGTGGAAGTCGCCACGTTACTCCACGTATTCCTATGTCAATTTTATGTAAATCAGGTAATTACCTACCTCCCTATTCGAAAAGACTGCACAGTATCACCCATATTTATTAAGGTTTTCCTTTCAGTTAACGACGATATCTGTCTTACTAAATTCCAAATATATTATGTTATTGCAATGATTCCTAAAAACGTTACTTTCATTTTTTAGTCTCACTTTGTTTTGATTACGACAATATGTAAAAACAAGCATTTACGAAAATAATGAAAAACAAATTCTTGAGTTCAAGTATTTTTCATTTCAACCATTATCACTTAAGGTATGAACAAACAAGTAATTATCCTAATTAAGTGATCAAGGATTTAATCTTTTCTTAAAACTCACTTTTTATTAAGTGTGACAAAGTTTTATTATTAAACTTTCTTTTTAAGAAAATGTTTTATTAAATTAATTATTTGAAAATTTGAAATTTTAAAATGGCATATTCTATCTTAGTTTGGAATATCTTGTCAGGATATTTTAATCCCCAGATTCGAACCAATCCACTAAAAGACAAAAGGGAGCAGAATCTACGCTGGTGGTTCCTTAGCGCCTACGACGGTTCCTTATCGATAAGGAACCGCGGGCTCCAATAAAGAACCGCGGGCTCCAATAAAGAACCGCGGGCAGATATAGTTGTTGGATGTTTGTCATATAAATAGTAGACCATTCTCAGACTTTCAATCCACCACTTTTGCACATACATTTCTAGATTCTTTCATACTTCTTAAATCACTCAAATCCTTGATCATTTGTTTGATTACTACTTGTTTAGAAGTAAATCTTTCTAGTCTCATCTTTTCCTCTCAAAGTGCAAAGAGAATAACACTATCATTCTTGAAGTGTTGTGTCTACCTCAAAGATCCATTGATGATCCAAACTTATTTATTCATTATTGTGTCATTATTGTGAAGATCCAAGTAGTTGTGTCTATTTGGAAGTTGTGTATGTATTAAGGTTAATACTTAGTCCTCAAAGTATATTGGTTTAGATTGGTCTGAGCTAAGATTAGGGCTCGACTTTTAGCTTAGAGTCGGAAATTGGTTAAGCGACGTTGTGTACGGTTTCTACACCTTAAGGAGCTTGTTGATTAGTGAACTCTCGAGTAAGAAGTACTCAAGGAGTGGAGTAGGAATGAGGAGTGAGCTTTGTTTACGAAGCACTATAAATCCTTGGTGTTTGGTTTGATCTTTCCTTCCTTTATCTCTTTACATTCATTATTCTTTATACTTGTGATTATTAGTTTAGTTGCACTATATATTCATTATTCTTTATACTTGTGTTTATTAGTTTAGTTGCACTATACCTTGTTCATATTGTATATAAGAAGGTTTCAAATAAATACTCAAGCTTAAGTTTTTGGAAAAGGATTTTTTAAAACCAACCTTTAACAAGTAAATTTAAGAAACTATTCACCCCCCCCCCCCCTTCTAGCTTCTACAATTCGTATCAGAGCGTGGTTTCTCAAGACTTTTAAAATATATTGTATTTTAAACTTGAATCGATCTATTGATTCCAACAAGTATCTAGAAGGGCAATCTATGCAAAGACCACCTCTTTTTGAAGCCGATAGTTTTATTTATTTGAAAAATAGGTTTGAGACTTATGTGAAATCAAAAGATTTAGATCTTTGGCATGTTATTACCAATGGTGATTTTTTGCCATTTCAATATAATGAAGTTTCTAAAAGTAAGGATTATGTGTGAAACCGCTAAAGATGAAACCATAGATATCCAAGTCGATGAAAGTAAAATCGATCTTCTTGTAATATCTGGAACACTCTTTTACTAACCCACCAAGGTAATATCCAAGTCGATGAAAGTAAAATTGATCTTCTTGTTCAACAATATGAACAATTTGTCATCTTAGAAGATGAAACCATAGATAGTGTATTTACTAGATTTAACACTATTATTACTAGTCAAAAATCACTTGATGATGGTTTTTTGGAAAGAACAATGTTAGGAAATTTCTTAGGGCATCGCATCCCAAATGGAGAGCTAAAGTCACGACGATTAACGAATCAATGGATCTCGCCTAATTATCACTCGATGAACTCATTGGTAATTTGAAGGTTCATGAGATGATAATTTTGAAGGACTCGGAAAATGGTGAAAACTAAGAGTGAAAGGAAGTCTCTTGCACTCAAAGCCGAGAAGGCAAAAAGTGACCATGAAAGCTCCTCGGATAGTGATGATGAGGAATATGCCTTGGCGGTTAGAGACTTTAAGAAGTTCTTCAAAAGACGAGGTCAATACATGAGGCAACCAAACAACGACAAGAAACCCTTCTCCAAAAACCTATTTGCCAAAGATGATAAAGGTTATAGGAAATGCTTTAGATGTGGTGATCCAAATAGTTTCATCGGTGATTGTCCTAAGCCTTCACGTGACAAGAACCACACGGCGTTTGTTGGAGGTTCATGGAGCGATAGCGGTGAAGATGTTGATTACAACCCCAAAGATGAGAAATGTCTCATGGCTCACACTTCTAAAGAGGTACTTTCCGAACCGAGTATTATAGCAATAATAGTTCTTCTCAAGATGATAGTGAATTAGAAGGTCAATATAATAACTTGCATAAGCTTAGCCTAAAATTCATTGAAAAGAACAAAGTGATAAAATCAACTAGAACTAAGCTTGAATACGAGATTAGTGAGCTAAAAGAGAAATTAGCTAAGCGTGAGAAAATTAAAGAAATAGATCTAGGATGCTTAAATTGTGAAAACCTTAGACAAGAAAATAAAAACCTTAAGAGCACCTCCATTAGACTTGAAAAGTTCGTGAGAGGTACTAATGCTCTTGGTGATATGTTAAACAAATAAATTCATTCTAATGAAAGACTTGGGTTAGGATATATCACTAATGAAGCATCAACCAGTGAACCAAAACAAGTTAGGTTTTCAGAAAAACACTCCCCTGTACGAGGTGCTCCAATATATGGGGCGGTTCCTTATCTCTATGGAACCGCCGATGGAGCTAAGGAACCGCGTCCAGAAGAAGATTTTTGTGAAAATCCTGAACATTCTGAAAAGTCAATTTTAGGTGAAGGACCAAAACATATTCTTATTAACAAGGTCAAAGTACCTATAAATGAAAATTCTACTCTAGATAAATTCTACAAGCCCTTGAGTAAACCTCTAATTGGAAATAGAAACTTATCTAGACAAACATCTACTCCTCCAAGAGTACGAAATGAATATAAACCTAGAAGTAGAACACCTACGCCAAAAAGAGATGATCAAGCTAAACCACGATCTAGAAGTAAAACTCCAACACCTAGGAGGAATAATAATAATACTAGATCAAGATCAAAGACACCTAGGAGAAACTATAGACAACAAAATGGCCATATGAATTGGAATAATTTTCAACAACAATACTTTTCCCCATGGGGAATGTTTCCTTCATTCATGCATCCCAACCAAATGCAAGGGATGTTTGGAACTAACAATTTTGGACCCATGAGATATTGGGGACCAAATGTTTGATCTTGTGTGTTGTGACCTAGATATGCTTGGGAATCGATCTAGAACCCGACGAGTGGATTAAGGATAGTGGTTGTTCTAAACACATGACGGGCAATCGAAGTTTGTTCTCACACTACAAATCATATGATGGAGGTAACGTTGCATTCGCAAGTAATCGACGTGGTAATATCATTGGCAAAGGTACGGTCTCTCTAGATTCTATGACTATAGAAAACGTAGAGCACGTAGATAACTTAGGTTTTAACCTTCTAAGTATAGGTCAAATTTGTGACAATAAGTGTAAGGTCATCTTTTTGGAATATGACATTGAAATCGTAAAAGATGGAAAGGTCATTGGAAAAGGTGTTCAAAAGCATGGGCTTTATGTCATGAAGGTTAATAGGAAGTCAAAGGACAACTTATGTCTAGCGACTTTAGATGATAGTTCTACTCTTTGGCATAGGAGATTAGGTCACGCTAATATGCGTTTAATTCAATCTTTAGTCTCTAAGGAGTTGGTAAGACATCTCCCCAAGATTAAGTTTGATAGTCACTTTTGTGATGCTTGCAAAATTGGGAAGCAAGATCACTCAAGTCACAAAGCCAAGAATTTGGTTTCGACCTCTCGGTGCTTAGAGCTCCTACATATGGAAATCTTTGGACCTTCCGCCAAGGTAACCTTTATACCCTAGTTATAGTTGACGACTAATCTAGATTCACTTGGACTAGATTTTTCGCGTCTAAGAAAGAAGCTTTTGATCACTTCGAAACCATTAGTCTAAGAAATCAAAATCAACTAGGATGTTCAATTGCCTCTATTAGGACGGATCATGGTAGAGAATTTGATAATGATGTGCAATTTGGTGGCTTTTGTGAAGCTCATGGTATTACCCATAACTTCTCGGCTCCACAATCAAATGGGGTAGTTGAAAGGAATAATAGGACCATCCAAGAGATGGGTAGGATGATGTTAAATGAGCAATCTTTGCCTCAAAAATTTTGGTGCAATGCCGTAGACACATCGACTTACATTCTCAACCGAATTCTTATTCGACCTTTTCTAGGAATGACCCCCTATGAGATTCTAAAACGTAAGAAGCCCTCATTGGAATACTTTAGGGTGTTTGGAAGCAAGTGCTTCATTCTCAACACCAAAGATTACCATACAAAGTTCGACCCAAAGTCTTACGAAGGTATCGTTTTAGGTTATCCTCAAACTAGCAAAGCCTACATAGTCCTCAATAGAACCTCAGGTGTAATTGAAGAATCACTTAACGTGACATTTAATGAAACCCCTCCTTCATCTAAGACACCACCTTTGGTAGATGATGACTTAGATGAAATATACATAATTAATGCCAAAGATGTAAGAAACATAGGAGTTGAAGACCTTAGTGTTGAAAAGGGAGTAAACATTAAGGAGTCTAAGGATCATGCTCTCGATAACGTCATAGGAGAATTAAATCAAAGGACCCTAAGATCTCAAGTCCAAAATCAAAGTAACTTTATTTGTTTCGTCTCCTTGATTGAACCAAAGAATGTTAAAGAATCTCTGATGGATGAGAGCTGGGTCATCGCTATGCAAGAAGAATTGAATCAATTCATTGCTAATGACGTTTGGGAACTTGTTCATCCACCTAGAAGTTCGACCATCATAGGAACCAAATTCGAATATAGGGATAAGTTAGATGAGAATGGTGTTGTGTCTCGTAACAAGGATAGACTTGTAGCTCAAGGCTATAATCAACAAGAAGGTATTGATTATGATGAGACATACACACCCGTAGCTATATTAGAATCCATTAGAATCCTCTTAGCTTACGCTTGTGCTTTAGACTTTAAGATTAAACAAATGGATGTAAAGTATACATTTCTTAACGGTTTGATCAATGAGGAGGTATATGTGGCTCAACCTCCCGGCTTCATTGATTTTGAGAAACCGGATCATGTTTAGAAGCTTAAGAAAGCTCTGTATGGTCTCAAACAAGCACCCAAAGCTTGGTATGATAGACTTAAAGCGTTTCTTGTAAAACATGAGTATACCATGGGGATGGTAGACAATACACTCTTTACAAAGAAGAAAGGTTCTCACCTCATTATCGTACAAATATATGTTGATGACATTATATTTGGTTCAACTTGTCAATCATTGTGTGATGACTTTGCCAAAATCATGAATGATGAGTTTAAAATGAGTATGATGGAAGAACTTAACTTCTTTGTATGACTCCAAATTATACAAATGAACGATGGTATTTTCTTTAATCAATCCAAGTATTTTAAAGAAATGCTAAAGATATTTGGATTAGAAGACTCTAGACCAATGAAGACCCCTATGGCCACGGATACTAAACTCACCGTAGATGATGATTGTGAGTCAGTAGACAACACCAAATATAGAGGTATGATTCGTAGTTTGTTGTACCTAACGAAAAGTCGACCGGATATCATGTTTAGTGTTTGCCTTTGTGCTCGCTTCCAAGAGGCTCCCATAACCTCTCAACTTGAAGCGGTTAAGCGTATCTTCTGATACATTAAGGGTACTATACATTTAGGATTATGGTATCCTAAAGGGACCGGAGTAGAAACAATTGTCTAGGCGGACTCGGATCATGCAGGAGACTATGTGGACCGAAAAAGCACTAGTGGAGTTTGTACCGTCATGGGTTGTTGTTTAACTTCTTGGTTCTCCAAGAAACAAACCGCTCTTTCTATATCCACCAAGGAAGCCGAGTATGTGATTGCCGGTAAAGCTTGTCACCAAGCTCTATGGATGAAGCAAGCGCTTGTTGATTACGGGATTTCTCTTGATGATGTTCCCATCATGTGCGACAACAAGGGTGCAATAGACCTTAGAAAGAATCCCGTGCAACATTCGCGAACTAAGCACATAGAGATTCGCCACCATTTTCTTAAGGATAATGTTCAAAAGGGGAACATTTAGATAGAGAAGGTACCCTCGGTAGAAAACTAAGACGATATCTTCACTAAGCCACTTAAGAGGGAACCTTTTTAATTACTTACGTCTAGGTCTAGTTTTAATGGAACATATTCCTTAATTATGCATTCTTATTTATCAGTTATCTTTTATCTTTTGAGTCTTTTCTTTCTTTGAGATTTTGAGTATAATAAAATCTTTTTGGAAAACTTCTCTTCCCTTTTTCAAAGTTCTCAAAGTTCTTTCGAAAACGGTCGATAAATGTTTTTGCATTGTTAATTCAATCTAAAAACGTTTTTCATAGCTTCTTGCTATTCATAATGAGCTTACATAATTAATATGTATGGGTCTCTCAAATATAGCAAGAACAAAAGAGAACTATGGAGGATCATTGTGTCATGACTTTGTGTCTAGTTCTACACACCTCCTACATTGATTTTATTAAAAATCCATATATTTTGGTCTAAACCTTGTTTGGTGATCTCTTGTGTGTTTTTTTGTCTATATTTGCTTCTTAGCATATCCCCATTATTAGTTAGACGAGAATAATAGGATTTGCTGAATTGGAAAATCCTCCCTCATCACCAAACTCAACCCACTGTGGGCGGTTCTTTATTGTTACCCGCGGTTCCCCAGTGATAAGGAACCGCCGACTGAGGTAAGGAACCACGCCCAGTACTCTTCTTCTGAAACTCCAAATTTGTTCCAACACTTTTTGGAATCTTTGTTTCAACCCTTTGACCACCCCTAAATTATCTTGGGCTTTCTCTATTTAACCTTAAGAATTTTGCATTCTCTCTCAAATCAAAATGTCTTATTCCCCAAATGAAAGCTTTGATTCTCCTCCATTCTCTCCAATTGCTTTCAACCCCAATTCACCCAATAACACTCAAAATCACATCTCTTCTCCTTCTAAGAATGTTGATTGTGGAACTTCTTATCTTCCACCACAAGCCGTTAGTGTTCTACCTCCTTCACATGATAATGTCATGCATCATGGAACATATTGTCAATGTTGTCAATATCAACATCTTGCTATGGCTCATATCTATGAAGAGTTGAATTACATCAAGAGTCTCTTAGTCAAACCTCCTCTTTACTATAACTCTGAGATCTCTACCAAGCCACCACCACCTCCTTCCGCCACTACCTTATCTTTTTTCTAAGCATTGGTTGCTTATCTTCAAGACATATATTCAAGAAAATCTTAGGGTTCTAGTTTAACTATGATTAGATTTATGCTTTTTCCTTTGGCTTGTGTTTGTGTCTTATACGTCTTTGTATGATTTATTTCCTTGTATCTTTTATCATGTTTTCTTTTAACATGAATTATCTTGGATCTTTTGTTTCTTATTTTTTGTGACCTTTGCTATATCTTGTTGGGTGTCTCTTCTCTACTACTAACCCTTCTATGTAGCTTGTCACCATATATCGATTCCTTGGTGCCCCAAGCAAGGGGGAGTAAGCACCAAGGGGGAGCATTTGCAAATTCTGGTTCTTTTCTTCTTCAAAGACTTTTGCAACCTTTTTGCTTTGACAAAAGGGGAGAAATGATAAACTCGTCTTCGAAAATCTTGTTTTATTAGATGATTGAGTTTATGGATTTTCGGAATCAAAAAGGGGGAGATTTTTAATGCAATGATGCCTAAAAACGTTACTTGCAGTTTTCAGTCTTACTTTGTTTTGATTACGACAATATGTAAAAACAAGCATTTATGAAAACAATGAAAAACGAATTCTTGAGTTCAAGCATTTTTCATTTCAACCATTATCACTTAAGGTATGAACAAACAAGTAATTATCCTAATTAAGTGATCAAGGATTTAATCTTTTCTTAAAACTCACTTTTTATTAAGTGTGACAAAGTTTTATTATTAAACTTTCTATGTTAGAAAATGTTTTATTAAATTAATTATTTGAAAATTTGAATTTTGAAAATGGCATATTCTATCTTGGTTTGGAATATCCTTTCAGGATATTTTAATCCCAAGATTTGAACCAATCCACTAAAAGACAAAAGGGAGAGGACTCTACGCCAACGGTTCCTTAGCACCTACGGCGGTTCCTTATCGATAAGAAACCGCGGGCTCCAATAAGGAACCGCGGGCAGATATAGCCGTTGGATGTTTGTCTTATAAATAGTGGACCATTCTTAGACTTTCAATCCACCTCTTGTGCACATACATTTCTAGATTCTCTCATACTTCTTAAATCACTCCAATCCTTGATCATTTGTTTGATTACTACTTGTTTAGAAGTGAATCTTTCTCCTCACATCTTTTTCTCTCAATGTGCAAAGAGAAGAACACTATCATTCTTGAAGTGTTGTGTCTACCTCAAAGATCCATTGAAGATCCAAACTTATTTATTCATTGTTGTGTCATTATTGTGAAGATCCAAGTAGTTGTGTCTATTTGGAAGTTGTGTATGTATTAAGGTTAATACTTAGTCCTCAAAGTATATTGGTGTAGATTGGTCCTTGCTAAGATTAGGGCTCAACTTTTTGCTTAGAGTTGGAAATTGGTTTAGCGACGTTGTGTACGGTTTCTCCACCTTAAGGAGCTTGTTGATTAGTGAACTCTCGAGTAAGGATTTCTCGAGGAGTGTAGTAGGAACGAGGAGTGAGCTTCGTTGTCGAACCACTATAAATCCTTGGTGTTTGGTTTGATCTTTCATTCCCTTATCTCTTTACATTCATTATTCTTTATACTTGTGATTATTAGTTTAGTTGAACTATATATTCATTATACTTTATACTTGTGATTATTAGTTTAGTTGCACTATACCTTGTTCATATTGTATATAAGAAGGTTTCACATAAATACTCAAGCTTAAGTTTTTGAAAAAGAATTTTTTAAAACCAACCTTTAACAAGTCAATTTAAGAAACTATTCAATCCCCCTTCTAGTTTCTACATATTATTATACTTTCTTCCAGAAAAATCAGTACAAATGATTTCTGTTTTACTAGCACGTGGCTTATCAGTCCATAACTACGAAGACTTTTTACCTACCAGTTATAAATTCACCTCCTGAAATTCCTTAAACTCATGACCAGCAGATTATTCCAGAGCTCTCAGATATAAGTTTAGAAAGTTTTCCAGAAATTCCTTCCTAACCACGAGGCAGAAGTTAACATCGAGCTTGTCTTAAGAATTGAACCTGTTTCCAAAACTCCTTATTGCAGGGCTTCAACTAAGTTAAAAGTGTTGATCCCAAACTTAGATCGATTAAGCTTTGTGTATACGAGATTAGATCAAGTAATACACGTAGAGAAACCTTTGCTTATGAATAAAGTAACTAAGTGTTATGCGGAATTAACACTTAATCTAAAACACAAAGATGTTAAACAAACTTTCACTTGTATTAGAATGATCGAACTTGATTACAATGAAAGCGGTTTAACTTGTGAAAACTTATGAAAACTGATTATTAACTTTAACCTAAAAGATCTTCTTTTATAGATTAAGAAGTCTTGTACAATAAGCTACGAATCAACTATTCTAGGTAAAGATAATAATAGAAAATACAATGTCGAGCTTATCTTTACCATACACAAATAAAGAAACAAATAAACAAAAAGATTCGTATGAAGATATATTCCATCAGTGCTAATCTTCAAGGCTATCAGCGTTGACTTCTTCAATGTCAACGCTTGGCTGTCAGCGTCCAATGTCATCTTATCAGCGTTGACATTCTTCTTATCAGCGTCTAGTGAACTGACCCATAATTTATTCCCAACAATCCTCCCCTAAACTTGATATCTATTCCAATGATCAAGTTTCTGAATAAAAACTTAAGGCTTAGGAGGAATCTTACAAAAACTTCTTATGTTGGTGATAAACATATCTAATCAAGTCTTTGGCCACGTCACTAGTAAAATCAATCTCCAAGGGTGTCTCCTTCATCTTCTCCAATACTTCTTTGGACAAGAAATAGTCAGCATCCATAAGTAGATACTCTGAAAACTTTGTAGAGCTCAAATGAAATACACCACAAGTAGAATAAAGCCTCCAATGAAGATTACTGAGATCATCTTCAAGATCCTTCCATATGGCAGGATCTGCTTCCTTTGGACCACACAAAGTCAAAAATGTGTTCCATAATCTTATTCCATTTGCTGAAGTAGGTGCTTCAGCTGTATACTTGGCCTCTATCAATCTCCATAGATGCACCAAGTCTTCTCTGTCTATGCTTGCAAAGATAGAAATAATTGAAGTGAAAGTGTGTACCTCCTTTCCAAACCTGCCAATCTTCCAAAATCCACACTCATCTTCATCAAAACTAATGATTGGATTTCTGTCATCTAGAGGTACTACATTAACCAAATCTGAAGCTTCCAATGGAGAAAGCTTGAGATGCTTCCTTATGACACTTTCAGTTGGATAATACACATCCATATCTTTGGGAAATTGGAGAGGATCTCCTTTCTTCACTGGTCTTTGAGCAATCCTCATCTCCTTTTGAATCTGCATTTCCTCAGCAAGCTCTTGTTTCCTTTCTTCTGAAAGAAACTGTAAGACATTTTGTTCTTGCACATTCCTCCAAATAGGATGTGCCCTATACTCTAGCTCCTCAAAAGATAAAGCCAGCAACTTCTTGTATGTCCATCTAGGTTGATGACATCTAAGCAACTTGTAGTACAATTGCCTTCTATCTCTTTTAAGCCAGGTCTTGACCTCTTGTGCATTAAACCTCAAAATCACCTTTATGTCATCTTGTACCCTGAGAAGAATTTCCAACCCCCAAATTTGATCTGATAAGCTCATCCCTGGGTTGTCCATTACTTTGTCTTCCCAAGCATGGTACATTCTGGTGATTTCTGGAAGGTCCCAATCAATCTGATTCTTCAAATCACTCAATCTTTCCTTTGCTAACTCATCCCCATATTCAAGTCTTTCTGGATCTTCAATAATTTGAACACTTGAATCTGAGCTATCTCCTTCTTTGTCATCACCACTCTCTTCCTCACTCTCAGAAGTAGCAACAAATGGTGATCTACCACTCCTCTTCAAATCTCTTTCCAAAAGTTGTGCAGCCAACTGTTCATCAAATGCAATTTGTGCTACATCTTTCTTTGGAACATCTTCTTCAACCATAATCCCCTTACCCTTGTATTTTGGATCAATAATAGGTAAGGTAGAAGAAGAAACCTGTGTGGACACATCTTTGATGATTGTTGATGACTGGAATACATCAATACCACCTGCAACTTTGTCAGCGTTCAAGTTACCTTTATCAGCGCCCCGATTACCTTTGTCAGCGCTGGATGTGTCAGCATTCAAACCTGTATCAGCGCCCATTGTTTCTGTGAAAGATCCTTCCAAGTTTAATGAAGTTACCTTGGATGTATCAATAATTGGGTGCTTCTTCAAGTTGGTGAGGACTTCAGCAACATTTAAAGATTCACTAAATTGTGAACTCTTCTCACTGGCTGTATGAATCAGCTCATCCTCTTCATCCTCCCCTTTGGAAGATTCCTCCATCCTACTCCTGCTACTTGGATTCTCCAAAACAGTTACCCGCTCCCTCAATACTTGGAGTTCACGGCCCTCTTTGTTGACAAGTTGTACAAGGCTGACATTTTGCTTTTGCAAGCTAATGACAGCAGCCGTCAATTCAGTCAATGTCATAGGTTCCAATCTGCCCTCAGCTAGAATGGGGATTTGACCTCCCAAAATAGAATCATAGGGCGTGGATGAGGTCTTAATGATGTTGGGACTGTCTCGACCAGCATCTAAGCTTGTGTCAATAGCCCCAGCCTCATCCATGTCACCAGCCACACTTGTGGAGGTGGTTCTCTCTGCTACAAGGCTAGGACCACTAGAGGAGAACACTCCAGTAGTCCTTTGGCGTTTATTCAACCTAGATTGTAATGGGGTGGAAGATGAAGTAGATTGTGTGGGTGTTGGTTGGTGAAGGGGTGTTTGGGATTGTTCAGGGATGGTATCAGCGTTGGGATTGGCTGTGTCAGCGCCAACATTTTGAATGTCAGCGTTGGGTTGGTCAATGTCCATGTGGTCTGGTGAAGGTAAAGGTTCATGGATAGGCTCAATTTGAGGTGCAGGATCTGGTTGTGGTTGAGCAGCCTGAATTACTTCAAGCATAGCTTGGGTGAGAGGTATGGATCTGTTTGTGGAGCTCATCTTGTCAAAAATGGTTTTCTTTTGTTTAGGGATCTCATAAAAAGTGTCATGATCCCTAGTACAATATTCTTGTAAATCAAAGACCATTTGCAAAAATCTTGGGTAAGCCAAAGTCATTTTACTTCCCTTATTTTTACACATCCCTTCAAAAATCATTTTTGAAAAATTATACTTAAGCCCACGTGTGATACAAACCAAAGCACTTGCAATTGACCTGTTTATTTCATTAAAAGAAGTACATTTTGGACTTAAGCATTGGAGAAGGACATGTATCAAATATTTCCAATCCGAGGGAAATTCCTGCTTATGATATTTATTTAAAGTTTTACCAGCAGGAATAGGATAACCCAATTCCCTAAGACCTTGTTCTATTGTTGCAACGGCAAGAGTAGTCACACCATCAGCGTCATCAAGACGCAAAGCTTGGCGAACCAAGGCTTCAGTGACCACCCATGTTCTTCCATGAACAGTAGATGTTAATGTGGTCACTCCATTAGCTGTTGTGGAACTAACATTGTTCCAAAACTGTCTAATGTGTGCGACAGGGACTAATGGTTCATGAGAAAGTGCATACCTTATAGAGGATGCATTTAAAAATGCCACCATTTGTGAATACTGAGGGAACAAATCATTATCAGCGGCCAAGTAAGCCACCATATTATGTTGGCTCTTGAACTCCAATGTCAGATTGCTTGAGTTGAACTTTGGTGCCATGTTTAAAGCTGTTTAGGTTATGTGATATGGGAAAAATCTAGGAGAAAAATGTTAGACAAGAAAATATGAATACCCAGAATAAAAAGATTAGCAAAATTTATAGGAGAGATGCATGAGTTGGATTGGTCGAAAATGAGGCAGTTATATTCAAAGAGTAATGATGAAAATATTGAATCAAATATAACTTATCTCATGCATTAATTAAGAGTAACAACTCCCCAAAATTACGGCCAAAGATTAGTCAAAAATAACAATTGGGTAGGGCCCACTAGGTGTCAACGGTCAAAAATAGCCCATCAGCGCCCAACGGCTATCTTTTCTTGTCAGCGTTTGCCTAAAGCCTTGTCAGCGTCACGATTGAACGTAACAGCGTTTGGAGAAAAACTTGTCAGCGTCTAAAAATAAAAATATTTAAAAAGAAAAAGACCTTAACAAAGTAATTTATCCTAAGGGAAATATCTTACAAGTTGATAATAATTACTGGGCGGCAAGCACTGTCCATTTATGCACACTTGCTTAAGCAAGATAGACACAAATGTCCTCTAGTGTCCCTTGCTAACCAAAATACTTACCAACAAAGTTATTTCATAAAATTCTTTGTAACTCCCAGGTAAACCCATAATAAAACTATTCCCAAGTCTCCCATCAGAACATAACCAATTCTAGGCCAAAAATGTCTTGGCAGCATGCATAGTTTGTCAACTTTGCATGCTACAGTGCCTCATGGTTTAGTAAAACTAACCCATACTCACCTGTGGACACAATCTAGAATTGTGATGAGAGTATTATAAGAATACCCAAAAGTCCTAATGGTTCCTTAAACCTCCCCTTAAACTATGATACATGAGTTTCTCAAAATATATATGAACATTAAAAATTTATGTCAAGATAGGAATATAGATATTCCAACCATCATCCATAAACAAAAACATGTCCAGATAGCTCTTCAAAGATCCATAAGCAACTCTGTATCCAATGGCATAAAGCTACCACCACCTACACATTTAGATTGAAAACCACAAAACTAACATTTGTTGCTGACAACGTCCCGACAACACTTATCAGCGTTGAAGGAACTCTTGTCAGCGTTAGACAATAATATCTCTAACAACGGCAAAATAACACTTATCAGCGTTACATTTACCTTTGTCAGTGTTAGAAAAATAAAGTGGAAAAATCTAAATCATCACAAAGACCAATAACAATGCATTATCCTGTACATACTTTTACAAAAAGGTTCCAAAACACATATTAAGTGAGATTAACCATTCCAATATTTGTTACCAAATATTGAAATCTTCCAGCATCAAAAGGTTTAGTTAATAAATCAGCCACATTATCTTCTGTGGCTACCCTATCTGGTTGTATTAAACCTTTCTCAAAGCAATCTCTTATAAAATGATGCCTAATTTCTATGTGTGTGGTTTTAGAATGATGTACAGGATTTTTAATAATGCATAAAGTACTGTTATTGTCTACAAAAATCTTGGTATGCATAAAATTATACCCATAATCCAACAGCTGGTTCTGAATCCATAAGACTTGTCCACAACAAGCAGCTGTAGCAACATATTCTGCTTTAGTTGTAGAGTTAGCCACCACTGTTTGTTTCTTGCATTGCCAAGATATCAATCTACTCCCAAGAAATTGGCATCCACCAGTTGTGGATTTCCTATCAAACTTGTCACCACCATAGTCACTGTCTGAATATGCAATAAGCTCCAATGGAGAATCTTTTGGGTACCACAAGCCAAGATCTGGATAACATCTTAGGTACCTAAAAATTCTTTTCACAGCAAAAAGGTGACATTCTTTGGGAGTGACTTGATGGCGTGCACAAGCGCACACAGAAAACATGATGTCAGGTCTTGAGGCTGTAAGATACATCAATGAGCCAATCATTGATCTATAGTGCCTAACATCCACATCCTTTCCAGCTCCAATTTTTCCCCAAGGGTGTTCCCTATCCATAGGAGTGGAAGCATCCTTTTCATGTGGAGAAAAACCATATTTCTTCAAGATTTCAACTACATACTTGTCTTGGGAGATGAAGATACCATCTTCTTTCTGCTGATCTTGTAAACCTAGAAAGAAGTTCATCTCACCCATTGCACTCATCTTGAATTTATCTGTCATAAGCTTGGAAAAGTCTTCACTCATCTTTGGATTAGTTGATCCAAAGATGATATCATCAACATAGACCTGGACAAGTAAGACATCCTTACCTTTCTTCTTTGTGAACAATGTCTGATCTATGGTGCCCCTTTTAAAACCATTTTCCACCAAGTAAGTGGACAATGTATCATACCATGCTCTTGGGGCCTGATGAAGTCCATACATTGCTTTCTTCACTCTATAAACCTTGTCTGGATTTTCAGGATCTTCAAAACCAGGAGGTTGCATAACGTAGACCTCCTCAACAATTGTTCCATAGAGGAAAGCACTCTTCACATCCATTTGATAAACAGTGAAGTTCATACAAGAGGCATACGCTAGAAAAATTCTTATAGCTTCAATTCGTGCAACTGGAGCAAAAACTTCTTCATAATCTATACCTTCCTCTTGTGTATATCCTTGAGCTACCAAACGTGCCTTGTTTCTGACCACAATACCCCTTTCATCTTTCTTGTTCCTTAGAACCCATCTTGTCCCAATTGGTCTCACATATCTAGGACAATCAACCAGCTCCCAAACATCCTGTATAGCAAATTGGTGAAGCTCATCCTGCATTGCTTCCACCCAACTAGGTTCTTTGAGAGCATCAAAAATCTTCTTGGGTTCTTCTTGTGACAGAAAACATGCAAACAAACATGCTTGTACAAGAGGGGTATCAACCTTCTTGTGTATATTGGCAATAAATCCACCAAGATTTTGATGGGATCTTCTTGTCTGAACTGGAGCCATAACATCACCAATGATCTGAGATGAGGGGTGATCCTTAGCTGTGGAAGTGAGAACTCCTCCTTCAAAAAGTCTGGTGTCCTCAACTTCACGCTCCATGTTGCCAATATCTTCTTCATCAGACTCTCTTTGATCAACAAAAATCTCTTCATGGACATTGGAAGGTCCACCTTGTTCAAAATGGGAAGAGAAAAGATGTGCAAAGGTGTCATCAAAGTCTGAACCTTGTTTGTCAGCGCTTGGGCTAACAACGCTTGAACTGTTGTTGTCAGCGTCTGAGCCATCAGCGTCTGAATTGCTCTTGTCAGCGCTTGATTTCCCTTTGTCAGCGCCTGAAGAACCATGCATGTTTGTATTTGGTGGTATTTGGAAACCACCATTATCTTTTCTAGCAGCAGCAGCAGCAGCATAATACTCATCTGTCCATATAGGAAGTGTAACATATTCTTGTGTGGGAGATGACTCAACTGCTGGTGGTCCATCCTTCTTAGCAACCTGTATACCTGAAACATTACCAATTCTCTTTTCCAAAACACTTGAAGTTACCTTCACAATGTCTGGATCAGTAACAGGCATATAATTTAAAGCTCTAGATAAAGGTTCCAAGTCAAACAACCAATTTGGACCACTTTCAGGATCACTAGGTTTACTCTCTAAAAACCTAACATGTACTTTTTCAAGTATACGTTTTTCCTTTTTAATGTAAACCCTATATCCTTTACTCTGCACTGAATAACCCATGAAATAGCCTTCATCACCTTTTGAATCAAATATACCTAGGGCATCACTAGTTTCTAAAACAACTACATGACAACCAAAAGGCTTGAGAAAGCCAATATTTGGCTTCCTTCCCCAAAGTAACTCATAAGGTGTCTTATTATGTATTTTGTTGACCAATGCCCTATTTTGAACATAACAAACTGTGTTAACAGCTTCAGCCCAGAAGGCTATAGGAAAGTGGGCATCAGCCAACATGGTTCTGGCTGCTTCAATTAGGGTTCTATTCTTCCTTTCAGCAACCCCATTTTGCTGTGGGGTTCTAGCTATGCTAAACTGCCTAGTAATCCCTTTCTTGGCACAAAAATCATCTAACAACTGATTTCTAAACTCACCCCCATTGTCACTTCTAATAATTTTGACCTCATTACCATTCTTCTTCTCAATCTGGGTAATGAAATTAATCAGACTTTGGGCAGTTTCACTCTTCTTGGCTAAAAAGAAAGTCCATGTAAACCTGGAAAAATCATCAGTGATGACAAAACAATATGATTTACCCTTCAAACTTTCTATATTAGTTGGACCAAAGAGGTCCATATGCAATAAGTGAAGTGGTCTAGAACTAGAGTGCACCTGTTTAGACCTGAATGAGACCTTGTGCTGCTTGCCCTTAAGACATGCAATACAAGAGTGGTCATTGTGGAAAGCCTTTTCAGGCAAACCATCAACTAAACCAAGACTCACAAGTCTATTGATATTCTTAAAGTTTATGTGCCCTAATCTCCTGTGCCAAAGATTACTTTCATCTACTGAGGCTTTAGCATAAAAACATGACATCATTTTATTATTCATCCTAATTCCATTAAGATTCACATTATATATGTCTTTATGCCTTGGTGTTCTAAATTCTATGTATTTCTCCTCAGGGAGCTTGTAATCTTTGCTTAACACCAAGCACTCAGTATCTGTGAAAAGAACCTTATTTTTGTTATCACATACTTGTGATACACTAAACAAATTATAATCCAGTTCTTTTACCAGGAAGACATTCTCAAAACGTAGATTATTGGTAATAAGGGTTCCTTTTCCTGTGATGGTGCCATAGCCCCCTCCAAAGTACACCTTATCACCATCTTGAATAGGAGTGAAGTTTGTCAGATAGTCTTCCTTCCCTGTCATGTGCCTTGAGCATCCACTATCCCAATATCCATAATCATTGATCTTCTTCTGAATGCCCTGCACATAAAGAAAACACATTAGTTTTCTTTGGGAACCCAAGCCTTGGAAGACTTGGATTCATTTGGTTGTTCAACAAGAACAGACTTGGTTCTCATAACAACCCCATTTTCATCCCTTTTTGAATGAAATTCCCAGTTAACCCCAACTGGTGTTGACATGGCCTTTGAAATATAATGAAACCTGTTGCATGTCATAGAAAGACCAGTAAAATTAGGGTTTTGGTCTTGTTTTTGTCTCCATGTTAAGCTAGTAGAGGCTTTAGACCTATTTCCCTGTGGTTGCAAATACCTAGGTTTGGCAGTGTGTCTGTCAGCGCTGAAATTGTTCTTGTCAGCGCCCCGATTGCCTTTATCAGCGTTGAACCTAGGGTTTGCTACAGGAACCCATTGCCTATTGGACCAGGTGTTTGACTTTTGGAAAGGTCTTAGGCCTTGTGTGTTAGACCCTCTAGAAAAGAATGGGGCTGGTCTAACAACTTGTGAACTTTTGTTCACAAAGGTATTGGGTCTGACAGTGTTTGACCTATGTTGACTTTTGTCAGCGCTGAAATGGTTCCTATCAGCGTTGACATTGGAAGCGTTGACACATTTGTATGGCAAATGTGAAAAGCTACCACATGAGTAACAAGCTTTTCTAGACATAGTCTTAGGTCTAGAAGCAAAGAAGCCTGTTCCATGGTTACTAACTTGGCTTTTTGGTGACCTAGTATTCCTATACATCTCTGCATACTTAACACTAGGTTTTCTAACAGTTTGTGGGCCAAGGTCAACAGCTTTGCCAGTGGTAGGGTGTGTGATTTTAATAGGTGTAGGATCATTAGACTCCACAATATTATGGCTCGTGATTGGTGTGGGCTCATTTGGACTTTCACACAACAACCCTCCCTTAACAAACAAAGTGTGGTTAGCTTTCTTCCACTCATCTAGGTCAGTCAGTTTTTGTTTGTATTCTTCAACTGGGGAAGTCACTCTAGGTGGAGGAATGAATTCCTTCTCTTGAAGTTCTGGCAAGCCAGTCCAAGATAAGTCCTTTGATTGGACACCATAGAAATCCCCAGCTGGTGGTGGAACACCAGTATAATCTTTCATCCCAATCCCACTCATGTCCTTAGAGTCTCTTTGTTTACTAACACACTCTCCTAGGGATTGTGTGGCTTTATCAAATCTCTGGATTTTAAGACTCACATTATCTTTATTTTTGTTAGCCTCCTCTAACTGAGCTATTAAATCAAGATTAACCCTGTTTGTGATATCTTGAATATCTTTACTTTGAAGTAACTCATGATTTAAGATATTTATTTTATCCTTTAAATCAAACTCCATTTTCTTATACTCAGCTACTGTCTTTTCTGTTTGGGTAAGAGCAATTTGATAATTAGATACTTTGCATCTTTCAGTACTTGCCTCATCTAATAATTTTACTATCTCTTGATTTAGTTTTTCAGTATTTAAACGACAACCCTTAGAACAGAAAGCATCATCATATACCTCATTATCTGATGAAGAGGAGGAGTGTGCCATGAGAGCATATTCAACATGCTCTTCTTTAACTTCAGCAACCAAAGCTCTGTCCTCTTCCTCATCCTTAGCCATAAAGTTCCAGCTCCAGTCTCATCCTCCAACACCATCAATTTGTTGAACAGCAACCATGGCCTTAGGATCTTGGCTCTTAACCATTTGGCTTGAGGGCTTACCAGCATCAGATCTTCTTGGAGATCTACATTCCCTCATAAAGTGCCCCATCCGATGACAATTGTAGCACTCAACTTTAGATTTGTCAAATCCAGCAACATCCTTAGCATTAAAGGTCATCTTCTTCTTGAACCTTTTATTAAACCTGTTTGCTCTTAAACTTACAAGAGCCATAGTCCACTTGATGTCCATCTCTTCCAATTGTTCATCACTTATCTGCTCAAGATCTTCATATGTAATCCTTGAATCACTGGGCAAAGAAGCAATGAATGCACACACAGTATCTAGATCTAAACCAGCAGGTTTAATTCTATCAGCGCCAAAGTTGTGAGTGTCAGTGCTTGAGTATAAAGCGTTGACAGGATATGATCCAGCGCTGACAGGCTGTGATCCAGCGTTGACACATTGAGATCCAGTGACTGGATGTCCATAGGAGTTCATGGAATCAAATTGGCCTTCACTTTGTGAGAAGAAGGCCATGTTGCTACTGGAAGATTTATTATTACTCTCCAAAAGCCATTCATTCTCCAACAGTCTTAGTTTGTTGAAGATGTCATCAAACCTGGAGGTCTTGTGGGTGTTATTGACAAGAATGGATCTTGTCTCAATCTTCCATACATCACCAAGGCTTTTGAGAAAAGTAGCATTCAAGTCAGGGTCATCAATCTGTGTTCCCATGAAGGAAAGTTGACTTGTGATGTCAAGCAGTCTACTTCTCACACTGCTGAGATTCTCATTGGGTTGAGCCTTAAAGACAGCATACTCATGCATGAGTTGCTTCTTCTTTTCTTCTTTTGTGTCAGCATTTCCACCATGTGCTACTTCAAGAGCTTCCCAAAGCTCTTTTGCAGACTCAAAGCGTTTGTACTTGTGTTGATTCTCATGACCTAGGGCGTGTTTCATGATGTTCAAGATTTTCATGTCCACCCTTTTCTTGGCTACATCATCAGCAGATACAGCTCTTCCATCTTCAGGCTTTTCCTTCTTATCAGCTTCAGGACAATTAGGAAGAGCTATCCTTACGGCAATAGCATTAGCAATCTTTTGAGCTTTGTTGAATGTGTTCCCATATTCAACAATCTCCCAAAGAGTGTAGTCATGGATGGCTATATATTGCTCGAAATTAGACTTCCAAAGCTCGAAGTTCCTGGCATCAAACATGGAAATTTTGATACTAGGGTTTGTGGAGTTGTTTTGTAGCAAAGCAGAAGGCTGATTTGTGCCAGACATGATGTTTTTAGGGTTTTGAGAGATTTAGGGTTTTTAGGGTTTGGTGTTTTAGGGTTCTTGCGTTACTTAAAGATCAAAAGTTTCTCAACAAGCTCTGATACCACTTGTTGATCCCAAACTTAGATCGATTAAGCTTTGTGTATACGAGATTAGATCAAGTAATATACGTAGAGAAACCTTTGCTTATGAATAAAGTAACTAAGTGTTATGCGGAATTAACACTTAATCTAAAACACAAAGATGTTAAACAAACTTTCACTTGTATTAGAATGATCGAACTTGATTACAATGAAAGCGGTTTAACTTGTGAAAACTTATGAAACTGATTATTAACTTTAACCTAAAAGATCTTCTTTTATAGATTAAGAAGTCTTGTACAATAAGCTACGAATCAACTATTCTAGGTAAAGATAATAATAGAAAATACAATGTCGAGCTTATCTTTACCATACACAAATAAAGAAACAAATAAACAAAAAGATTCGTATGAAGATATATTCCATCAGTGCTAATCTTCAAGGCTATCAGCGTTGACTTCTTCAATGTCAACGCTTGGCTGTCAGCGTCCAATGTCATCTTATCAGCGTTGACATTCTTCTTATCAGCGTCTAGTGAACTGACCCATAATTTATTCCCAACAATTGTGGAGTCCTATGATAAAGTATTCTTGATGTTGAAGTAGAGTAACCCAAACCTATGTTCCATATCTTGTACGATGATGTGATGAAGTATGTAGCTGATACAAAAATCCTCATCCTTTGTGAGACACTGAGCACGATAATGTAACTCCTTCAAGTGATAGCAAATATGTGCATAGAGAACCATAAGAAAAATCACATATTTCTAGACCTTGCATCACTTCATCAGTAACCATGTAAGCATAAACAAGTTACCTTTAAAGTCTATGACTGGAAGTGCACGACTTTAAGATATGATAGAACACAAACTCGCGAAAATCTTCTTCAATCATCAAACTTACCATAAGAATTCTTCCCCTTAAGCTAACACCTCTTCATGACAAGTCAATATCTTCATATGTAAAAGATGTTAACGAATAACTCTTTCACAAGGCTATCCCAATTACATATTCGAATATTAAACAAAGTCTTCATGAATTATTGCTAACTTACTTAAAAACCATTTACTCCATGTAAAAATATCCGAGCCATAAATATCATCATGATATTCTAAATTAAAACGGAGATTCCATGTACCTTTGTGTGTATAATCCTCCTTTTTGTGTGCTCAAAACGTACCTATTTTCTCAAACAGCAGCAAACCTTGTGTTGTCCAATATCCTCTTCTGTCCAATATCTTTGACAGATGTATTGTCCAATATCAGACAATACTTATCAGCGTTGAAGTTCATATATCGGACGACACTGTCAACCTGTCAGCGTTGACTTATTCTGTCAGCGTCAAACTTCCTTCTGTCAGCATCAATACAAGCCTTGTCAGCGTCAATATTCTGCTGACGTCATCACTTTAACTTGCAATTTGACGTCATCACTTGTATCTTTAACTTGCAATATGATTATAGAAAATATAACTTTTCTTAAAGACACGTCATGACCTCATCCAATCACATGTTACCTACCGTGTGAACACAAATACATAAATCAATCTTTCGTATCTGCATCATGTGAACAGAATCGTTTTCCACCAATAGGAATGAGTGACTCACGGTAATATAGTGAACTAGCATGTAGAGGATTCACAATATATAACGAATACCATATGGCCGTGTGAATGCAATGTATTGACCAATTAGGATTGAGTGACCGTGTGAACACTCCATCACTAAACAATCGTGTGAACATAGATAGCCATATGAACGCAAGATATAATCCAATCAGAATAGAATGATTGTCTTATCCCACGTGAGTAACCAAACTTTAGGACTATGCAATAGCAGCTCACGTTCACAGATGTAAACTTTCTTCACGTCCTATTACGTTAACATCAGCAATGATTATTCTAGGGTTTATTCATAAAACCCTAAAACCGAATCTTAGATCTAGGGTTTTGGATGAAACCCTAAAACTTTATCACCTCCAATTCGTCATAAAACATCAGATCTTCTGTTATATGTAATGATCTAGGGTTTTCAGAAACCCTAAATCATGATTTCATGTGAATATAAAAATCTGAAAATCACCTCTGCTGCCTACTTTGACGCCTAATAACTTTTGCCTGGGGATAAAACTCGACAATCCCTCCGGTGGATGTTTAGATCTATGTATGTAGAACACACATATAAAATTTCGTGACGATCCAACGGTTCAATCAAAAGTTATGACCTTCTGAATACTGCTGCGCACACAAAAACGTCCAGAAAAACTCTATACGAATTTTTCTTCTTCATGATACACAAACACCTCGTCGGACCTAGATATCAAGAGCCTTAGGCTCTGATACCAATTGTGGAGTCCATTGATCGTTAGACTCAATGGTTATGAACCATTATATCTAGGTTGATCATCGTTCATATGATAACATAGCGGAAAAGAACAATGATCATGAACTAGGTGTTTGGACACAAAGAACACGAATTAAAACAAATGGGTTGCTTATTATATTAATAACAAACAACCACTAGACGTGTATACATTGAATCCCACGTCTAGTGCGACACACACTTTAGGTTTACATTGTGAATGAATGATATATATAAAACCTAAGACTCTTGTTCCTTTTATAGTGGAAGGAACAGAATCTACAAGAGATAATATCAAATAAACATCATATTCTATTTCTATAGATATATATTGAATATATTATTTAGAATATATCCAATATATTCCGTAAATAGAAATTCCATCAGCGCCGTAGACTTCTGTCAGCGTCCAAACATGGCGTGTCAGCGTCTAGCATGTTTTCTTCGTTTTGGAGTTTCTGCCACATCAACTCATATTAATTTTGACCCAACAAAAAGAGTTGCAGCAATTGTTGCAAGAGGTACCGGAACGAGGCTTTATTTTCCCTAGCGCACCACCAGGAAGTGTATCGTTTCTGTCTATCAGAAAGAAGGCCGGGTAACATGAGATCATGTATCGATCACCGAAAATTTACAAGATCGCCATTCATAAACAATACTCATTCCACGGATAGAAAGTTACCTGACCTGCTACGATGTCTTAAGTATTGTCCAGAACAATTCGCGACCATGCCACCGACAGTGGTGAGAGAAGAACATGATGTTTTACAGATTGCTGTTGAACACGTTACAGTCTCTCTAAAATTTTGACTTATACGTCTAAGCTCCCTAATGCCCCAGCTATAGTACGAAATTAATGAATAATTTTTTTTCATGACTTCACAGACAAAATCGTCAGTATGTTCTTTGATAACATCTTGTTTTTCTAAATTCTAGAAAAAAACATGGGAATCATCTTTTCACGATCATGCAGATTCTCAGGTTGGAGAAAATTTTATACACAGCTTCCTAGATATAAATTCAGCTGAACAAATTGCATTCCTAAGCCACATTATTTCAGCAGATAGAAATTTCATAAATCCTGCGAAGGCGAAGGCCATCACCAGATTGGTCAAGGCCGACACCTGTGACTAAAGTACAAAATTTTCTAGAACTCATTTGACTGATACCGCATAAATTGCGGACAGTTACCATGATTAGCATTCCATGGATAAGCTTACGCATAAAGGAGAGGACCTACACTAATGATTTGTACCACATAAGATCCTACGCTAGTAGAGATCTAATTTACCGAGACTCAAAATTCTTTCATGACTATTCATTAAGATTCCACCAGAATGTACCATAATCCTAGACAGAATTTTGATAGAGGCAGCATAGCACAAGGATGCAGCTATGCTCATATCTTGATTCCTGACATGCCAGCAGGTTTAAGATAGAACACCAATAGGCTAGTGAGCTATTACAACCATTATAAAATTTTGAACAGAAATGAAACAGGATTCCATGGAAGTTGTTATCTGCCACCACAGAACTCAGGAATGTTTAATCCTATCTAAGTCATTGTCAACCATTTAACCCAACCTACACGTTTTCTTTTATCCGAAAGGATTATGCAGTAGCAGATCTACAGGAAATTCAGCAATAAATCGTAAGATTTCATGGTATTCCATCAACCATCATATCAGATAGAAAATTTAAGGTTAACGAATCATGCTCACATTCATGTTCAAGAATCACGTTACGTTCACATTCACGTTCACGTTTACGTTACCTTCACGTTTACTTCTCACCTTCACATTATGATGTGGTTTCAGTCCATATTTTGTGTTATCTCATGATTTAAGTCCACGGCCGCTTTCATGACATTGTTCATGTTCAGGTTCATGTTCCATCTCACGATACACGTTTCACAACTTGTTACCGATTTCGGTTACAAAAAGCTTAAGAAACCAGAATCAAGTTAGCAGAGCTTCTCCTTACTCAGGTAGACGTTTCACGTCTCAGGCCGTATCGTTTGGCATTCCTTCCCCAATCAGCATATGTTCATGATATGTCCTAGCATCACGTTCACGATATGTTTCATGTATCATCCTGCACAATATATTCCATGCCCAACATTCCTCATATAATCATGAACCACGTTCACAATTGCTCACGTAGCACGTTCACAATTGTTCACGTAGTTCGTACCTATATATTTTCAACAGCTTGCTCAGATATATAAATGTATCCTTCAGGATATTTATACGTACCGTTTCATGTATCCTACATGCTATAGTTTATTCATTCTATCAGGTTCAGAAAATCCATCTTAAGTATGGAACTAGAAGCTATTCAGCATCATCAGGACAGGGTCATCAGGACCAAGATTTTCATTGTATTTAGACCTTTGAAGGAGTCGTTTTCAGTGGGAAGCCACTCGAAACGGAGGAGTCCATCCGGACCTCTCATCCCTTTTTCCTTTAAAAAATCCAGTTAAGTTCTTTCAGTCATGTCACGTTCCATGTTCACTGTAGTAATGTCACGTTTATACCCCTTTCAGCAGCATCATGTTCTAAATCAAGGACGAATGATCTTTCAGCTTATATGTCTTTTCAGCCTTCATGCTCTTTCAGCATATATGTCTTTTCAGCTTTTATAACTTCATCAGCTTATTACTCGTAATTCGAGGACGGAAATTTTTTAGAGGGGAGGAATTGTAAAACCCGTATTTAAAATACGAGAATATTAAATACGCGTAATCTTAGCTTTAACTTTAATTAAATGTTAACAGAAAATACGCAGCCTCAGTTTAATTTAAATATTACAAATAAATAATTATTCAAAAAATAATTATTAAGTTTCAGAAAATACGTATGTATTATTTTATTATACAGAAAAGAATATTACGTTTTAGAAAAAGTAAACACGAGAAATATAAATACGATTCAGAATGAGAATTTAAATACGAACTTTTCGTAAATAATCCAAACGCGAACTAAAAGCAGAAATGGGTACTAATGCTTTGGGCCGGATATTATAGAAACAAAAGAGAAAGGAGTTTGGGCTTAAGCCCACTACCACTTATTACAAAAGTATACGTGGGTTTCACCCATTTCTTTTCTTACAAACAGTAAACAACAACAAAAAAAGAAGAGGATTTAGGGCTTCTGTGGCTGTCGACAGAAAAAGACAGAAAGAAAGAGGATCGAGTTTTGATGTCGTGTGATCTTTATTTTATTTCCTTTCACGCAAACCAAGGTAAACCCCAATCGCATATTTTCCTTCTTTCTGTTTGTTTATTCACGAATCTAAACCGGTGGGTTTCGGGGTTTCAGAATCACGAAAACCGAGAGCCCAGTGCTCTCGGTGTGTTGTTGTTCGACACAGTCCAGACCATGGCAGGGTCTCGCTGATGGTGGTGTTGAATTTTCGGCCGCAACCCAAAGGGGTTGTGTGGGTTCGGTGTACATCCGAGACTTCATGTCTCGGTGGTGTTTTATTTAACCGGTTACATCCCAAATTAATAACCAGGGGGTTTGTTAATAAAATAGTGGGGTTAATAGCACAACAGGGGTGTTTGGGATTAATTGGCAGAAAAGGGGTGTTTGGGTCTGTAAGCAGTGGGAACCACTGCACATACAGTGGGAACTTTAACCACAAACAAACAGTGGGAACTTTAAAAGCAAAAGCAATGGGAAAAATATAATAACAGTGGGAAAAATATAAAAGCAGTGGGAACCACGGGGTGACATCAGTAGCAAGTGGGCCTGGTTCGGTTTGACCGAGACATGAATGTCTCGGGACGGTTTTTAGCACGAGTTTTCGGGATCGCTAATAATAATGATTACACGGGATTATTTAGAATCATTAAATCATTTTAAAAAGGATTTTATAAATAAATAAATTTAATTGTTGATTTTATTAATTTAATTAATAAAATTATATCGATATTATTTTATCTTGTTAATTATTTAAAAATATAGGATTTATTAACGATTTCATTTTAAAGGAACTATTTTCGGAAACCTGTTAATTTTAGAGGCTTTCTATTTATAGCAGGTTACTACTTATAGTAATATCGTAACTATAAGAACATAATATAATATACAATAACCAGGAATAAAGGATAAACACTAATCGGTAAACATTTAAAGAATAGTCATATTTATCATAAATACGCCAGACAATCAGATTGATCAGTTATACACAACCAGTAAAATAATACGAGAACACGCTAAATGAATTAAGAAAAATAATAAATAGTAAACAGTAAACAGTAATCAGAGAACTCATATCACGTCCCTTATTTATGTAGTAACCATGAAGTCGGAGTAGATCTTTCACCTTTAATTCTTATTTCATTACTGGAGACGAGGTACGGATTTTCCGTCCTTCAGTAAGGACTTTCTTCTATGCATGGCTAGGACTCCCCGTCTGCAGCCAAATGTTTTCACCAGTTTACTATTAAGCTTATCAGTAATCATTATAATAACTAAATAAATTTTCCTGAGCTTTATATACAAGAAGGACCAGTTTATGTACTAGTTACGGAGGTACCGTAACCATGACACTAGAGGCAACGGTGTCTTGACTCCTCTACGAGGGAGTGATTTCTCGTAGCGTCCTATTTATTTAACTTGTCCATTTTATCAATATTATCAGCGGGGCGTATGGATGCATCCTAGGCTATCAGTTTATAGTTTATCAAGTGAATGTGGTGTGTGCTCTACATCCTTCACATTGGAGCTGATCCCTCCATCCACCACATTATTTAGAGGTCACCCCTCTACAGCATGACGAGGTCACCTGATAGGTGTGTAAACACCCATCCTTTTTACCACTTAATTCTGGCTAAAACGAGACCAAAACACGTATTTAATATCATTTGTTAGGAATTATGCGTGGTTTTTGTGTTTATTATGTTTTCAGAGCCAACCGGATGGATAATGGAGAAAACATGGGATTGCACGGGATTTATCGAAGAAAAATACTCAAGATGAAGTCTATTGTCCAAGAGATGCAAAAGATTTGAAGTCACTGGGCCTATTCGAAGATTTATCGAAGAAAAGGACATAAGATGGAAGATTTATATAAGTCGAAGAAACTCAAGTCTATTAAACGAAGAAATTTAAGGACGAGTTGAATTTAATCGACAACAAATCTCGAATCAGAATCGAAAACGTCAACTTTTCTGAAAAGACGAGAAGACAAGAAGAACGGGAGAAAGCCCACTCACCAACCAAAGGGAACACCTATATAAAGGGTTCCCCTCACACACACCTGGAGTTAGTTTTCGGTTTTTCTCTCCTCCTTCTTTTTCTCCTTCTTGTTCGTAGCTATCACCAACACCACTAGGGTGTTTGGTGATCTTGATCTTTGATTCTCAAATCTTGTAATTTTAATCTTTGTTTGATCTTGTTAAAACATTAATCATCAATACAAGTTCTTGTTTAATCTTTCCATTTCATCTTGTTCATCATCATCTTTCTTTTCAAGTTCTTAAGTTCTTATTTGGTTGAGTTTTGATTTTAAAAAGTTGTTGGATTTGCGTTTTTACTGTTGGGATTTGTTACTTATGGTTATTAGATGATTTGTGGTTAATTTGGTAAAACCTTTTTGAGTATTTAGTTTGATTTTGGATCAAAACGTTTTTCCTTGTTCTTCGGGGTAAGTATCTGTTCTTGAGTTTCCTAGACTTCCGGATGAACACCCAAGTTCCGGATGAACAAGAAAGTTTCGAATGAAGGTTATTTCCAAAAGTTCCGAATGAGTAAGAAGTTCCGAATGAATGTTTCTTTTTGAAAAGTTCCGAATATACTTCCTTTAAAATCTTCCGAATGAGTTTCTTTTTGAAAAGTTCCGAATGAGTTTTTTTCTTAAAAAGTTCCGAATGAGTATAAAGTTCCGGATGAAATAAAGTTCCGAATAAAGTTCCGAGTAAAGTTCCGGGTGAACTTCCGAACCAAACTTCCGAATCAAGTTCCGAACGAAGTTCCGGGTGAAAGTTCCGAACAAAGATCCGAACGAAGTTCCGGGTGAAAAGTTCCGGGTGAAAAGTTCCGAATCAAGGGTTCCGAGTGAAGTTCCGGATAAACTTCCGCATGAAAGTTCCGAATCAAGGACAATCTTCCGAATCAATTTCTTTTGGGTATTTTTAAGGTTTCTTTACTGTTTGCTTACTGTTTCTTTACTGTTTCCTTATTTCGTATTTATATTTTAACTATGACTTTAATTTTAATTTTAATTTCAATTTTAATTTCAATTCAAGTTTTATTAATTGTTATTAATTTGAGTACTTTTAAATTTAAGTTTATATTTCCGTGCATTTAAACTTTTTAGTAGCTTAGAAAACTAAACCCCTTTGTTAGTAACCAAGAACAAATCATTCCACTTAAGGCCGAGATCAATTCGAGAGGATATCGAGAGTAAAATTGAACCCATACAAAATGCATGTATCAAATGGCGCCGCTGCCGGCTCTTCTTGTTAAGATCAAAAGTTTTTTTTGTGAGAACTTGGATTTTGGGATCCGTTCCCCGTGAACGTTACTTTTTCATAAAAATTTTCAAAAAAAAAATCCTAAAAAATATAAAATTTTCAAAAATACAAAAAAATTAAAAAACATAAAAAACAAAAATATTTTTGCTTTGTTTTTCTTTGTTCGTTCTTTTGCAGGTGTATGCGCACTCGATCCACGTCTTATCAAGAGCCCGAGCCTCTTGATAACTTAGACATGGCCGGTGTACAAAACAACAACAACATACCACCTCCAAACAATAATAATAACAACAACCACCCGTCTTTCAACAATATGAATAATAACAACAATGAGCCCCTTCCGGATAATCGCCTGATGATTGAATTGCTGCAAGCTCATGTAGATGGCAACACTGATCCAATTGTCATACCTCCAATTGCCGCCAACAACTTTGAGCTAAAATCAGGCTTTATCCAGATGGTCTCCGCTCAACCATTCTTGGGGCGTACCACTGATGATCCACACGACCACATCAAGAGATTCTTGCAACTCACTAACACGGTCAAGTTCAATGGTGTGCCACAAGAAGTTATCAGGTTACAACTTTTTCCCTTTTCTTTAGAGGGACAAGCCCGGCATTGGCTTGCTAAGGAACCGCCACAGAGTATTCTCTCGTAGACGGATTTGGAAACAAAGTTTATCAGTTACTTTTTCCCACCCTCTCGTACTACCGCTTTGCGGAATGAAATCATAAATTTTGAACAAAAGTACGATGAGTCGTTCAGTGAATCTTGGGATCGTTTTAAAGATCTTTTAAGAAAATGCCCACAACATGGTTTTACCAAAGTACATCAAATTAATACTTTTTACAATGGTTTAAGCATGAGTGACCAAGATTCACTAAACAGTGCCTCAAGGGGTAATCTATTGGCTAAGACTTCCAATGCTGCTTGGGATATCATTGAGAATAAGTCTCGTGTGCAAACCAAGGGTGTACGGACCAATGTCGCTAGTTCTAGAACTAGTGACAGCGACAAGCGACTAGACAAAATCACTACGCTTTTTGAATCGCTTGTCACCCACACCGTTAACAACACCAACAGCAGCAACGCTAAAAACGCTCAAGTTAACGCTGTTAGCCAACCTTGTGAGATATGCGGTGGTCCTCACTCTTACACTACTTGTACCGCCACCCAAGACTACCCTGCTGAAAATGTGAATGCGGCATATGGCACCTATCCTCAACCTGCTTATCAAGCTAGACCTCAAGGTGACCGTAATTTTCTTAGCTACCGCTCCAACAACTATCTTTCACCACCTGGTTTTCCCCAAAACAACCCAAGCCAACAACAAAACCTCAACCGCTCTCCTCAACAACAACAACAACCTCGTACACCATACATCCCTCCTCACAAGCAGCAACAACCACCTCAACGTAACAACCAAGTTTACCAACAACCTGCTTATCAACCACCCGCATACAATGCTCCTTCCAACCAAACCACTGCATTACACCAAGAGGTTGCAACCTACATGAGGACCAATGATGTGATCGTGGAAAATCTCCAACAGGAAGTGCGCAACTTGAAAGCAGACTTGGTCAAGCAAGGGAACGATTTGAGAGCCGACATGAGAAACACGTTGGATAGCCAAACTAATGATTTGAAGAACATGATGGCTAGTTTCTTCCAAGGTAATCAACCCTCTTCTTCGGGTACTCTTTCGAGTAACACCGTTGCGAATCCAAGAGGGGAGATGAAAGCAATCACCACTCGAAGTGGTAAAGGTACCAAGGAACCCGAGCTTCCTATACCTCCACCGGTGATTGTGACTAAGGAGAACGAGTCACCTGCTCCTATTCCTCATCCTTCTCCTTCCCCAATTTCTCCACCTCTTCCTTCTACCCCTCCTCCACCCAAGGATGTGAGTGATCCTATTCTTCCAAAGCCTTCCTCTTCTTCCAATATACCTTATCCATCTAGGTTGAGGAAAGAGAAGCTCAAAAGCAAGGATGATATTCAGGTTTCGAATTTTCTTAAGATGTTCAAACAATTGAATTTCAACATCTCCTTCGCTGAGGCTCTCGCTCACATGCCTAAGTACGCAAAAATGTTTAAAGATCTTCTGAGCGACAAGGAAAAGCTCATCGATATTGCCAACACCCAACTTAATGAGAATTGCTCTGTAGTGCTCTTAAGGAAATTGCCAACCAAGCTTGGTGATCCGGGTCGTTTCTTAATCCCTTGCAATTTCCCGGGAGTAGAGAATTGCATGGCCCTAGCCGATCTAGGTGCCAGTATTAATCTCACGCCTCTAAGCGTTTGGAAGCAATTATCTCTCCCTTAGCTAGTCCCCACCAAAATGACTTTGTAATTAGCTAACCGTACGGTTGCTTATCCAGTGGGGATAGCCGAAGACGTCATTGTAGGAGTCGACAAATTCACCTTTCCTGCTGATTTCGTTGTCGTCGACTACGAGATGGACCCCCGTGTGCCATTAATTGTGGGTCGTCCATTCTTGAGGACCGGTCGCACTCTCATCGATGTTGAAGCCGATGAGCTTATCAAGAGAGTGGGTGACGATAAAGTAGTCTTCAACATGGGAAAGTTGTCTAAACAGCCTTATTCATATGAGAGTATTAATTGTATTGACGTTCTTGATGAGGCTTGTGAAGAACACTTTAATGATGCTTGCAAAAGTATTCCTACCTCTCTTCCCAATGTTAATACCGTGTCCTCCATTGATTCATCGTTGTCTCTATTTGGAGATAGTGATTTATTTTGGAACAATCTTGAAGACACCATGGGCGATGTGAAATTAGCTAATGATGATTCTCCCACCGATGTGGATGAAGACGTGAATTTCTTTGACAATCTTCTCAACGAAGACAATCCTTCGCCTCCATCTCCCACGGTCATTGCTATAGATACTCCGACTTTAAATACGCCTCCCGTCGAAAATCCTCCGGATTTAGAACTTAAGGATTTGCCGCCACATCTCGAGTATGTATTCCTTGAAGAAGAGAAGAAGTCGCCAGTCATCATTGCTAAGGACCTAAAGGAAGAAGAAAAAGCCCGACTTATCACCGTTTTGAAAGATCATAAGAAGGCTATTGCTTGGAAGATTTCTGATATTCGTGGAATTGATCCTCACTTCTGCACACACAAAATTCTCATGGAGGACGACTTTAAGCCCACGATTCAAAGCCAACGAAGGGTGAATCCAAAAATCCATGAAGTCATCAAAACAGAGGTTATCAAACTTCTTGATGCGGGTATGATTTACCCTATTTCGGATTCACCATGGGTTAGTCCAATCCATTGTGTGCCCAAGAAGGGCGAATAACCGTTGTTCCCAATGAACACAACGAGTTGATTTCCACTCGTCTCGTTACTGGGTGGAGAGTTTGTATAGACTACCGCAAACTCAATGATGCCACGAGGAAGGATCATTTCCCTCTACCTTTTATGGACCAAATGCTTGAACGTTTAGCGGGTAATGAATATTACTGCTTTCTTGATGGTTTCTCGGGTTATTTCCAAATACCCATCGATCCCCAAGATCAAGAGAAGACAACATTCACTTGTCCCTATGGCACATTTGCGTACAAAAGAATGCCTTTTGGCTTATGTAATGCGCCCGGGACTTTCCAAAGGTGCATGTTAGCTATCTTCCATGACATGGTTAGACAAACCATGGAAGTCTTCATGGATGATTTCTCGGTCTTCGGGGATTCCTTCTCTTCTTGCCTTGCCAATTTGGAACGTATGCTTAAGCGGTGCGAAGACACTCGCCTTGTTCTAAATTGGGAAAAATGCCATTTTATGGTAAAAGAAGGCATTGTGCTGGGACACAAGATTTCCAAAGCCGGTCTTGAAGTAGACCGTGCTAAAGTTGATGTTATCGCCAAGTTGCCTCCACCTTCAACCGTGAAGGGTGTGAGAAGTTTTATGGGTCATGCGGGCTTCTACCGTCGATTCATCAAAGATTTTTCTCAAATCGCTCGCCTGATGACCCACCTCTTGGAAAAAGATACTCCTTTTATCTTTTCCAAAGAGTGTCTTGAAGCCTTCAAAAGCTTACTAAGGCACCCGTCTTAGTTACCCCTAATTGGGAGCTGCCTTTTGAGTTGATGTGCGATGCTAGTGATTTTGCTATTGGAGCGGTTCTGGGACAAAGAGTGAACAAACACTTCCAACCGATCCATTACGCTAGCAATACAATGACGGGGGTACAATTGCATTATACGACAACCGAAAAAGAGCTTTTAGCTGTTGTCTATGCTTTTGAAAAGTTCCGCCCCTATCTTGTCCTTTCCACCACAATCGTTTACACCGATCATTCCGCGTTGAAGTACTTGTTGACAAAGCAAGATTCCAAACCAAGACTTCTTCGCTGGGTTTTGCTGCTTCAGGAATTTAAAATCGACATTCGCGATAAAAAAGGAGCAGAAAACCTAGCCGCGGATCATCTCAGCAGACTTGAGGATCCTTACCAAGGGGATCATCCGAACAAAGAAATCAATGATTCTTTTCCCTTGGAGACCTTAATGTCTATAAATTCGAATTCTGATGAAACCCCGTGGTTTGCGGACTTTGCAAACTACTTGGCGGGTGGAATTATCAAGGAAGGGTTGACGTCTCAACAAAAGAAAAAGTTCTTCACCGATATTAAGACTTACTATTGGGACGACCCTTACCTATTCAAACAATGTGCCGACCTGATTATCCGCCGATGTGTTGACGGACCGGCAGCTTCAGAAATCCTTGATGCTTGCCACAAAGGACCCACCGGTGGTCACTTTGGTCCCAACTACACCGCCAAAAAAGTGTTTGATTCGGGATTTTATTGGCCCTCCATATATCGTGATTCTCACAATATGGTTAAACGATGTGATGTTTGCCAAAAACAAGGCACGATCACACATAAAGACGAGATGCCTCAGAATTTCATTCAAGAGTGTGAAATCTTTGATGTTTGGGGTATCGACTTTATGGGGCCATTCCCTTCTTCTAAAGGAAACAAATACATCCTTGTAGCCATTGACTACGTCTCCAAATGGGTTGAAGCCAAAGCTTTATCCACTAATGACGCAAGGGTGGTTTGTAACTTTTTGAAAGCTCTTTTCGCTAGATTCGGTGTGCCTCGTGCCATTATTAGTGATCGTGGGACTCATTTTTGCAATGACCAATTCACAAGAGTCATGGCTAAGTATGGTGTAAATCATCGTCTTTCCACAGCCTACCACCCACAAACTAATGGCCAGGCTGAAATATCCAACTGAGGACTAAAGCGAATTCTTGAAAGGACCGTGGGAGAGCATCGTGCCTCATGGGCTGATAAACTTGATGATGCTTTGTGGGCTTTCCGTACTGCCTACAAGACCCCGATCGGCTGTACGCCTTATCGTCTTGTGTACGGGAAAGCGTGCCACCTCCCCATTGAGTTGGAACACAAGGCTTACTGGGCCTTGAAGTGGGCTAATTTTGATATTAACAAAGCCGGTGACCTACGCAAGATCCAACTCAATGAGCTCAATGAACTTCGGAATGAGGCTTATAAAAATTCTTTGATCTATAAGGAAAGGACTAACCTCATTCACGACTCTAAGATTAAGAACCGAGAGTTCCATGTTGGAGACAAAGTCTTACTTTTTAACTCTCGGTTGAAAATCTTTTCTGGCAAGCTGAAATCTCGTTGGTCCGGCCCATTCACCATTGCCCAAAATTTTCCATATGGTACTCTCGAGCTCGCTCAACCTAATGGACCTAATTTTAAGGTGAATGGCCAACGAGTGAAATTGTACTTTGGTGAGGACACCTCTCAGGAGGTGATTCCATCCCTCACCACATTCCCCATGAACTAATTTTGGGTCGAGTCAGGCTCGTGACTCGGTTATCAAAAACAAGCGCTCCTCGGGAGGCAGCCCGAGTATCTATCCTTTTATGTTTTAACCTCCTAAGTGTAGGGGGACTTGTATACGTGTTTGTCTTTGTGTGGTGATGTGATTACAGGGATACGTGCACTCTTGGAATCTCTGAAGAACCGTGCCCCCGTGTTATCCGAAATCCGGTTCTATCTCTCAACTATCGTGATTCAATTTTCTTCATTCTCACATTTGAAATTGATCACTTTAGTCGTCTCTTCCTTAACTTGAGTTAACCAACGTGCACAATGTCATAAGTGTAGGGGAGACTTTTCCCACATGCTTAAACATTGAGGACAATGTTTATCTTAAGTGTAGGGGGGGACTTCTATCGAAGTTTTAAGTGGACTTTTCCATGAAAATGCCTTCAATTAACCGGAAAATCCTATTTTTCAACATTTTTCAAATTTTTTATTAACTTTGGCCATTTAGTCGCAATTTTTAAATTTTTATCTTTGCTTTCATATGTATATATCCCGCAATAAAGTCAAGAATATTAATAAAGTGGTGTAGCTAGTTTAGAAATTTTTGACATATTAGGCCCGTTGCGTTTATTTTGACTCAACCCGAATAGACTTATCCAAGTTTATTCTAGCTAGTATCCTTAACCATGTAGACCTTAATTGGTTTATTAGGCTAAGTGTCCACGAGTCTTATTACTTGAGATTTTAAATTGTGGAGGACGAGAAATGATAGAGTCAATTATAAGTCGGTATTCTTGCACAAGCTCACTTGGTATAATTATTTGCCTATTCTCCCATCACTTGCTAATAAATTATCTGCAATAAGTAAGGTCGTACGATTTGAAAAGTTACATAGCTTCTAGCCCAAGATCGTTTAAAAGTTTCTCGGTAATGATAAGAGTTCATAGCCAAGGCATAACTTATGAAGCGGGGCGCGAAGATTGGCGAGTCCGAAAAGGCCCTAACAAGGCATGAGGATTCCATTTTATTGCTAAAAATCCAAGGTGATGTGAAAAGCATTATTCCCAAAGTCAATATGAAGGATCAAGACTCACGACGAAAAGCAATCAATTCCCATAAAGATCATGGAGAAGTCTATCCGAAAAGACCCTAACAAGGTATGAGGATAAATAGATCCAAGTCCTAAAAGGAGGCGGATCGTTGTATCTCAAAATCCCAAATAGAGATTGAAGAAATAATCATGAAGTCGTGGTCAACAAAGTTGGAGTACCCCTCAAAAGTCTCCAAGTGAAGAAACTCTATTACGATGAGAAGACCATTATCTCAAGCACGTCTCTCAAGATATGAAGTATGAAGTACATGCCAAATATCGGCCCGAGAAAGGTCTCTAATCGTGAACCGAGTTATGCCAAGATAAGAACTTTTTGATATCCCGAGAAGCAGTTTTAAGAGATTTTGTCCTTTAGCTAACTATTGATCAAATCGTCCTACTTTGCTTTCAGCCTAAATAAACTATCGAAATAAGTCCCAAAAATGCATCTTCATGATCATTCTAAGACAAAAATAAAATATAAGAGATACACCTAGGAATAAGGGAGTTTAAGCATTTAATTAAGCCATGTGTGTAAGTGTTTGAATTGCTAACTTATAATAACAATGATCTCGTTTTTAAGCTTAGTTTGGGGAACGTGAAACTTGAGGGTGATAAATCTTCACAGCACCAAATCCCTAATGTAAGTCATTGATCTCTTTGCAAGTTATTTCCATCCTTTTGTTTACTTTCAAGTTTTAATTTCTATTAGTATTTTAATTTTTGTTTAGTAGTATTTAAATAAGGCCAAGGTTGATTAATTATGAGAAAAGTGTAAAATTGCTTTATCACTAAGCATTGCATGAGGGCATGGCAATGGTTAAGTGTAGGGGATTTGATAGGTGTGTAAACACCCATACTTTTATCACTTAATTCTGGCTAAAACGAGACCAAAACATGTATTTAATATCATTTGTTTGGAATTATGCGTGGTTTTTGTGTTTATTATGTTTTCAGAGCCAACCGGATGGATAATGGAGAAAACATGGGATTGCACGGGATTTATCGAAGAAAAATACTCAAGATGAAGTCTATTGTCCAAGAGATGCAAAAGATTTGAAGTCACTGGGACTATTCGAAGATTTATCGAAGAAAAGGACCAAAGATGGAAGATTTATATAAGTCAAAGAAACTCAAGTCTATTAAACGAAGAAATTTAAGGACGAGTTGAATTTAATCGACAACAAATCCCGAATCAGAATCGAAAACGTCAACTTTTCTGAAAAGACGAGAAGACAAGAAGAACGGGAGAAAGCCCACTCACCAACCAAAGGGAACACCTATATAAAGGGTTCCCCTCACAAACACCTGGAGTTAGTTTTTAGTTTTTCTCTCCTCCTTCTTTTTCTCCTTCTTGTTCGTAGGTATCACCAACACCACTAGGGTGTTTGGTGATCTTGATCTTTGATTCTCAAATATTGTAATTTTAATCTTTGTTTGATCTTGTTAAAACATTAATCATAAATACAAGTTCTTGTTTAATCTTTCCATTTCATCTTGTTCATCATCGTCTTTCTTTTCAAGTTCTTAAGTTCTTATTTGGTTGAGTTTTGATTTTAAAAAGTTGTTGGATTTGCGTTTTTACTGTTGGGATTTGTTACTTATGGTTATTAGATGATTTGTGGTTAATTTGGTAAAACCTTTTTGAGTATTTAGTTTGATTTTGGATCAAAACGTTTTTCCTTGTTCTTCGGGGTAAGTATCTGTTCTTGAGTTTCCCAGACTTCCGGATGAACACCCAAGTTCCGGATGAACAAGAAAGTTCCGAATGAAGGTTATTTCCAAAAGTTCCGAATGAGTAAGAAGTTCCGAATGAATGTTTCTTTTTGAAAAGTTCCGAATAAACTTCCTTTAAAATCTTCCGAATGAGTTTCTTTTTGAAAAGTTCCGAATGAGTTTTTTTCTTAAAAAGTTCCGAATGAGTATAAAGTTCCGGATGAACCAATGTTCCGAATAAAGTTCCGAGTAAAGTTCCGGGTGAACTTCCGAACCAAACTTCCGAATCAAGTTCCGAACGAAGTTCCGGGTGAAAGTTCCGAACAAAGATCCGAACGAAGTTCCGGGTGAAAAGTTCCGGGTGAAAAGTTCTGAATCAAGGGTTCCGACTGAAGTTTCGGATAAACTTCCGCATGAAAGTTCCGAATCAAGGACAATCTTCCGAATCAATTTCTTTTGGGTATTTTTAAGGTTTCTTTACTGTTTCCTTACTGTTTCTTTACTGTTTCCTTATTTCATATTTATATTTTAACTGTGACTTTAATTTTAATTTTAATTTCAATTTTAATTTCAATTCAAGTTTTATTAATTGTTATTAATTTGAGTACTTTTAAATTTAAGTTTACATTTCCGTGCATTTAAACTTTTTAGTAGCTTAGAAAACTAAACCCCTTTGTTAGTAACCAAGAACAAATCATTCCACTTAAGGCCGAGATCAATTCGAGAGGATATCGAGAGTAAAATTGAACCCATACAAAATGCATGTATCATCACCCCTCCATTTATTCATGCAGCAGTTGTTACAGCACATGTCCTGTATAAGCTATTGGCAATTAAAATACATTAAATGCATGTTTTTAGATTTAACAGATAACGGTTCAGCTTTATTATTTATATATCACACTTTTCAGATTATACACAGGTTTCCGCTACAACTTTACTTATCAGTCTCCAGCTTCCGTATTTTATCATTTGCTTCATTTTAGTATTTCTTATCATGCTTTATATCCGTTCATTGGGCGTTATGCTCAGCCCTAGTTCCTTTCATGTTCTAACGGCAGGTACACCAGGACGCTCTTAGGATTCTGGGAGCATGTGCATTTGGATGGAAGTTATCCAGACTTCTTATTTTATGCACTTCTTACATTATTTATGCTTAGTTGGACATTGTTTAGTCCTTTCCTTCAGTATTTACTTTTCATGTTTTAAGCTTATGTTTGGATTACCGGTGTTTGATTCCGGTATTTCCTTTATGGTCAGTTAATGTTTTAGGACATTTACCTTATGCTTTGATGACACGCCATAAATACACGTAACGGTCCACTTAACCAACTGGGGTGTTACATTGACTATAGATGTTGACGTTTGCTTTTCCTTAATAAATTAAGAGTACTTTTTAAAGATTTTTTTTTATTTATTCAAAGAAAATTCAATGTCATTTAATTCTTTTCAAACACATGATTGATTTTTTTAAAATCTGCTGGCCAGATATGCTGAACCTGAAGGTAATACTTGTGAGCTTCACTGTGTTAGATGAGGCGACAAAACCCCATATACATGTTCACATAAGTGAACAAGACATATCACATTACACGCTCCTCTACTCAGGCCTAGCTACTCATTTATATTAAAAAAAAACTTTGTTCAAAATTCTGAAGAAATACTGATGATTTTTTTGTGATTAGCTCTTCAACTTCAGTGTGTCAGATAAGGAGACAAAACATCATATACACAATCACATAATGTGAAATAGCCACATGACATTGCACACTCCTTTACTTAGACAATGCTACTTTACATAAATCAAAAGACTTTGTGAAATACTGAACCTTAGGCTCTTTAGTGAATTCTGAAGGTTTAGTTTTGTATCATCAATGTTCAGCATACCAAGCTCTATTATCTTTTGAAAGTCGGTTCATCTAGTGGTTTGGTGAAGATATCAGCCAATTGATATTGGGTGGGGATGAAATGTAATTCAATGTCCCCTTTCACAATGTGATCTCTGATAAAATGATATCTGATATCAGTGTGTTTTGTTCTGGAGTGAAGGACGGGATTATTGGATATTTCAATAGGACTAGTGTTATCACAAAAAATTGGTACCTTTTCATATTCTATGTCATAATCAGCCAGTTGGCTTTTCATCCATATTATATTGGCACAACACCTAGAAGCAACCACATATTCAGCTTCTACTGAAGACATGACAACTGATTGTTTCTTTTTGGCACTCCAACACACAAGTTTGCCACCCAGCAATTGGCAAGCACTAGAGGTGCTTTTTCTGTCCAATTTGTATCCAGCATAGTCAGAGTCTGAGTACCCTTTGAGATCAAATCCTAAGGACTTGGGGTACCAAAGACCTAGATTTGGTGTACCTTTTAGGTATATGAAGATTCTCTTTACAGCAGTAATAAGTGTGTAAACACTTATCCTTTTACCACTTAAAACAATGAAAAACGAGACCAAAATGTGTAATTAATATCATAAATGTCGGAATTATGCGTGGTTTGTGTTTTTGTTATGAAATAGGTACAAAAGATCAAAAGGAAAGAAAACACGGGATTTCACGGTCATTTATCAAAGAAAAAGTCAAAGATAAAGTCAAAGGACCAAAAAGTGCCAAAAGAATAAGTTTGGATGACAAAAGATGAAGATTTGATGAATATTTTACAACAAGGACCATTCTTGCCATTCTCCAAAGTCATCCACTAATAAACCAAATGGAAGACCACAAAACTACGAAGCCAACGGTCCCGACCTCGCGTCGTAACTCCTTACGGTTTATTTTCTATGAATTTTTAAAGTTTATTTAGTTTTTAAATTAAATAAATAGTTTTTAATAATTTAATAATATAAATAATATAAATAAAAATATTTTCCGAATACTTTAATAAAAATAATAATAAAATAAAGTTTTTATTTATATATATTTTTCGTTACTATTATTATTATTATTATTATTATTATTATTATAACATCACTCTATTAGAATAATAGAATTTTACAAAAAGTTAGTGGGAAGTCGAGATATACTATCTGGGCACCCACTCCTTTAGCAATAGCGAAACTGATCCTATTAAATATATGAACAGATGCACGTGCCCCAACGCCCTGCGCCATGGAGAACTTCTGGATCCGCTTCAGCAAAGTAACCGCGTCTTCTTCTAATTCCCCAAAGGATGAAAAAGAGAAGGGGAGAAACCCATATCCAATAGCGGTGCACTTAGCCATATACTTATTATTATTATTATTATTATTATTATTATTATTATTATTATTATTTTATTAAACCATCACTTTATTAGAAACAAAAAGGGATTTACAATAAATTGGATGGGAGTCGAGATATTATCTGCGATCCCACCCCTTTAGCAATAGCAAAACCTATTCTATGGAAAATATGTACAGCAACGCGCGCTCCAATGTCTTGAGCCTTAGAAAATCTCTGGATCCGCTTCAGCAACGCAACTTCATCTTCCTCAAACTCACCTAGAGAAGAAAATGAGAAACGAAGAAACCCATATTATTATTATTATTATTGTTATTATTTTTTTTATTTTTTTTATTTTTTTTATTTTTTTTTAATTTTTTTTATTTTTTTTAATTTTTTTTTATAATTTTTTAATTTTTAATTTATTATTATTATTATTATTATTATTATTATTATTATTATATTTTTTTATTTTTTTTATTTTTTTTATATATTTTATTATTATTATTATTATTATTATTATTATTATTATTATTAATAAATAAAAGCTGGTCAAAGGGGGGTCAAAATTCGCCAGTCCAACACATGAGGGGTTATGTACTAGTTTTTGCGTATATTTACTTAAAGGGTTTACCAGTCCCACTGGCAACCCTTTGACCCTTAGAGTCGCGACCCAGACACCCCGAGTTCGAGCCTCGGCTTGGACAAGGGGGTAGTATATATTATCAGTGCCACGTGTCACTCCATGAGTGGTCCACGTGGCAGACCCGACCCAAACCAGACCCGGCCCGACCTCGACCTGACCCGACCCGTCGCCTGACCCGAACCAGACCCGAACCAGACCGGACCTGGTCCATACCGGCTGACATCAGCAAAGACGTCAGCAGCCATGTGGCGGCGGCTGGCCAATGCAAGCGTGCTACGTGGCACTGGCAAGTTACTGTTCATTGCAGGTACAGGTGGCGGCGCCGTCATTCTAATCCTAGGTTGCACGGCGGCTGGCCTATAGGATATCGACACGTGGCAGAAGTGCATGGTGGCAGGCGGTGCTGACATGTCAATCCTAGGATCAGAGCTGGAAGGTGTGCAGTTGGGGCTGACCATTAGGATGGTGACACATGGCGTTGTCAGTCCCATGTTGCAGACTTGGCAGAGTAGCAGTGGCGGCTGGCCTATAAGAGATCGACACGTGGAATGGCGATGATAACGAGGCGTGCAGAGGCGTGTGACAGGATCAACTATGAGGGTGTCAGCCAATCATATGCACAAGTTCCCACAAGCTTCTGGAAGGCGATAGAATCAAGAAAATATATACAGCTGTCTCAAATATTTTATAGCTTTCAAGCTAAGGAAATAGATAGAAAATGACTAAATTACCCCTGATGTTGGCTGCCTATATAAAGCCCCCACTCCCTTTATTTTCACTAGTTTTTCTTTAAAAGTTTATTTTCATTAGTAGTTTTTCACATAGTTTTGTAATATTTTCTTTTCAAAGTCTCTTAATAGCTTATTCATTAAGCTTTTTCAATATTAATAAAATAAAACTTTTAGCTTATTCTCTTAGCTTAATTCTCATTCTTCCTTTCTTTTTACTTTTCTTTATAATCTATCGTATTATTTGAGATAAGTTTTTATAACTTTTTCCTAATAAGCTAGATTTATATATAAGTTTGGAGTTATTTATTTTATTTCAAGCTTATTGTTGCCTTATTTTCGTAGATCTAGCTTATTGTTGGAGTATTTATTTAATTAGCTTTTTAGCTTTTTTAAATCTCATAAGTTATAAGCTTAGGCTTACGACTTATTTATAAGCTAGCTTTTTACTTAATTGCTTTTAGTTTATATCTATTAGTTTTTCTTAGATCTATTAGTTTTAAGTTTTAAAAATTAAAAATACTTTCATAAAATAAAAAAAAATAGTTAGATCTATTAGTTTTTTATATTAATTAGTTTAGATCTATAAGTTTTAAGTTTAAAAGTTAAAGTATTTTCATAAAAAAAAATTAGTTTAGATCTATTAGGTAATTGATAAAATAGTGTAGATCTATTAACTTTTAGTTTAAAAATTATAAAATTGTTATAAAATATAAAAAATATTCTAGATCTATTAGTTTTATTTAAATCTCTTTATATAATATTTATAGTTGCTTATTATTCTAACCTTTTGTGTTTTTTTTGTGACCTTGGTGAATCGATCTATCAAGTTTGGTTAAGAGTTATGGTTGATTAATGTGGTTCAAGTTTGATTTGGTTGGCCGTGTACTTTACGGGCCGAGATACGCTTAGCTTAAGCTTGATTTGGTTGACCGTGTACTTTACGGGCCGTATTTTGTTGCTTTTGGAAGGCCGTGTACTTTCCGGGCCAAGGTTTGTTGATTATGTCGATGTTGTTTTAGAGCGTTATCTACGGACCACGGGTATCAAAGTTCTCTCCTTTTTATTTTTATAGCTTAATTGTTTTAGTTTTAGTAATTAGATTATTTAGTTTAAATTATTTTCATAAAATATATTTTTCATAAAAATTAGTTTAATTAGTTTTAGATATTATTATTATTTTAAAAAATAGATTAAAAGGTTTAAAATATTAGATTTCATTTAGATAAGCTTATTATTAGTATAAGGTGTACACCTTTTTGTGATTATTTAGCTTATTAGTATATAAAGCTTAAAGCTTTATCATCTAAAAAGATTAATAAGCTTAAAAGGTTGAAGCTTTACGCTTTAATTTTAAGTTTATCTTTGTGATTGCATTTAGATTAATTATGCATTTAGATCTATTAATATTTTTAATTATAGTTTATTTTTGTTGCATCTAGATTTTATATTGTAGTTTAATTAATTTGCATTTTAGAGTATTTTTATGTGAATTATTTGCGCTTTTGTTTTTACATATTCCTTAGCCTAAATAATTTTCCCCATTTTTTTCGCTTAAATAGACATAAATACCTGATTGTGGTAAAATACGACCTTTTAGGAAAAAGGCGTAAAAGCGGTAAGCATTAAGTGATGATTTAGGAAAATCAAACACTAATGACCCAATTAAGTTTGTTTCCCAAGGAGGTATATGTGTGTGAATAATTCGTAAATGATTTTTGGGATTAATATTAAAGAAAGAAGGGATGAGAAAATAGAATGACGAATACGTGAAAATTATTATTACGATGACTAAATTTAAAACAGTAAAAAGTGCTAAAATAAAAATTAATCCTAAAAATTCCCAAAAAATTAAAATTTAGTAAAAACAAACTAAGAGTTTACAAATGATCAAAACATTTTCCAAACCTTTTAATTAATTAAATATTAATTTTTAAATGCTAATTAAACACCTAAAAATCCAAATAATTATTAAAAAGCCAAAATAAAGATTTTTCAATTTGTAAAACTAAAAAATGACTTTAAAAGACTAAAAACTATTTTTAAAATTTTTTAAACTAAGGAAAACTATTTTTAAGTGATTAAAAACTATTAAAATATTAAAATAATTCTAGAAATTAAGAAAATGTTGCTAAAATTAATCTAAGAGTTTTAAAAATCCTAACTTATTGTATTTGACCTAAGAAAAATATAAAAGTTACCAAAATGTGAAAAATGAAATTTAATAATAAAATAATATTAAAATATTATTAAAAATCTGAAAATTATAAAAAAATTTAAAAACTTGCAAACTAGTTTATTTTAACTTAAATAAACATAAAATGAAAGTGAAATTACCAAATTACCCATAATGGGCCCACAAATGGGCTAAAAACAAAAACAGTCCAAGTGAAATGGGCTTTTTGGCCCAATAAGATGAAACTTAACCAAATAAGCTGAAAATCACCAGTCTTGCTTAAAATTCAATTATAAACACAAAAGTCTAAAGGCCCAAAAGCTGAAAGTGAGATTATCACATCTTAATGGTACAACAGCTTATTCTTAATGGACTTTTTGGCCCATTAAGCTATAAGTCAATGCCATAAGCTCAGATTTGACACACAACCTTCTTTTGAGATGCCTAAGAGATCTGTGAAAAGAAATTTCAAATAAGCTCAACCAATAAGTAAAAAATAAGTAAAGTAAGTGTTTACTAAAAGACTAAATAGTCGACTTGGAGTTCTAGACCACCTCATACCTTGAAATAAGTTGCAAAAGACTCTAAATGACTTAATTAAGACAAATCAACAAAGAAAAGTTCAATAAGCCAAGCCAAATAAGCTAAATAAGCTGATAAGCACTTATGTAAAACTCAATGTTATTGGTTTTCTAGTCAAAGCTCAAAGTCAACCCCTCAAATGCTCCAGTATGAACAAATGGGTCAAATAAGCTAGAACATCTTATTGATAAGCACAATGTGAAATAACACTAGCAGTGGTTAGCAGCAGGGGAAAGGAGTTCCCACTGCTTTGACTATTTGACTTGATGATTCTAAGAGATCTATTTGGATTCAATGGAAGACAAAGGCACCCTTGTAATCAGTAGATCACAAAAAGTCAATATCAATCAATAAATCACAATTTGGTTCAGCCAATAAGCACAAAATAAGCAAACAGTCACCAGATATAGCCCAGACTTGTAAATAAGCAGTTATGAACTAAAAAGTAGTTTTGGCATGAATAAGCCAACCAAAATGAACCATATGCATATACAAGATATAATAAAGTCCAGTAAGCACAATCAAACTTGTTTCAAACACTGGATCAAAGATTAGAAGCAGATTCAAGCTTATACAGTTACTGATGAATAAAGGAAGTTTTCAAAATCCTTTTGCTGATCTATTTGACCACCAATCCAATTTTAAACCCTCAAATCCCTTTCCCTTGTTATGTTAACTAAAAATTTGCACTTGTTAACCCTAGTCTACCCATAGATCTAGGTGTCCCCAAAATTTTAGCCAAAAATACCAAGTAAAACAGATTTTAAAGCCCTTTGATGGATTTAGGTGTTAAGACCCTCAAAACTTGCAGATAAATGACCCAATACACCTAATAAACAAGTACCAACACAAAACAGCAACACACAACAACATAAGTTTCCTTAAACCTATCAGTTAACCCAAACACCCCTTTAGAAACTGATTTCTCAAGTTTTCAAAGGATTGTTATGATTTAACCCTCTAACCAAGATCTAACCAACCCTTATAACAACAATCAAACCTCAGAAACATAAATCAACCACAATAACACACTTTTACAGACCAATATCCAAAATCACCACAAATCATGCAATATTTCAGAAAAATAAAAGGGCATAAGAGATGAAAACCTCCAAAGTGTACATCCACACTTTGGATTGTTTGAGTTGAGGTGCTAGCAAGAACAAGCACCAGCTTCCAATAGCTGCTAAGACTGACAAACTCAAAAGTTAACCAAAACAGATTATACCTTGATATTTGAAAACAAGTGTTTTAAACCTTAAAACCTTTCCTCAAAATCAATCAAACATAGAAATGGAACTCAGATCTTAGCTAATCAAACACTAAACTTTCATAAAACATAAAAGAGAATTCAAAATTTTAGAAAACTAAACTTTCTATTTCATAAAAAGGAATTACAAAGCATTAGCTAAAATCTGGAACAAAGGGCTCTCACATGTTGAGGCCTCCTTTTATAAACGACTAAGAATGATTCTAGAATAAAAAATACATCGAAACCCTAGCTATGAATTCTCAAAATTGTCGTTTGCCTTCTAGACGCGTTTGATGTTTATGAGCTGTCAAATTTGATCTTGAACGTTAATTTTGTGCTTGGGGAACAAGTAGTAGCCATAAAGCGTTGATCTTGCCATGTCAGATTGCTTGGAGAGGAAGTTGGCATGTGATTGGGTAACGGGTTTAATGGTGGGGTCCTTTGGTGAGTGGGATTGGGAGTTTTTGGTGTGGGAGGAGTTTGGGGTGAGGTGAATCAAGCGTGGGACTGGGTAATTGGGTATTACACTTTGTTTAAGTGAGAGGTATTTATGGGTTCATCATGGTGAATAGTAAAACTTTTGATCCGGTTTTGGTGGATTGTGTTTGTGTTTTTGGCGCAACATATATTTGAAAGTTTCATTTGCACACCTTTTGGCCCTCAGTCTTTGGAAAACAATGAATAATAAGTTTATTTTTTAAGTAAACCCGTTTTCCTTTGTTAACTAAGTTTCTGATTTTAGGTTTTGGCCATAAAAAAGTTTTGGAAAAGGGAACTAGGGCTTTTACAAGTTTAGGCTAATTACAATTTCAGTCCTTATGATAATTTAACCATATATAAAGGACTAGAAATGTAATATTCTTGATCTTCAAGAAATTCTTTTGATCTTGTACTTTATGAAGGACCATTCTTGACATTTTGAATTTGTTGAAGGGCTAATATTGCCACTTCTTCAAACTTGGAGGACCTTTTTGTGATTTTGACAAAGTTAAGGGACCAAACTTGTAATTATGAATATACAAGGGTATTAAGTGTCCTTTCTTCATAAATGAGGGCTCAATCTTGTACATCATCAAGTCTTCAAGGGTTTTTCTTTGATAATTCACAAACTAGGGCCCGGTTTATTATGCGGCTTCATTTCTCGTGTCCATTTTTCCTTGTTTCTTGTGATATTTTGTCTTTTTCACGATATCCATACCTAAAATACACAAGTAAACAAACACAAGCATATATATGGTATTTTATGACATTTTTATGCATTTAAGCCTGAAAAGAACGATGAGATCATGTATAAAGGCCATCTCATCACTCCCCCATACTAAACCATTTCCGTGCCCTCACGCAATGCTAGAAAAAAGTATCTAAGCATCTCCAAAATCCAATTTTATTACCCTTTATTGAAAAGTAAAAGACTTGCAACAATACTACGAAGATGTGTAAAGACATAATGTATGATTTTCATCACGAATGTGACTTTTAGGGTCAATGAATAGAAACAAGTGAATGTCTCATAGAGTGAAGTTCGTCATCCTTGATTGTCATACATTCCATGCTAAGTGAAAAAACGAGATCATTGTTGGTACAAGTCACAATGCTAACACTACTCATACGTCCAAATTGTGTAATACTTTTTCTCCCCGCAATCCTAGTTATTATGAAAGGAAATGGGTTTCTAGAATTTTTTCACCTTTTGTCATGGATCAAAAGTGATTCATATTTACTTATTTGATTATTTATTAGTCCGAAAATAAAGTAGCACGATTTAATCGATAGTTAGCCGAAGGACAAAATCTTTTAAAACGGCTTCTCGAGTATCTCCTTAAGTTCATATCTTGGCATAACTCATTTCACGATTTGAGACCTTTCTAGGACCGATATTTGGCATGTACTTCATACTTCAAATCATGGGAAGACGTTCTTGAATTTATGGTCTTCTCTTCATATTTTGGAATTTCTTCACTTGACGTTTTTGAGAGATTCTTCATACTTGGACCACAACTTCATCATTTTTCTTCAATCTTTATTTTGGATTTTGATATACAACGATCCGCCTCCTTTTAGGACATGGATATATTTATCCTCATACCTTGTTAGGGTCTTTTTGGATAGACTTTCTTCATGATCTTTAGGGGAGTATTTGTTTTTCGTCGTGTGTCTCGATCCTTCATATTGATTTAGGAATAATGATACTTCACATCATCTTGGATCTTTAGCAACAAAATAGAGCTCCTCATGCCTTTTTAGGGCCTTTTTGGATACCCACCAATCTTCGCATCCCACTTCAATAAGTTATGCCTTGGCTATGAACTCTATTCAACCCCGAGCAACTTTTAAACGATCTTGTGCTAGAAGCTAAGTAACCTTTCAAATAGTACGACCTTACTTACTGCAATTATTTTTATTCCTAATGCATTGATCTTATGGGAGAAAAAGCCACAATTAAAAACATATGAGTTTTTGAAAGAACATTTTCATGTTCTACGTTTAGCATGATCATTTGTCTAACTCTATCACTTCTTGTTCTTCACTATTTAAAGACCTCTAATTAAACAAACTCCTGAATACTTAGACATGCAAGTCAAAATTAAGCCAAATTTGGATTAGCTTTTATTAAGACTATATCAAATCGAAGTTTTGGGTTTTCAAGACACCAATAGGATCTTGCACTTTCTTGGACTTTTTTAAGTTTAGAGAATGCATTTTATAGTTCCCTTGATAAGTGACTTTCTAGGATCAATTATAGGAACTTGCGAAAACTTCTTGTTCTCAACCCGTATGAGCTAAGACTTTCGCGTTTTAAAGTTCCCTATATAAAAGTCTAGCAAATCTCGATTCGAGCGGGTTAAGGAATGTAAAGGGCTCCACAGGCCCATCAAGTCAAAAATTAACTCTTATTCTACCCATCGGAAAATATACATTCGTGTCTAGAAAACACTTGTGAAAACTAAGAGAATTTTTTAAATTTGGCCATTTTTAGCCTTATTAGTAACAAAACAAATCAAAACGTTGAAAGTTGGAAAACGTGAGTGCGTAGCAAGGCAAGTAGCTATTCACCCCCATACTAAAATTAAACATTATTCTCAATGTTTCGAGTCTATAGGTAGAGCACCCCCATACTAGAGACGAAGAGTCGAATGCTTAGGATCTAGCATGGAAAGGGTGATCAACAATATATCTAAAGCCGTTTATGAATTATGATAAAAAAATAATTGTTATAACAATAAAGGATATGTCATGGATTCGTGAAAAACTCTTCAAGCAAACGATCAAGGCTCGCGAGAGTCTTCAATCCTAGTGATGACGATGATCTAGATAACACATTCACAAACAACCACAAGACAACGAGTTGGAAGGGCACAAATCCCCTTTTCATTAACTACATTAGAAAGCGATAATATATACATGGATAAGCATGGGCTCTCCCCCACGAGGCACCTCGTTTTTTATTACCGAGTCATGAGCTCGACTCGATCCCCTCAATGCTAATTATCATTGGGGAAGGTGACTTGGTCGAGGTCGTCCAACGAAGGGACTTCCCCACCAAAGTAGTGCTTAAGCCTATGTCTATTCACCTTGAAGTTAGGACTATCATTTTGAGCTAGCTCGATGGTCCCATAAGGAAATACTTGTGTTATGGTGAAAGGACCCGACCAACGAGATTTCAATTTCCCGAAAAATATCTTTAATCAAGAGTTAAAAAGTAACACTTGATCACCAACGTTAAAAACCCGGTTTTTAATCTTTGAATCATGAAACTTTTTAGTCTTTTCTTTAAAAATCAATGAATTTTTATAAGCATAGTCTCTTAATTCACCAATTCATTCAATTGTATTTTCCAGTGATCTCCCGCGGTCTTCAAATCATAATTTGCATGCCTAAGGGCCCAATATGCCTTATGCTCCACTTCAATGGACAAATGACAATTCTTTCCATAAACCAACTTATATGGAGTACAACCGATAGGTGTCTTATAAGCGGTCCTAAAGGCCCATAAAGCGTCATCGAGTTTGTCGGACCATGAAGCACGTTTTTCTCCAATCGACCTCTCTAAAATCCTCTTCAAAGCTCGGTTTGAAACCTCGACTTGCCCACTCGTTTGCGGGTGATAAGCCGTAGAAAGATGATGAGTAACTCCATATTTCTTTAAGACCTTCTCGAATTGGTCATTACAAAAATGGGTTCCACGTTTGCTTATAATAGCACGAGGGGTTCCAAACTGAGAGAATAGTTGCTTCAAAAACTTCACCATCACACGAGCATCATTAGTAGGTAAAGCCTTAGCTTCCACCCACTTTGAAGGGTAGTCTACGGCGACGAGGATATACTTTTTTCCATGAGACGATGGGAACGGCCCCATAAAGTCTATGCCCCAAATGTCGAAAATCTCAAAAACTTCATCACGTTGAGACGATTTTCCTTGACGTTGGCACAAATCACACGACTTCACAAGTGCGTGTGCATCACGATAGATCGTAGGCCAAAAGAAGCCGGCATCGAACACTTTCTTAGCCGTGAAATTAGCACCGTGGTGACCACCCGTGGGTACCTCGTGACAAGCTCTAAGAATGTTAGAATCTTCGATACCAAAAACACAACGTCGAACGAGTTGATCAATACAAACCCGAAAGAGATAAGGGTCATCCCAAAAACAGAACTTGACGTCACGAAAGAATTTTCTCTTTTGTTGTGTCGTCATACCCTTGATTATGAAGTTCCCCGCTAGGTAATTTGCAACGTTAGAAAACCATGGGGTGGTGTCTTTAGAATTCACTAAACCGAGAGACTCGAGAGGAAATGTTTCGGTAATTTCCTTGTTCTCGAAAAATCTTTGTGAGGATCTTATAGACGAGAGAGATGATAGGCCGCTAGATTCTCGGCTCCTTGTTTGTCAAGCACTGTGACATCAAATTCTTGGAGGAGGAGCATCCAACGAAGCAATCTCGGATTAGCATCTTGCTTAGCTAAGAGATACTTGATAGCCGAATGGTCTGTATACACGATGCTTTTAGTCAAGACGAGATAAGGTCGGAATTTCTCAAAAGCATAGACCACGGCAAGGAATTCCTTTTCCGTTGTGGTGTACTTTAATTGAGCCTCGGTCATCGTCTTACTAGTATAATGGATAGGACGGAAGTGCTTTTCATAATGTTGCCCTAAGACGGCCCCTATAGCATAATCACTTGCATCGCACATGATTTCAAAGGGTAATTCCCAATTATGATCAAGGTTGCAGAAGTCTCTAGGCGGTAGTAAGGCGGTCGACGACCTTCGAGGCGGAATTCATCTAGGCGGATTGGAATTTGATGCATATAAATATTATAAATAATATGTATGACATAAAAAATACTTCTAATTTCAAATAATTCGAAGTTCTTGCAAAGTAGACAAATATAACAATTTAAGTGTCTAAAACTTCAAACGTGAACATATAATACAATTGGTTCCAATTTTATACGAAAAACCCATTACTTTGTGTTCATAATCATTCGTTTATCTCATATTTTAAGATGTTACGTTAAAATAGATATGGGCACTATATATTAGAAAGAAAACCCTTAAATTTTCGTAAAACAATATTGACTTTTGTTGACTTTCTTGACTTTTTTGACCGCCTAGCTCCTAGGCGGAGTATGAGCGCCTAGCGCCTAGGCGGCCGCCTAGCCCTTTTTTACAACATTGATTAGGAGCAACAAGAATGGGAGCCTCAGTAAGTTTCCTTTTAAGAGTTTCGAAAGCTCAAACACAATCCTCATTGAAGTTAAAAGGAGCATCCTTCTCGAGAAGGTGTGTCATTGGTCGAGAGATTTTCGAAAAGTCTTTGATGAAACGACGATAAAAGCCTGCGTGGCCTAGGAAACTCCTAACTCCCTTAACGGTTTTGGGACGAGGTAACTTGGCGATGACGTCTATTTTAGCTTTATCGACCTCAATCCCCGCTTTAGAGACCTTGTGCCCTAAGATGATTCCTTGTTTACACATAAAATGACATTTTTCCCAATTAAGCACAAGGTTGGTTTCTTCACAACGTTTTAACATTTGCTCGAGATTAGATAAACACGACGTGAACGAATTGCCAAACACTGAAAAGTCATCCATAAACACTTCCATCGATTTCTCGATCATATCATGAAAAATAGCCATCATACACCGTTGAAACGTACCCGGTGCATTGCAAAGTCCGAAAGGCATTCTACGATAAGCAAACGTTCCATAAGGACATGTAAACGTAGTTTTCTCTTGATCACGAGGGTCGATAGGGATTTGAAAGAAACCGGAAAAACCATCTAAAAAGCAATAGAATTCATTTCCCGCGAGTCGCTCCAACATTTGATCCATGAAGGGCAAAGGAAAGTGGTCTTTACGAGTGGTGTCATTTAACTTTCGGTAGTCAATACACACCCTCCAACCGGTCACAACACGAGTTGGAATTAACTTGTTGTTTTCATTGGGCACAATGGTCATTCCTCCCTTTTTAGGGACACAATGGATTGGTGAGCCCATGGGCTATCGGAGATAGGAAAAATCATTCCCGCGTCAAGGAGTTTTAAAAATTCCTGTTTGATGACATCGTGAATTTTGGGGTTTACCCTTCTTTGACTTTGAATTGCGGGTTTGTAGTCCTCCTCCATTAAAATCTTGTGAGTACAAAATTTTGGGTCAATACCCTTAATGTCGGAAGTTTTCCACAAAATTTCCCCTTTATGAGCTTCAAGAACTTTCAAAAGTGCGGTTTTTTCATTATTAGCAAGATTTTTTGCAATAATAACCGGCAACCTGTCATCACCTTCCAAGAATGCGTATTCAGGGTGAGATGGAATATCTTTCAATTCAAGGATAGGAGGTTCCTCGATTGAAGATTTTTGTTCAACACTCATAACTTCCATCGGCGAAAGAAATGGTGGAATAGAAGTATCATTACCAATAATCACCTCATCTTCATTGTCGATTTCATTTGAAGTAAAATCGCCTCCTTGGAATGGAGTGAGATTTGGTGTAGAATTAGCAAGAATCAGATCCAAAATAGTGGGATTGCCACTTGACGAGCTATCGGAAAAACCTAACACTTCTTGTGAAAACTCATCGCAAACCACATCAACTAAGTCAATGTGATTGATGGTAGCGATTGCATAAACATGAGAAAGTGTCGAGTTTTAAGTAGCGTTTATAACAAGTTACTCTTCGTCGAATCTCAAAGTAATAGTTCTTGCATGAACGTCGATAAGCTATCTCGAGGTGTCTAAAAATGGACGACCTAAAATTAGAGGAACTTGAGGATCCACGGGGATGTCAACTACTATAAAATCAACGGGATAGTAGAACTTCCCCACTTTCACGAAAACATCCTCGGCTACTCCACATGCTAAAATCATAGAATGATCGGCCATCTCGATAGACATGTTCGAAGGAGTAAGAGCAGGAAGCAAAGCGATTTCCAAATGGAAAATGGCATCAAATTAATGCTTGCACCAAGATCGGCCAAGGCGAGGCATTCTTTCATATCTTGTATATCACAAGGAATGAGAAACTTCCCTGGGTCACCAACTTTTTCCGGTATGCGATTAAGATAAACTGAAGAACAATTAGCAAGCTTTGAAAGCATTTCCTTATCGTTTATCATACATTTAAAAATGGAAGCAAAACGAGGCATGTATAACAACGCGTCAGATAAACTTACATCAAAATGAACTTGTTGAAACATTTTTATAAAAAGCTCGATTTGTTGTTTGTTTCGTTCTTGCAATTTCTCTTTGTTTCGTCTCAAAGGGTAAGGTATTGGTGGTGTGGGTTGGACATTAGGCAACGGCCTTGGAATCTCGGGTTCCATGATTGGTATTGGTTCAACTGTAGGTGTGGTATGAGCGGTACTTCGTGGGCTTGTGATATGCTCCTTTTCGACCATCACCTCGGGCTCTTTCTCGATTTCCTTCTCCGTAGAAGTACTTGGACGAGAGATTGGTTCTTTGAAATTTTTACCACTACGTGTAGTAATAACTTTCATTTCTCCCTTCGGGTTTGCAATGGTATCACTAGGAAGACCACCCGAGGAAGAGGGTTTACACATGATTGCTTCAAACATTTTTGCCATTCGGTCTTCAAATTTTGATTGCCTAGCATCCGCTTTTAACAACTCTTGCTTAATCTCATGTTTTCCTTGTTCCATCTTTTGTTGATTTTGTTGAAGACGTTGAACGTTTCCTTCCATTTTATTAGAATGAGTCTTAAGTTCATTAGCAAGTTCGTTTTAAGCTCGTTTTTCAACACGGATCTTAGGCTAATCATCTCATGTTGCATATTATCAAACTTAGCATCATTTGCTTTTGCATAATCCAAAAATTCTCCATTAAGATTTTTAGTGTGAGCATTTTGAAAACCTTGTGTAGTGTTTTGAAAATCACGGTTTTGGTTTTGATTTGAAACTTGTCCATTCCCAATTTGATAATTCCCTATGTTATAATTACGTGAATTGCCTTGATAACCACCATTTTGATTGTTTTTTCGATAGTTGTTAGCATTTTGATTTTGGGGAGCTTGATTTGGGCGGGAACCTTGGCCGTTTTGGTTGTAAGTTCCCGTTGCTACGTAAGCACTCGAAGTGTTGCCACCGGCGGTAATGCACTCGGAAGATCATGAGCTCCACCACAAGATAAACAACTCTTTTCAACCGCTTTAATCGATGCGGAATTCAAAGCATCTTGTGCTTTCCAATGTGTCATAAGCGTCGAAAACCTATCGAAAAACCGATTTTCCTCATTTGCTTCATCATGTAAGGCATTAATGTTACGAGATGATGACGATGAAGATGAACCCATATTGGCAACACTCGGTGTGTTACGAGGGTTATAAACCTTAGATCTATTCTCGATAATCTTTAAAGCCTCATCGGTCGTTTTGCACAAAAAATTACCACCTGCAGCGGCATTCAAATAATCTCGTTCATGATCATTAAGCCCATTGTAAAAAGTATCTATTTTATGCAATTCCGAAAAAACATGGTGTGTACATTCATGTAACATTTCCTTAAATCGTTCCTACGCCATTGAAAAACTTTTATTATTACGTTGTGTAAACCTTGAATTCTCATTTTTCAAATTTGTTGTTTTAGATGGTGGAAAAAATTGGTTCACAAACTTAGAGACGAGATCACCCCATGTCAAAATCGAATTTGGCGGTTCTTTCTCGAGCCAAATTTTAGCGGGCCCATCTAACGAGTATGGAAACAACATCATCTTAATGACGTCATGTGGAACATCCTTAAACTTGCTTGTTGCGGTGAGACGATTAAAATTCCTTATGTGGTAATACGGGTTGTCTTTTTCATGACCTCTAAACTTGTTTGCTTGAAACATCGACATTAAACCCGTCTTAATCTCGAAATTCTCCGCAAGGATGGCGGGAATCATAATAGCTTCTCCAAAACCCTCGGTGGGTGCTTGAAGCAACTCCATCATAGTACGATTAGCCATGGCGACTATTGGTTCTACAACGGGTTCGACAATTGGAGTTTGTTCTTCAATCAAAGGATCTTGATTTCCTTGGCTTTGACGACGTTTATGAGCTCGTTTTACTTGATAACGAGTTAGCATAAACTTGACGAAGAATGGGAGGTGAGCAAAGAATATTCTTTTTGGGTGTTTTGTGAATTTTCAATTTTTTTTTGTTTTTGATTGTTTTTAATTTTTTTGGATTTTGTGTGTATTCGTAGACAACAATCTACCAAATCTCTCCTCGAATCAAACTCTTGATTAAAGAAGCCTCAAAAGAATGAAAACGATCACGTGGAGTGAACACCTTCGAATGACTTTAGAACTTTGGTGAAAACCAAATTGTTCAAGAGGGTTTCATCACAAAGAAACCAAGCAAATATATATGATACGTGATAATACATTGGGCGGAAAAACCCTCGATTAGCCTTCAATCTCAAAATACTCACAAGCAAGCGGAGAAACGAGGCAGCGCGAAGCACTTAAGAGCCTTTTTCTTTAGGGTATATTTTATAATACCCGCCTTATACCCACCTTATAGTTTGAATTTTTCAAAATCGAGCTTCACGAAAGTATTTATCTATTTTTGCCTTTTTCTTTTTGTTTGAAATTCGAATACAATAATCAGGAGATCAAATCCCAATTAAGGTTGTGTTTTCATACTTTTGGAGATATTTTGTATTTGTTGTGATATAATAATAATAATTTCACAAGAAAAAACGAAAACACCGATAATACGTATTAGTAGAGTTCTACTAATACAAATACTATTTATGGCTAATATTAAAAACAAAATGATAAATTAATCACGACACACCTCCTCGACAGCGGCGCCAAAATGATTGTGGTAAAATACGACCTTTTAGGAAAAAGGCGTAAAAGCGGTAAGTATTAAGTGATGATTTAGGAAAATCAAACACTAATGACCCAATTAAGTTCGTTTCCCAAGGAGATATATGTGTGTGAATAATTCGTAAATGATTTTTGAGATTAATATTGAAGAAAGAAGGGATGAGAAAATAGAATGACAGATACGTGAAAATTATTACTACGATGACTAAATTTAGAACCGTAAAAAGTGATAAAATAAAATTTAATCCTAAAAATTCCCAAAAAATTACCAAAATTCAGTAAAAACAAACTAAGAGTTTACAAATGATCAAAACTTTTTCAAACCTTTTAATAATCAAATATTAATTTTTAAATGCTAATTAAAGCCCTAAAAATCCAAATAATAATTAAAAAGCCCAAATAAAGATTTTTCAATTTGTAAAACTCAAAAATGACTTAAAAAGACTAAAAACTATTTTTTATAAATTTTTAAACTAAGCGGAACTATTTTTAAATGATTAAAAACTATTAAAATATTAAAATAATTCTAGAAATTAAGAAAATGATGCTAAAATTAATCTAAGAGTTTTCAAAATCCTAACTTAATGTATTTGACCTAAGAAAAATATAAAAGTTGCCAAAATGTGAAAAATGAAATTTAATAATAAAATAATAATAAAATATTATTAAAAATATAAAAATTATAAAAAATTCTAAAAACTTGCAAACTAATTTATTTTAACCTAATTAAACAAAAATGAAAGTGAAATTACCAAATTACCCCTAATGGGCCCTAAAATGTGCTAAAAACAAAAACAGTCCAAGTGAAATGGGCTTTTTGACCCAATAAGACGAAACTTAACCAAATAAGCTGAAAATCATCAGTCTTGCTTAAAATTCAATTCTAAACACAAAAGTCTGAAGGCCCAAAAGCTGAAAATGAGCTTATCACAGCTTAATGGTACAACAGCTTATTCTTAATGGGCTTTTTGGCCCATTAAGCTATAAGCCAATGCCATATGCTCAGATTTGACACACAACCTTCTTTTGAGATGCCTAAGAGATCTGTGAAAAGAAATTTCAAATAAGCTCAACTAATAAGTCAGAAATAAGCAAAGTAAGTTTTCACTAAAAGACAAAATAGTCGACTTGGAGTTCTAGACCACCTCAGACCTTGAAATAAGTTGCAAAAGACTCTAAATGACTTAATTAAGACAAATCAACAACGAAAAGTTCAATAAGCCAAGCCAAATAAGCTGAATAAGCTGATAAGTACTTATGTAAAAGTCAAAGTTATTGCTTTTCTAGTCAAAGCTCAAAGTCAACCCCTCAAATGCTCTAGTATGAACAAATGGGTCAAATAAGGAACACCTATTACAAAATTAAATTTGTTGCAGGTTTAAATAAGCTAGAACATCTTATTGATAAGAACAATGTGAAATAACACTAGCAGTGGCTAGCAGTAGGGGAAAGGAGTTCCCACTGCTTTGATTATTTGACTTATTGATTCTGAAAGATCCAATTGGATTCAATGGAAAACAAAGGCACCCTTGTAATCAGTGGATCACAAGGAGTCAATATCAATCAATAAATCACAATTTGGTTCAGCCAATAAGCACAGAATAAGCAAACAGTCACCAGATATAGCCCAGACTTGCAAATAAGCAGTTATGAACTAAAAAGTAGTTTAAGCATGAATAAGCTAACCAAAATGAACCATATGTATACAAAAGCTATAATAAAGTCCAATAAGAACAATCAAACTTGTTTCAAACACCAGATCAAAGATTAGAAGCAGATTTAAGCTTATGCAGTTACTGATGAACAAAGGCACTTTTCAAAATCCTTTTGCTGATCTATTTGACCACCAATCTAATTTTAAACCCTCAAATCCCTTTCACTGGTTATGTTAACTAAAACTTAGCACTTGTTAACCCTAGTCTACCCTTAGATCCAGGTATCCCCAAAATGTTAGCCAAAAATACCAAGTAAAACAGATTTTAAAGCCCTTTGATGGATTTAGGTGTTAAGACCCTCAAAACTTGCAGATAAATGACCCAATACACCAGATAAACAAGTACCAACACAAAACAACAACACACAACTACACAAGTTGCCTTAAACCTTAGTATATCAGTTAACCCAAACACTCCTTTGGAAACTGATTTCTCAAGTTTTCAAAGGATTGTTATGATTTAACCCTCAAACCAAGACCTAACCAACCCTTATAACAACAATTAAACCTTAGAAACACAAATCAACCACAATAACACACTTTCATAGATCAATAACCAAAATCACCAAAAATCATGCAATCTTTCAGAAAAATAAAAGGGAATAAGAGATGCAAACCTCCAAAATGTACATCCACACTTTGGATTGTTTGAGTTAAGGTGCTAGCAAGAACAAGCACCAGCTTCCAATAGCTGCTAAGAACCACAAACTCAAAAGTTAACAAAAACAGATTATACCTTGATTTTTGAAAACAAGTGTTTTAAACCTTAAAACCTTTCCTCAAAATCAATCAAACATATAAATGGAACTCAGATCTTAGCTAATCAAACACCAAACTTTCATAAAACACAAAAGAGAATACTAAATTTCAGAAAACCAAACTTTTTATTTCATAAAAAGGAATTACAAAGCATTAGCTAAAATCTGGAACAAAGGGGCTCTCACATGTTGAGGCCTCCTTTTATAGACGACTAAGGATGATTCTAGAATAAAAATACATCAAAACCTAGCTATGAACTCTCAAAATTTCCCTTTGCCTTCTAGACGCGTTTGATGTGTATAAGCTGTCATATTTGATCTTGAACGTTCATTTTGTGCTTGGGGAACAAGTAGTAGCCATAAAGCGTTGATCTTGCCATGCCAGATTGCTTGGAGAGGAAGTTGGCATGTGATTGGGTAACGGGTTGAATGGTGGGGTCCTTTGGTGAGTGGGATTGGGAGTTTTTGGTGTGGGATGAGTTTGGGGTGAGGTGAATCAAGCGTGGGACTGGGTAATTTGTTTTCACCCTTTTTTTAAGTGAGAGGTAATTATGGGTTCATCATGGTGAATACTAAAACTTTTGATCCGGTTTTGGTGGATTGTGTTTGTGTTTGGCGAAAAATATATTTGAAAGTTTCATTTGCACACCTTTGGCCCTCAGTCTTTGGAAAACAATGAATAATAAGTTTATTTTTAAGTAAACCCGTTTTCCTTTGTTAACTAAGTTTCTGATTTTAGGTTTTGGCCACAAAAAGTTTTGGAAAAGGGAATTAGGGCTTTTACAAGTTTAGGCTAATTACAATCTCAGTCCTTATGATATTTTAACCATATTTAAAGGACTAGAAATGTAATATTCTTGATTTCAAGGACTTCTTTGGATCTTGGACTTTAAGAAGGACCATTCTTGACATTTGGAATTTGTTGAAGGGGTAATCTTGCCAAATCTTCAAACTTGGAGGACTTTTTTGTGATTTTTACAAACTTATGGGACCAAACTTGTAATTATGAATATATAAGGGTATTAAGTGTCATTTCTTCATAAATGAGGGCTCAATCTTGTACATCTTCAAGTCTTCAAGGGTTTTTCTTTGATAATTCACCTACTAGGGCCCGGTTCATTGTGCGGCTTCGTTTCTCGTGTCCGTTTTTCCTTGTTTCTTGTGATCTTTTGTCTTTTTTACGATATCCATACCTAAAATACACAAGTAAACAAACACAATCATATATATATGGTAATTTATGACATTTTTATGCATTTAAAGCCCGAAAAGAACGATGAGATCATGTATATAGGCCATCTCATCAATACCATTCAATTACTATTAACCAAGAACAATTAATCTCTAGGATAAAGTTGAAAATAAATTCGAGTCGAGGAGAGGAGAAAACTATATATAGTTAAAAACGGTTATTAAAATGGCGCCGATGCCGCATCGATCTCGTTAAGATTGACGATTTTTGTGAGAAGCTTTGGATTTTGGGATCCGTTCATTTTTTAATGTTAATTTTCATGTTAAAAAATAAAAAACATAAAAAAAATCAAAAATATAAAAATACAAAAAAATAAAAAATCACAAAAGCGAATTCTTTCCTAAGATTTGCATCAAAAAAATTAAAAAAATCCAAAAAGTAATACTTTTCCTACAGTATTACACCAAAAATATATTACGTATTATTATTTTTCTTATTTTGATTTCTCTTGTTTTTATTGTGAATATATTTTAAATAAAAAAATACAAAAAGATTTTTCTTTTACTATAGATATTACGTATAAAAACCCCAATATACAATATTTCCATAAGTATTGTTTGCAATACCCCGTATTTGGAGGCGTTCTGGTTCCTTATACGTGTATCGATCAAACAAAAATAAAGGCAAAAATAGATAAATACTTTCATTAACCAATAATTCGAAAAAATACGAACTTTAAGGTGAATAGAAAGGCGACGTGATATAAAAGGCCGTCTAAGGGAAGCTAGGTACTTAAGTGCTTCGCGCCACCTCATTCCCCCGTTCACTTGTGAGTATTTTGAGAAGGAAGGCTAATCGAGGGTTTTGCCGCCCAAGTAGTATTACATATATATTTTTTGTAGCTTTTTAATATTGAACCTCGAGAGGGATAATCCCTTTCCTCTCAAAGTCGACCGAGGTTTCCTACCTCATTCCTCGTGTTTAGTTGTATGCACACTCGCGCGCGTGCACACGTACCGAGTGGTGTACAAAATACTTCTAATTCTTCCAAAAAGAAGAAGAAGAACAAAAAGACCATCAATCAAGCCGATCCCGAGAATCGAGCTTTGAACAATACGATGGCAACGGATAATCGACCAATGATTGAGATTTTGCAATCTCACGTTGAGGGAAATGAAGACGCGATTATGGTGCCGGATATTGGAGCGAATAATTTTGAACTAAAAACGGGTTTTATTCAAATGGTTTCCGCTACACCATTTTTAGGCCGTACTCATGATGACTCACACGCTCATATAAAACGTTGCATACATTTGGCAAACACCGTCAAATACAATAGGGTGCCACAAGAGGCCATTCGTTTAGTTCTCTTTCTTTTTTCCCTCGGGGGACAAGCTCAGATTTGGCTTGATAAGGAACCACCCCAAAGTATCACCACATGGGTGGATTTATAGACCAAATTCAATAACTACTTTTTCCCACCATCACAGACCACACCTTAAGGAATGAGATCATTACCTTTGAACAAAAATATAGGGAAACATTTAGTGAGTCTTGGGACCGTTTTAAGGAGCTTTTAAGAAAATGTCCACAACATAGTTTTACAAAAGTACATCAAATTAACACGTTTTACAATGGTTTAACTCTTAATGACCAAGACTTACTCAATAGTGTCGTGGGGGGTAATATTCTTGTGAAATCCATGAACGAGGCTTAGGCAATTATTTAAAACAAGCCAAAAGTTCAAACCAAGAGTGTAAGGGCTACAATCGCTAGTACTAGTGATAGTGAGACTAACAATCAAATTCAAGCACTTATTTCAATTGTGACAAAACTTACCTTACACGTTCAAAACACACCGTTACATACGTGAATGCTTTAAAAGAGACTTGTGAAACATGTGAGACTTGTGGTGGACCACATTCGTACTATAATTGTGACAAGGTTTAAAATCAACAACAAGAAGTTTATGCTTATAACAACAATGAAAATGAGCGGGTTGATTTCAAACCAAATGTTGATGTTAACCATTTGTCTTATAAGTCTAATAACTATTTGACTCCCCCAGGGTTTGTAGCTCCACAAAGACCACCCCCACCCGCCTAAAATAGGAACCAAGGTCCTCAAAGGGGTAATTTTCAATGGAATTCAAATACAAGGGGTTTTAACTAAAATTAAGGGAATTTTCAAGGGCAAAACCAAGTGTTTAATAATCAAAATCAAGGCTTTAATAACCAAGGTTTTCAAAACCAAGGTTTTAATCAAGGTTTTCAAAATGATAATCAATATCCAAACCAAGGTTTTCATAATCAAGGATTTAACAATCAAGGGTATAATCAAATGAACATGCATAATCCTCAAATGGACTTGGTTCTAAAAAAATTAAACAAACATGAGCGAACCATGAAAGAGATGTAAGAATCGACCGATAGGAAATTTATGCAAATACTTCAAACCCTTCGTCCACAAGGTGCCCTCCCTTCTAACACCGTGACCAATCCTAGGACTAACGTTAATGCCATCACTACTAGGATCGGCAAGACCACCGAAGAACCTTCTTATTTCCCACCCAAACAAGGACCCGAGATTCCTTCTACTTCTACCCACCCTCCTTCACCTTATACTTGTGAGATATCTCCCTTAAAGACTTCGTCTACACCTTATGTTCCCCCTTTACCTCAATCTTATACGACACCTTCGGTTCCCAAACCAATTCCTTCACCTTCTACGTCTACCCCTCCTCCACCCAAGGATGTGAGTGAGCAATCCACTAAAAAGCCTTCATCTCAACCCAATATACCTTATCCCTCAAGGTTGAGGAAAGAGAAATTGAAGAATAAGGATGATATTCAAGTTTCAAACTTCCTAAAAATGTTCAAACAATTGAATTTTAATATCACCTTTGCTGAGGTTCTCGATCACATGCCTAAGTATGCTAAGATGTTTAAGGACCTTTTAAGTGATAAGGAAAGTTTCTTGATATTTCAAATACCCAACTGAATGATAATTGTTCCGCGGTTCTGTTGAGAAAATTACCGGTTAAGTTAGGAGATCCTGGTCGATTCCTTATTCCTTGTAATTTTCTGGGTGTAGAGAATTGTATGGCTTTGGCAGATCTCGGAGAGAGTATCAATCTTATGCCATTTTCCGTGTGGAAACAATTATCTCTACCCGAGCTAGTCGCCACTCGTATGACTTTAGAATTAGCTAACCGTTCGGTTGCTTATCCGGTAGGGATAGCTGATGATGTTTTCGTAGGAGTCGACAAATTTACTTTCCCCACCGATTTTGTTGAAGTCGACTATGAGATGGATCCTCGTGTTCCCTTAATTGTGGGACGACCCTTCTTGAGGACCGGGCGTACATTGATTGATGTAGCCACGAGTGAGCTTATAATGAGGGTAGGGGATGACAAAATCGTCTTTAACATGGGTAAACTTTCCAAACATCCCGATGAGCCCGAATCCATGAATTTCATTGATATTCTCGATGAAGCATGTGAAGAACATTTTCACGAGGCTTGTAAGAGCGGGATTTCTCATTTAACTCATGTTGAGACCGTAGCTTCTATTTCTCCTTCATAGACTCCATTTGGAGAAAGTGAATTTCCTTTGCAAGAATTCGAAGCAAGTTTAGGAGACGTGGATTTAAAATATGACGATTCTCCCACCGATTTGAAAGAAAACATTCTTACCATTGAGAGACTTCTCAATGAGGACCATATTTCTCCACCTACTCCTAAGGAAGTTACAAACGATGATCTGAATTTGACTAAGCCTTCCACCGACAATCCACCGGATTTAGAGCTTAAGGATTTACCGTCTTATTTAGAAAATGTTTTCTTAGAAGAAGATGATAAGTTACCCGTCATAGTTGCTAAGGACTTAAAAGAGGATGAAAAATATCGACTTATCGATGTGCTTAAAAATCATAAGAAAGCAATTGCTTGGAAAATATCCGACATCCGCGGAATTGATCCTAACTTTTGCACTCATAAAATTCTCATGTAAGATGACTTTAAACCCGCAATCCAAAGTCAAAGAAGGGTCAACCCTAAAATCCATGAAGTCATTAAGAAAGAAGTTATCAAACATCTAGATGCCGGTACGATTTACCCTATTTCGGATTCACCATGGGTTAGTCCCGTCCATTGTGTGCCTAAGAAAGGAGGAATAACCATTGTTCCCAATGAAAACAATGAGTTGATTCCTACTCGACTTGTCACGGGTTGGCGAGTTTGCATAGACTATCGTAAGCTCAATTATGCCACTCGTAAGGAACATTTTCCTCTTCCTTTCATGGATCAAATGCTCTAGCGTTTAGCGGGTAATGACTATTACTGCTTCTTAGACGGTTTTTCTGGATATTTTCAAATTTCAATCGATCCAAAAGACCAAGAGAAAACCACATTAACTAGTCCTTATGGAACATTTGCTTACAAAAGAAAGCCTTTCAGTTTATGCAATGATCCCGGGACTTTCCAAAGGTGTATGATGGAAATATGCCATGACATGGTTGAAGAAACTATGGATGTCTTTATGGACGATTTCTCGGTTTATGGTGATTTTTTTCTCTTCTTGCCTTGCCAATATAGAACGTATGCTTAAATGGTGTGAAGACACTCGTCTCGTTCTTAATTAGGAAAAATGCAATTTCATGGTAAAAGAAGGCATCATCCTCGGTCACAAAATTTCTAAATCTGGTATCGAAGTCGACCGTGCTAAAGTTGATGTCATTGCTAAGTTGCCTTCACCGACCACCGTCAAAGGAGTTAGGAGTTTTTTAGGTCATGCGGCATTTTATCGACGTTTCATTCAAGATTTTTCAAAGATAGCTCGACCAATGACTCATCTCTTAGAGAAAGATGCTCCTTTCATCTTTTCTCAAGATTGTCTCGACACTTTCGAAACTCTTAAAGGTAAATTAACTAAGGCACCGGTCTTAGTCTCTCCAAATTGGGAGTTACCTTTTGAGCTCATGTGCGATGCTAGTGATTTCGCGGTAGGAGTGGTTTTAGGTCAAAGAGTTAACAAACACTTCCAACCAATCCATTATGCTAGTTAGACAATGACGGAGGCTCAATTGCATTATACCACTACCGAAAAAGAGCTTTTAGTCGTAGTGTATGCTTTTGAGAAATTCCGCCCTATGTTGTACTTTCAACCACCATCGTTTACACTGACCATTCCGCCTTGAAATACTTGTTGACCAAGCAAGATGCTAAAACAAGACTCCTTCGTTGGGTTTTGCTCCTACAAGAATTTAAAATCAAAATTCGGGATAAATGGCTTTTGGCCCGTATAACAATTAAATTCGTTGTTCCTGTCTAATCGAATTGATCTAGGTTCTCTATGTGACTCTATTATTTTTGGTGGAATAAAGAATATTTTTGGTTGGTTCTTAATTTAAATGTGCAAGACTTAAAAGTAAATGTCGTTGAAAGTAAAGTGGAGCTAAAGTAAAGTGCGTGAAAATAAATCTAAGTCTAATTTAAATTTAAATGGTGCAATTTAAAAACGTGACGGAAAGTAAATTAATTTAAATGACTAAAAATAATGTGCGACGAGAATTAAAATTAGACAAGTATTAAAATGATAACGTAAAAATAAAACAAGACAAAGTACTAAAAATAACTCCCAATCGGAATATATTCCGATCAACCACGATCGGAATAACAAACCAAACCTGTCGGAATAATGAATAAACCCCTGATCGGAATGCTGTCACTCACTCTGATCGGAATGTTTCACCCTCCCCAATCGGAATGTTTCCTTTCCTCTGATCGGAATATAATAGAAACCCTGGTCGGAATGCTGATCGGAACCTTAGATCGGAATAGTGTCACTCTACCCTGATCGGAATGGCAACCAAGCACCTCGATCGGAATGTTTAAAGATGGATTCAGATCGGAATTCTGTCACAACCTCAGATCGGAATACCTCTTACCTTGCTACGATCGGAATACCAGAGCCCCCACCAATCGGAATACAGAAACCCTTATCCGATCACACAGATCGGAAAGTAAAACCCTTTTCCGATTGACCCAATCGGAATACGAAGAAAAATACCAAAAATAAGCTTAACAATTAAGCTAAAATCCTAAATAAGCACTACACGAAATCCTAAGTTAAACCGTGTGAAAATAAGCTACGAAACTGAAAGTTAACAACTTTTAAGACACGAAAAAGATAAGCTTTAAGAAAAACAACTATTTAAATAAAAATAACTTTTATAAAACTATATAAACTTGAAAATAAACCAAATAAGCTATGAAAATAAATGATTTGAAACAATCAAAAGCATGAAAATGTAAACTCTAAACGAATCAACAAGTTAAAAGCATAAAAATCAAAGATTGAAGAAAGGAAGAATGAGATCAACAAGATAAAGTAAAGGTGCGAGTAATTAAAGAAACACTTACTTGAAAATTAAAGGTATTAAAGGTGCAAGACAAGTAATTAAATGTGCAAGTAATTAAATGTGCATAAAAATAAAGGTAGCAGAACTAGTTTGTCAATCTAGCCAACAAGAGTAAATGAATGAATAAGAGGGTATTTATAGGTGATTAGGGGAGTGGTTAGAGGAAGCTTCCTCCCCTTCTTCCTTTTCTTCTTAATTGCCCATTAAGTCCTTCCTTGTTAATCTTGGAATGTGATGACTTTTGGCTCGGGATTTCTTTGGACTCGTCTTTTAATTCTTCGATAAATAAGACTTGAGTTCCTCGTTTTTTAAGTAAACCTCCGTCTTTCGACTTTTTCTTCGATAAATCTTCAGAATTGGTCTTGGACTTCCGTTCTTTTTGCACTCTTGACTTCTTGACTTCGTCTTTCGTCTTTTTCTTCAATAAAAGTCCGTAAATGCCCGTGAATTCCCGTGTTTTCTCCACTTTTCACCTTTTCGTCCTAAATCACAACAAAAACACAAACCACGCATAATTCGGACATAAAAGACATAAAATACACGTTTTGGTCCGGTTATTATTGTAATTAAGTGGTAGAAACGATGTGTGTTTTCACACATATCAAATCCCCTACACTTGACCATTGCAATGTCCTCATGCAATGCATTAGTTACAAAGCACGTTTACATTTTTCATCATAATTAATCCATGTTGGCCTTTATTAAAGAGATAGAAAATTACAAAAATTCGAAGCAAAGAAATTAAAAAGCATACCTTGGGTTTTGGAAATGTCGTGAATAATCATCATCCTCAACTTTTCACTTTCTCCAAACCAAGCTTAAAAACGAGATCATTGTTATTATAAGTTAGTAAACCAACACGAACTCATGTGGGCTAATTATTCACTTAGACTCCTTTATTCCTATGGGTATCTCTTAGATTTTATGGTTTGTCTTGAATGATCACGAGGATGCATTGTTTGACTTATTTCGATAGTTATCAAGTCTGAAAATAAAGTGAACGATTTAATCAATAGTTAGCTAAAGGACCAAATCTTTTAAAACTGCTTCTCGGGACCTCATAAAGTTCATATCTTGGCATAACTCGCTTCGCGATTTGAGACCTTTCTCGGACCGATATTTGGCTGCGACTTCATACTTCAAAACTTGAGAGACGTTCATGAAATTATGGTCTTCTCTTCATATAGGAATTTCTTCACTTGGAGTTTTGAGAGATTCATACTTGGACCACGACTTCTTCATTTTTCTCCAATCTTTATTTTGGACTTTGATATACAACGATCCACCTCCTTTTATTGACTTGGATCTATTTATCCTCATACCTTGTTAGGGTCTTTTCGGATACACTTCTCCATGACTTTTGGGAGTTTTTGCTTTTCGTCGTGTGTCTCGATCCTTCATATTGATTTTCGATAAATGATTCTTCACATCACTTTGGATCTTTAGCAACAAAACATAGCCCTCATGCCTTGTTAGGGCCTTTTCAGACTCGCCAATCTTCGCGTCCCGCTTCAATAAGTTATGCCTTGGCTATGAACTCCAATCCATACCGAGCAACTTTTAAACGATCTGGGGCTAGAAGCTAAGTAACTTTTCAAATCGTACAACCTTATTTATTAGCAGATAAATTATTAGCAAGCGATGGGAGAATAGGCTCATAATTAACTAACATAAATTCACGAAAGAATACCGAACTTATAATTGGCTCTATCATCTCTCGTTCTCCACAGTTTAAAATCTCAAGTAATGAGACTCGTGGATACTTAGCCTATTAAATCAAAATTTTGGGTTTTCGAGTCGCCTATAGGATCTTGCAAATTCTTAGACTTTTTCAAGTTTAGAAATCACATTTTAAAGTTCCCTTGATAAACGACTCTCTAGGATCATTTATAGGAACTTGCGAAAAGTTCTTGTTCTTAACCCGTGAGAGTTAAGACTTTCGCGTTTTATAGCTCCCTATATAAAAGCCTAGCAAAAATTGACTTAAACACGTTAAGGATACTAGCTAGAGTAAACTCGAATTGAGTCAAAAGATTCACAACGTTTGAAAAGTAAAACCACTTATTAAACATTTATTCTAATAAGGCAAGAAAATAACTATATGAAAGGAAAAACTAATAGGCCAAAATATATCAAAAATTTTGAAAAATGTTGAAAAATTGATTTTCCGGTTAAAATGAGGACAAATACAAGGAAAAGACCACTTAACTTCGATAGAAGTCCCCCCTACACTTAAGATAAACATTGTCCTCAATGTTTAAGCATGTGGAAGTAAACTCCCCGACACTTAGGACATTGTGCACGTTGTTTAAATCTCGCTAAGAAAGAGATAACTAAAGAGATTCCTATTTTAATATTGAGAAATATAAAATAGTGAATCGAAAAGAGTTTAGGATAGAACCGGGAAGAAGTGGAACACGGAGTCACGGGTCGTCAAGAATCATCAAGAGTGGATCATTGAAGCTCGAATCCCTGATTAAGAAGTGAGGAGAGGAAATAGCAATCCAAAGGGTCCCCCTACACTTATGATAAAGAAAGCGGAAAGATAGATGCATGGGTTGCCTCCCAAGAAGCGCTTGGTTTTTGTTAACCGAGTCGTGAGCCGGACTCGACCTTGATCATCAACGGAAGTAGCATGAAACATATCCACCAGGATCAAAGACATAGTTTTCATCCATCACTAAGCAAGAGCTTAAGGCGAACAAGGCAAGACAAAAGAGAAATGGCAGGGTTCCCTTAAGCAGCGATGGAGCACGGTGGAAGCAAAGTTGAAGTGGAGCAAGCATGTCTTCAATGGTTCCAAAGATTTTTCCTTTTATTTCATCAGGTGGATACTGAGATGTCTTAAAGACTTCAATACCGGGGTCGAACACCTTTTCCTTTAAGGGAAAATAGCACTCAGGCTCAGCCGAGTGTGAAGAAGATCCGCAAAGAAACACAACCTCGTCCTCAGAAGGGGGACAAAGAGGTGTCAAATCATAAGTGCAACGGATTTCGGTGTCGATTGGTTTCTTCTTCTTTGACAAAATGCTCTTCAAATCCAAAGTAGGATCAAGACGATAATCTTCAAAGTCATAAGGAGGAGCATCACTCTCATGAGGGAAGTATGTGTTGAGAAATTCGGAGAAATCTTCCTCAAATGAATAATCGTCCAAAGTAGGATCGAGTGATGGCGGAGGATCTTCATCATGTGAAGAATCGCTCGATAGAGTATCAGCCTCATCAAAATCATCGAAAGTGGGCAGCTCGGGATACTCAGATGTACAATCAAAATCATCCGAATCTGAGCTAGAATCATCATCATAAGCATCAAAGACCGGTGGTGACTCATAAATGGGAGAAGCGTCCAAAGTAGAGTGAGAATCATCCACATTATCTTCAAAGAGTGGATTATCAGTGGAAGACTCGAATAGAGGATTGTCATAGACGGTAAAGTCATCGAGCACATTTATCATATTCACTGATTCTCGGCCTCCAAAGGATTTGCCTGTAAGCTTCCCCATTTTAAAAACCTGTGCATCATCCCCGACTCTTAAGATTAACTCACCTTCGGCAACATCCACTAAAGCTCGTCCGGTTCTCAAGAATGGCCGACCAAGTATTAAAGGAATACGAGGGTCCATTTCATAATCAACTACGACAAAATCGACCGGGAAAGTAAATGTGCCAACTTTGATAAACACGTCTTCGGCTATACCAACGGGGTAAGCGAGAGTGCGATTTGCAAGTTCGAGAGTCATCTTTGTTGGAATGAGGTCGGGTAATGATAGTGTTTTCCAAACACTCAGTGGCATCAAATTAATACTAGCCCCGAGATCAGCAAGGGCAGTAAATTCTTCAGTTTTGTTGAACACGCAAGGCAACACAAAACGACCGGGATCTCCAAGTTTTTCCGGAAGTTCTTTGAGAATAACTGCAGAGCAGTTTTCATTTAATCGTGTGTTGGCGAGTTCAATCAGCTTCTCCTTCTTGTTGAGCAATTCCTTAAAATCTTTGACAAATTTGGGCATGTGGACAATTGCTTCAAGAAAGCTAATGTTGAAGTTCATTTGAGAAATCATCTTGATATAGCTAGTCACTTGAGCGTTCTCCTTGTTTAGCATTTTGTTCTTGCCCAAGCGAGAAGGATAAGGGATATTAGGTTTGGGTGGTGAGGGTGCAGGTGTAGGTGGTAAAGGTTGAGATGTTGAAGGGTCATTCGTGGGAACTTCATCACGTCGAGGCGGAGACGGTAATGGTGCACTAATACTAGGTGTAGGAGGAGTAGGGACACATGGTGGTGGAGGAGGTGTAGATGATGGGGGTGGGATTGGTGGTCCTTCGATGGTGACTCCACTACGAGTAGTTGTAGCACTCACATTTGCTCGCGGATTGGTGACGGTGTTTGAAGGTAGAGAACTCGAAGTAGAAGGTTGAGCGGGCAAGAAACTAGCAAGCATATTCTTCAAATCATTTGTTTGACTGCTGAAGGAGGATTGAATATTATCTCGAAGCTCGGATCTTATCTCATTTCCTTGATTTATGATATCTCCTTTAAGATTGATAATTTGGCTCTGTAGGTTCTTGATTTGCTCACCTTGGGTTCTCATGATGGCTTCAACATCGGGGTTAATGGGTGGGAGTTGTTGAGCGGGTGGGTGATAAGGATTAGAAGCTTTTGGTGGGATTTGGTTGCTTCTATTGTAGTTGTTGGAGGGGTTTTGGTTTTGAGGAGAAAAACCGGGTGAAAGGTAGTTGTTGGATCGGTAACTCAGCAGATTTCTATCCCCTCGTCGAGCTTGGTAATTTCCGGTGAATAATTACCATAAGCTGCATACACATTTTCCGGATTTCCTTGTGTCGAAGGACAATTGGTGTATGAGTGAGGACCGTCGCATGTTTCACAAAGAGTAGCAACAGCTTTAACTTGTTGTTGTTGTTGGTTTGAAGCCAAGAGTTGCATACTTCTGCTCATTTCAGTCAGCACACGGGTGAGTTCGGTCATCTCAGGGTTTGCTGAGGTGAAAGAAACATTGACTCTCGGGTTGTTCCTTGAAGAAGCAGAATAATCCCAGTTTTTGTGGTGAGTAGTCATGTTCTCAATAAGCTCTCTACACTCCTCGGGTCTCCTTTTCATGAATGTGCCACCGGCGGCTGCATTGATCGTATCACGATCTCGAAAAGTCAGACCGTTGTAGAAAGTATCAATTAAGGTCACAGGGAGCATGTTGTGGTTTGGACATCTATCGATCAAGACATTATATCTCTCCCAAGCATCAAAAAGAGATTCATCAGGGTCTTGCATGAAACCGCTGATCTGATTGCGAAGACTCGTGACCATGGATGGTGGAAAGTAGCGCGACAAAAAGCGTTGAGTCATGTCATCCCAAGTGTGAATAGAATTCTTCGGGAGACGATCAAACCATTTCTCGGCATGATGTAATAAAGTGTGTGGAAAGAGTTGTAGGCGAAGTTCATCCATTGTGGCACCAGCCAACTTCATACTTTGGGTGATTGTAATGAACTTGTCGAGGTGTTTGTTGGCATCATCATCAGGCAATCCACGGAATGGGTTAGTCTGCACTTGCTGAATCATGTGGTGCTTCAACGAAAACTCAGGAGCGTTTATTTGCATCGGCGCAATCGGTCCTCCTCGTCCAAACATGGTTGGTTGACAAAGTTCCTCCATGGTCCGAAGATCGGGCTGTGGAAGAGCATTGTTGTTATTATTATTATTATTGAGGTGCGGTGGAATGTTGTTGTTGTTAACACCTGCCATAGCTAAATCTTCTTGAGGCTCGGGCTCTTGATAATTAGAAGATCTAGTACGCATACACCTGAAAATGCAAAAGAAAACAAAACCAAACACAAAGGCAATATATATACACAATAAAGAGAAAATCTTTTTGAATTTTGGAAATTTTTAATTTTTATGGTTTTTTATCAATTTTTAATTTTTTATGATTTTTTGAATTTTTATATGCAAGAAAAATAACGCTCACAAGTGAACGGATCCCAAAAAGCAACGCGTCTCTCACAGAAAACTATTGATCTTAACGAAAAGAGCCGGCAGCGGCGCCATTTAATAACATGGCTTTTGGCCCGTATAACAATTAAATTCGTTGTTCCTGTCTAATCGAATTGATCTAGGTTCTCTATGTGACTCTATTGTTTTTGGTGGAATAAAGAATATTTTTGGTTGGTTCTTAATTTAAATGTGCAAGATTTAAAAGTAAATGTCGTTGAAAGTAAAGTGGAGCTAAAGTAAAGTGCGTGAAAATAAATCTAAGTCTAATTTAAATTTAAATGGTGCAATTTAAAAACGTGACGGAAAGTAAATTAATTTAAATGACTAAAAATAAAGTGCGACGAGAATTAAAATTAGACAAGTATTAAAATGATAACGTAAAAATAAAACAAGACAAAGTACTAAAAATAACTCCCAATCGGAATATATTCCGATCAACCACGATCGGAATAACAAACCAAACCTGTCAGAATAATGAATAAACCCCTGATCGGAATGCTGTCACTCACTCTGATCGGAATGTTTCACCCTCCCCAATCGGAATGTTTCCTTTCCACTGATCGGAATATAATAGAAACCCTGGTCGGAATGCTGATCGGAACCTTAGATCGGAATAGTGTCACTCTACCCTGATCGGAATGCCAACCAAGCACCTCGATCGGAATGTTTAAAGATGGATTCAGATCGGAATTTTGTCACAACCTCAGATCGGAATACCTCTTACCTTGCTACGATCGGAATACCAGAGCCCCCACCAATCGGAATACAGAAACCCTTATCCGATCACACAGATCGGAAAGTAAAACCCTTTTCCGATTGACCCAATCGGAATACGAAGAAAAATACCAAAAATAAGCTTAACAATTAAGCTAAAATCCTAAATAAGCACTACACGAAATCCTAAGTTAAACCGTGTGAAAATAAGCTACGAAACTGAAAGTTAACAACTTTTAAGACACGAAAAAGATAAGCTTTAAGAAAAACAACTATTTAAATAAAAATAACTTTTATAAAACTATATAAACTTGAAAATAAACCAAATAAGCTATGAAAATAAATGATTTGAAACAATCAAAAGCATGAAAATGTAAACTTTAAACGAATCAACAAGTTAAAAGCATAAAAATCAATGATTGAAGAAAGGAAGAATGAGATCAACAAGATAAAGTAAAGGTGCGAGTAATTAAAGAAACACTTACTTGAAAATTAAAGGTATTAAAGGTGCAAGACAAGTAATTAAATGTGCAAGTAATTAAATGTGCATAAAAATAAAGGTGGAAGAACTAGTTTGTCAATCTAGCCAACAAGAGTAAATGAATGAATAAGAGGGTATTTATAGGTGATTAGGGGAGTGGTTAGAGGAAGCTTCCTCCCCTTCTTCCTTTTCTTCTTAATTGCCCATTAAGTCCTTCCTTGTTAATCTTGGAATGTGATGACTTTTGGCTCGGGATTTCTTTGGACTCGTCTTTTAATTCTTCGATAAATAAGACTTGAGTTCCTCGTTTTTTAAGTAAACCTCCGTCTTTCGACTTTTTCTTCGATAAATCTTCAGAATTGGTCTTGGACTTTCGTTCTTTTTTCACTCTTGACTTATTGACTTCGTCTTTCGTCTTTTTCTTCAATAAAAGTCCGTAAATGCTCGTGAATTCCCGTGTTTTCTCCACTTTTCACCTTTTCGTCCTAAATCACAACAAAAACATAAACCACGCATAATTCTGACATAAAAGACATAAAATACACGTTTTGGTCCGGTTATTATTGTAATTAAGTGGTAGAAACGATGTGTGTTTTCACACATATCAATCCTTATCAACGTGATCTTCCAAATCAAGAGATTAATGAATCTTTTCCCCTTGAGACCTTAATGTCTATTAATTCCAATATTGATGATACCTCATGGTTTGCGAACATTGGAAACTATTTGGCGGGTGGTGTTCTTATCGAAGGGTAAACGTACCAACAAAAGAAAAAATTCTTTAAGGATATTAAGCTCTATTATTGGGACGACCCTTATATTTTCAAGCAATGTGAGGATCTTATCATTCATAGGTGTGTTGATGGGCCGGCGGCTTTACAAATCCTTGAAGCTTGCCATAAAGGACCCACCGGTGGTCACTTTGGTCCTAATTACACCGTGAAGGAAGTTTTCGACTCGGGATTCTATTAGCCCACCATCTATCATGATGCTCATGAGATGGTTAAGCATTGTGATGCTTGCCAACGACAAGGCAAGATCACACATAAAGATGAGATGCCTCAAAATCACACATCGACTTTATGGGGACATTTCCATCATCCAAAGGGAACAAGTACATCCTCGTAGCCGTTGACTACATATCCAAATGGGTTGAAGCAAAGGCTTTACCTACTAACGATGCGAGGGTGGTTGTGAACTTCTTGAAACAATTGTTTGCTCGATTCGGCGTTCCTCGTGCTATCATTAATGAACGCGGTACTCATTTTTGCAATGATCAATTCGCACGAGTCATGGCTAAGTATGGTATCAATCACCGACTTTCCACCCCGTATCATCCACAAACTAATGTTCAAGCCGAGGTTTCCAACCGTGGACTTAAGCAAATCTTAGAGCATACCGTGGGAGAGCATCGTGCCTCATGGGCCGATAAATTAGATGATGCTTTGTGGGCTTTCCATACCGCTTATAAGACACCTATAAGTTGTACTCCTTATCGCCTTGTGTACGGAAAGGCATGCCACCTCCCCATTGAGTTGGAGCATAAGGCTTATTGGGCCTTGAAATGGGCTAATTTTGACATAAACAAAGCTGGTAATCTTAGGAAAAGCCAACTCAATGAACTTAATGAACTTACGAATAAGGCTTATTAGAATTCATTGATCTATATAGAGAAGACTAAACTCATTAATGACTCTAAGATTAAGAACCGAGAGTTCCACATAGGTGATCAAGTTTTACTCTTTAACTCCCGGTTGAAAATCTTTTGGGTAAACTTAAGAGCCATTGGTCCGATCCATTCACCGTGGCCCAAATCTTCCCTTATGGCACCATTGAGCTATCTCAACAAAATGGGCCCAACATTAAGGTGAATGGCCAACGGGTTAAGTTGTACATTGTAGAGGACATCTCTCATGAGATTATTCCATCCCTCTCTATGTTTCCCTTGAATTAATTCGGGAAATCGAGTCGAGCTAGAGACTCGTGATAAATAAATCAAGCATCGTATAACTAGGTTAAATTTTTACCTTTTCCACCCTTTCCACCTTTTTCACATTTACCCATTTCCACCAATAAGTGTGGGTGGAACCACGTAGGTTGTGTTTTTGTGCAGGGACATGTGCTTTAATGATCCACTTTTGGTGCTTTTGATGCGACCTGTGATCCCGTGTACCCGGTTCTATCAAACTATTGTGATTCATACTTGTATATAAATAAGTTGAATAAATGTAATCACTTTAGTTGTCTCTTCCTTAGCTCAACGCGCACAATGTCCTAAGTGTACGGGAGTTTATTTTCACCTGCTTAAACATTAAGGAAAATGTTTATATTAAGTGTAGGGAGACTTGTATCGAAGTTAAGTGGGCTTTTACATGAATCTGTCCTCAATTTTACCGGAAAATTGATATTTTTTGACGTTTTTCAATTTTTTTGATCTATTTAGCCTAGTAGTATTTTTAATTTATTTTCTTTTATCTACTTTCCTTTTGTCATCACCATCATATGTATATATTCCATAATAAAGTCAAAAATAAAGAAAAAAATATATATTAATAAAATGGTTTTAACGAGTTTAGACGTCTTTGATATATTAGGCCCGTCGTGAATATTTTGACTCAACCCGAATTTACTTATAAAAGTTTATTCTAGTTAGTATCCTTAAACATATTGACCTTAATTGGTTTATTAGGCTAAGCATCCACGAGTCTCATTACTTGAGATTTTAAATTGTGGAGAACAAGAAATGATAGAGTCAATTATAAGTTTTGTGTTCTTTCAGAAACTTATGTGAGTTAATTATAAGCTTTTTCTCCCATCACTTGTCAAAAAAGAAATGCAATAAATAAGGTCGTACGATTACAAAAGTTACTTAGCTTCTAGCCCAAAATCGTTTAAAAGTTTCTTGGGATTAACTAGAGTTCATAGCCAAGGCATAACTTATTAAAGCGGGACGCGAAGATTGGCATATCCAAAAAGGCCCTAACAAGGCATGAGGATATCCGAGTCCAAAAAGGCCCTCACAAGGCATAAGGATTCACTTTTTTTACTAAAGATCCTAAGATGATGTGAAGATCATTAATCCAAATCAATATGAAGGATCAAGACACATGACGAAGCAAAAACTCCCGTAAAGATCATGGAGAAGTCTATCCAAAAAGACCCTAACAAGGTATGCGGATAAATATATCCAAGTCTGAAAAGGAGGCAGATCGTTGTATATCAAAATCCTAAATAAAGACAAGGATAAATGAAGAAGTCGTTGTCAACGTTTAAAGCATCTCTCACTCCAAATGAAGATGTATCCCAACATGAAGAGAATACCATAATTTCAAGAACGTCTCTCAAGATTTGAAGTTTGAAGTCAATGCCAAACATCGGTCTGAGAAAGGTCTCAAATTGTGAAATGAGTTATGCCAAGATATGAACTTTATGAGATTTTGAGACGCCGTCTTAAAAGATTTGTCCTTTAGCTAACTATTGATTAAATCGTCCTATTTTATTTTCGACCTTAATAAATTATCGAAATAAGTCAAAAATGCATCCTCGTGATCATTCAAGACAAAAATAAAATACATTAGATACACCGTAGGATTAAGGGGGTCTAAGTGAATAATTAAACCACATGAACTAGTGTTAGCTTTACTAACTTGTAATAACAATGATCTCATTTTTATGCTTGGTATGGGGAACGTGAAACTTGAGGGTGATTAATATTCATGACACCAAAAGCCCTAATTTAAGTCTTAGATTTATTTACAAGTTATTTCCATGAAACAATCTCAAAGTTAATAAATTGAATGAAATTATTGTATCTTTTTATAGGTGCTTAATATAATTAATAACATGTTAAATATAATCATAACGCAGCGGAGTAAGCACCTATTGACGGATCCATAGAGTCATATGATTAATCAATAAAAAGGGAGATAAAATATACCTTTGTAGCGTGATTCGGTAAGATCAACCGGAGATAATCACCACACGATCTACCCAAGAAATCAAGTGATCAAAGTAGATCACCTCTATGTAGAAACACACTACACGTCACCGTATACCCGTAGATGCTAGTCTTAATAATCCGTGCTACTCGAATCAAATTTGTTACTACGGCAAAACCAAGTTTTGATTACAAAATGAAAACCATTTTTAATCATACATGGCATTCTATGCGTCACAATCTGTTTTTAAAAAGCCATTTGATTAGTAAACTCATTTATGTCATTTATGACATTGATTAGGGAATCAATGTGTATTCATGGTAATGAAAAACAAAAACGGACCTTTTAAAAACATAAGAAAAAGTTTGGCTCATAATGGGCTTCACATTTATTTTATATGTACAATAATAAACAAATGGTAACGTAAGTTATTATATGCCAAGTATTGATCCCGAGTAACTTAAGTTATTAATATATCGTAAATATGATAACCACGGTATATTGAAATGGTACCTCAGTGTATATGTGTGTGACCCCATAGGCCCATATGTGTCTGGCCATATAATTAGTTGTTATGACACGAGCAAAAAACCAACAGCTCCCACTTGCGCACGTCATAATAATCATGTAATTATACAAGCAATGGTTAGCGTCTAGCAACACGCCAATGCCCCCAGGAACATATGAGGATAGTTTCTCAAACATCTCATTTTAAATGGTTTAGATATCAGTCATCCTTTTGTTTCAGATACTTTGTTAAACTTTAGACATGGATCAACAGTCATTCTTAAGTTTAACTATTATGTTTCTCGATATTGATATTGAACTAGATTTCCAAATTAATCAAGTATCATCTTAATTACATTTGGGTGTGGCCACACATACATCTGTACAATTCATCGAGGGGCCCAGTAGTATCTAACTCCAATACATGTGGAGGAACAAATTCTATTTTGACTACACGTGTCGTTCATATATTTTACATCGCACCTGAAAATGGTCTTTATGGCAGCCTTGTTCAGGACAACGTTGAACCATATCAAGGATTGACATTCCACACATACAAAACCTACTTGCATCTCAAGTCTAAGGATGAGAGATTCAACCACTTGCGAGATTCACTATTGACGCCAATCCATGTAGTGAATTCTCGTTGGTTAGGTCAATCCAATGTTCATCCAATGAACACATATGAGATTGGCGGCATCATCAATTAATATTCATTCCAAAATGAATATGACCAACTCACATTTGTCTTAATTCGACAATACTCCCATATTGTCAACCGACAATGGATAATTTAGAATAATAAGATTACTCTTGGATTTAAACATGCAAATATAGGACACAGTTGATATAAAATAAAAACGATATACCTCATATATCAATTCATTATATAATAAAAACTGTTTTACATCCCAATTATTCAAATACTAACATACACAAATCTACATGAAACTACCAGCTGGTCTAAGTCCAATACCCCTAGCATGTTCAACATGTTTGGTACAAGACATTGGTTTAGTAAACGGATCAGCTAAGTTGTTATCTGTGTGAACTTTAAGAATACGAATATCACCTTCTTGAATTACTTCTCGAATGTAGTGATATTTTCTCCGAAAATGTTTGGCACCCTTTTGAACTCCAGGTTCATCGGCTATAGTAATTGCACCTGTATTATCACAGTACATTTCCATAGGTCTATCATTACTGGGAACAACGCCAAGCCCAGAAATGAATTTACGTATCCAAATTGCTTCCATTGCAGCTTCAGAAGCAGATATGTATTCAGCTTCTGTAGAAGACATCGCAGTAGTGCTTTGTTTAGAACTCTTCCAATCAACCGCGCCTCCGTTCATCACGAAGACATATCCGGTTTGTGATCGAAGATCATCCCGATCTGTCTCCCAACTAGCATCAGTGTAGCAAGTAACACCAAGCTCAGTTGTTGAATCACCTCCATAAACAAGAAACATATCTTTAGTATTTCGAAGATACTTTAATATGTTCTTTACAGCAGTCCAGTGACATTCACCTGGATTCTGTTGGTATCTACTTGTAAGGTTCTGAGAGAACGCTACATCAGGTCTAGTGCACCTCACAGCATACATGATGGATCCTACAGCCGAAGCATAAGGTACTCCTTTCATTCGCTTCACCTCATTAGGTGTGGAGGGACCTTGAGTCTTACTCAATTCTACATTGGATTGCATTGGAAGACTCCCACGTTTGGAGGCATCCATCCTAAACCGCTTTAAGATTTTGTCAATGTATGCACTTTGACTTAAACCGATTAATCGCCTTGATCTATCTCTATAGATCTTGATTCCTAGAATGAACGCCGCTTCACCCAAGTCTTTCATGGCAAAACATTTTCCAAGCCAGGATTTTACATCTTGTAGCATTGGAATATTGTTTCCCATGAGTAATATGTCATCTACATATAAGACTAGGAAAACGACGATACTACCACTAGCTCTTTTATATACACATGGCTCATCAGGATTTTGAGTGAAACCAAACTTTTTGATCTCCTCATCAAATCTCTTGTTCCAGGTCCTAGATGCTTGCTTTAACCCATAAATAGATCTTTGAAGCTTGCATACCCGTCTGGGATGTTTAGGATTCACGAACCCTTCAGGTTGCACCATATAAACGTCTTCGTTCAAATGGCCATTCAAGAAGGCGGTCTTGACATCCATTTGCCAAATCTCGTAGTCATAGAATGCTGCTATGGCTATAAGAATCCTAATAGCTTTAATATCTGCAACAGGCGAGAAGGTTTCTTCATAGTCAACCCCGTAGGTTTGAGTGAAACCTTTTGCTACAAGACGAGCTTTAAAGGTGTGTACAATGCCATCCATATCGGTCTTCTTCTTGAAGAGCCATTTACTCGCAATAGTCTTACAGTTGGGAGGGAGGTCAACTAAGATCCAAACTTCGTTATCCCTCATGGATTGCATTTCCACATTCATAGCTTCAAGCCACTTATCAGATTCAGGATCCGACAATGCAGCTTTATAGTTAACGGGTTCATCATGATCCCCTAACTCATGTTCCTCAGCATCGATATAGAAACCATATCGGTCAGGTGCGTGAGATATCCTTGCGGATCTACGAATGGGAATAACATCACTTTGAGATTCGACATTTTCATGTTCAACCTCTTGGTGATGTTCACTAGTGTTCTCAGAAGGTTGTGCATCTTGACTTTGAATTTCATCAAAGTCTATGGTGCTCCCACTTGCTTCTTGTGATATGAGACTACTCTCAAGAAACTCAGCATACCGAGCAACAAATATTTTGTTCTCGGGTGGGTAGTAGAAGTAGTAACCCATTGTTTCCTTTGGGTATCCTACAAAGATACACTTGATAGATCTGGGCTCAAGTTTGTTTGGTGTTTCTCGTTTAACGAGAGCCTCACAACCCCAGACTTTCAAATAAGACAAGTTCGGGACTTTCCCGTGCCATATTTCATATGGAGTCTTATCAACCTTCTTAGTTGGAACCATATTGAGTATGCGTGCAGCACACTCTAGAGCGTAGCCCCAAAAGGACATTGGCAAAGTGGTTGGACTCATCATTGATCGAACCATGTCAAGCAAGGTTCGATTTCTCCTCTCTGACACCCCATTATGTTGTGGTGTATAGGGAGGAGTAAGTTGTGAGACAATCCCACGACTCTTAAGATGATCTAAAAACTCAAGGCTTAAATACTCGCCTCCTCGATCAGATCGAAGTGCTTTGATTTTCTTCCCGAGTTGATTTTCTACCTCGTTTTGGAAGATTTTGAACGTTTCAAAAACTTCATGTTTATGTTTAATCAAGTAAACATAACCATATCTACTGAAGTCGTCAGTAAATGTAACGTAGTAGTTAGCTCCTTCTCTAGACGTGGTTCTAAATGGACCACATACATCACTATGTATGAGTCCAAGAAGATCATCAGCTCTTTCACTTGCATGAGTAAAAGGCTTTCTTGCCATCTTGCCAGATATACAAGATACACATATATCAAATGATTCATCATCAGTTGACTTTAAAAGCCCATCATGTTGCAGCTTCGCAATGCGTTTCTTGTTTATATGGCCAAGTCGGCAATGCCATAGAAAAGTAGAATCCAAGTTGTGCTTGGACTTCTTTTTGCTACAAGTATAAATAGAACCCTCATTTGATACATGATTATGCATATCAATTTCAAAAATTCCATCACGAGGAATAGCATTAAAATAAAATACATTATCCTTGGAAACTTGAATAGTACCATAATCAGTAAATTTATGTGAAAAACCATTATCCCATAAACGCGAAAGAGAAATAATTCCTCTAGTAATAGAGGGTGAAAAATGACAATTGTCTAGTACAAGAATCATTCCACTAGGGAGGATAAGATCATAGCTCCCTATGGCTTCGACAGCTGCACGGTTGCCATTGCCCACGTGCAAGTCCAAAGCGCCTTTATTTAACTTTCTGATCCCTCTAAGCCCCTGAATAGTATTACAAATGTGAGTACCACAACCAGTGTCATATATCCAGGTATTAGTTTTAGGGAATGAGTAGAGTTCTATCATGAAGATACCTGATGTGCCGGACGTGCCGGCTTTGTTCTTCTTTTTGTCCACTTCTGCCAGGTAGTAAGGACAATTCCTTCTCCAGTGTCCAATCTCATGACAGTGATGACACTCTACATCCTTAGCAGGATGCTCCTTTTTGCCAGGTGGGGGGAACTTGCGTTTAGGGTCATGAACCATAGTGGCTTTTCCATTGAACTTCTTACCCTTGCCTCCTTTAGCTTGTGGCTTCGGTTTTTGGATATGACCTTTCTTGATAGCAAGAACAGAGGGAGCTTTCTTGGGCATACCCTTCTCTGCAAGCTTCAGCATGGCATGCAGTTCAGGTATAGTCTTCCCCATGCCATGCATATGATAGTTCTGAACAAACTGATCATAGTCTTTGGAAAGTGAAGTGAGTATCAAGTTCACTCCTAAGACTTGTGGCATAGGGTAGCCAAGTCGGTCCATCTGATCAAGGTAGCCTTTCATTCTCAACACATAAGTGCTGACAGATTGGCCCTCCTCCTGCTTGCAGTTATGGAACGCTTTGACCGTTTCAAAGAGTTCTTGTTCTGCTTGTTGTTGGAACATCGTCTTGAGTTCCTCAATCATGTCATATGCAGTAAAGTCTTCCAAATGTTTTTGGATTTCAGGGACCATACTACATAACATTAAGCCAGCCACTTCTTGTTGTTCAGCAACCCTTTTAGTATGGGCATTGCGAACAGCAGCGGTGGCAGTAGCAGGAGGTGCTTCAGGTAAGGCCTCTTCCAAGTGGTGCAACTTTCCTTCTGATCTGAGGACAATCCTCAGATTTCGAAACCAGTCAAGGAAGTTTGTACCACTCAATTTCTCCTTATCGAGAATTGATCTGATTTGATTGTTAATGGATTGATTCGTTGCCATCTACAAAATAAACAAAGTTCAAAGTTTTAGTACTTTCAATAATTAATCCTTTAAAAATTAACTACCCAAGTTTATATAAAAACAATTAATTTTACGAAAAGGCTAAGATCCTCATTGAGGTTCTACCATCACATCAGTTGATCTGCTAGCAATGATAGATTCAATAGGTAGATGACGTTCATCAATTGCAAACCATGTGCAATTCTTAGATCCTTATGGGACTCATAACATAAGTGAACAATTCACAAAATGTTAAACTGGCATGTTTAGTCCCATCCTTGCCTCGGTCAAGGTCTCACCACTTAACCGATTAAGTCATCCAATTTGAGAACATGCGAGAATAAGTCTAGGTCTCACGCATAGATAATAATCACCTTGGGTTACAATTCGCATCCGTCTCACAAGATGCAAAAAGTAATTGCAAGTGATCTCAAACGATTGGACGGCATGACTTAAATTTTAGACGGGTATAAAAGTTTGATTTACAAATCAAAAAGTGTGTACGAGGAAGCATGCATTCATCCATCGTAGCACAAGTTAAAAACATTTCTTAACTTAAGCCTAATCTTGTGTTAATTTATGCGTGTCAAGTTGTCCATGTTTAAATACTAATATAAAACCTAAATGGATTTAATATTAGATAAGACAATACATAAGTCATAACATTCATAACACATTAAGAGTTATTATGAAAAACAAGATTTTAGTTTTAAATCATATTTAAACTTTAAACTAAATCAAGGATTTAGTTTTATAAATGGTTTGTGATTGGTTTCAAGTTTTTATAAAAAACATTTGCAAGTAATATCAAGATATCAAGCAAACAAGCAACCACACAACCACAAGTATGAAAAGCCTCAAACCGATGAAAAACCTATGCTTGATCTCGTGAGCCATCACGAGGACCAAGAAGTCAACTAAGGGTAAGTCAACATAACCACAAAGTGGGCTCCCACTTGCTCCAAGACCATCAAGAGCAAGTAGAACCCAAAATGAACATGAGGCCCAAATCTGCCTAAATATTTCAGTCGACTTCTAGGGCCCAAAACCCATAGAAGGAGTCTTCCCTAGCCTGAGCTCCAGTTGAGACTTTTGAAGGCCTATGAGTTGTGAATTAGCACACCAAATTTGGGCTTCTATCTCCTTATAGAACTCCGGGAAATCACATTTTAGTGCAGGTCACTCAGCAGCTCCGAATTTCACAATATGTCTTTATTTCTTTAGCCATTCCCATCCAAGCATCGGTTACAAATGATTTATGACTAAAAACATTTAAGCTATCACTAACCTACTGTAAAATGCCCAAACAATGGCTATAACCAACATCAAAAACATATTAATGAAGCCGAAACAATGGCAAATCCCAAAAACTGAAATTAAAGGCAAATCAACACACAACATGTCACATTTGGTCTAGGTTTTCATCGGCTTTGCATAAGAAACATAATAATACCATAAGATTATGAATATAACAAGGTGTTGGCTAAGTCCATGGCCAAACATGCATGTATTTGCCATGGAAATAAAATTAAACAACAACAAACACTTGTTAGCCAACGAAATCGAAAGAATAATCAACAATTAATTAAACCCCCCGATTGGTGCGTGTAACCAATGACCTTAGGACCTTAAAACCACATTTTATAAACCTTGTAATTATCATATATTTACAGAAAACATGGTCATTAGGGCTGTTTAAAACCCGATTCAAGGATCGTTCCAAAAAACGCGTTTTTGGTCATTTTACACGTACCCGTAATAAACCCATTTAAGTATGCGTAAACCGTGACTATGAGATCATTAAAAAACAGATTATAAGACCTCCTAAAAGTCTATAATGCCACGAAAATAATGCCATAGGGGCTGTTTTAATATTGGTTTAACAAAACCCTTAAAAACACTCATATTTAGCCATTTTACGCATACCCGATAATCATATAACATCATATGATGGCTCGTGATACCACTATAGGTGCTTAATATAATTAATAACATGTTAAATATAATCATAACGCAGCGGAGTAAGCACCTATTGACGGATCCATAGAGTCATATGATTAATCAATAAAAAGGGAGATAAAATATACCTTTGTAGCGTGATTCGGTAAGATCAACCGGAGATAATCACCACACGATCTACCCAAGAAATCAAGTGATCAAAGTAGATCACCTCTATGTAGAAACACACTACACGTCACCGTATACCCGTAGATGCTAGTCTTAATAATCCGTGCTACTCGAATCAAATTTGTTACTACGGCAAAACCAAGTTTTGATTACAAAATGAAAACCATTTTTAATCATACATGGCATTCTATGCGTCACAATCTGTTTTTAAAAAGCCATTTGATTAGTAAACTCATTTATGTCATTTATGACATTGATTAGGGAATCAATGTGTATTCATGGTAATGAAAAACAAAAACGGACCTTTTAAAAACATAAGAAAAAGTTTGGCTCATAATGGGCTTCACATTTATTTTATATGTACAATAATAAACAAATGGTAACGTAAGTTATTATATGCCAAGTATTGATCCCGAGTAACTTAAGTTATTAATATATCGTAAATATGATAACCACGGTATATTGAAATGGTACCTCAGTGTATATGTGTGTGACCCCATAGGCCCATATGTGTCTGGCCATATAATTAGTTGTTATGACACGAGTAAAAAACCAACACTTTTATCTTTTCATCGTTTTAAGTTTCTTTTCATTATAATAGTAATAGTATATCATAACAAAGGTTGAGATGGGTTAATTATGATGAAAATGTGAATTTGTGCTTTAAATTGTGCATTGCATGGGGATATTGCAATGGTCAAGTGTAGAGGATTTAATAAGTGTGTAAACACTTATCCTTTTACCATTTAAGAAAATGAAAAACGAGACCAAAACGTGTAATTAATATCATAAATATCGGAATTATGTGTGGTTTGTGTTTTTGTATTGAAATAGGTACAAAAGATCAAAGGGAAAGAAAACACGGCATTTCACGGTCATTTATCAAAGAAAAAGTCAAAGGACCAAAAAGTGCCAAAAGAATGAAGTTTGGAGGACTAAAGATGATGATTTGATGAAGATTTTACAACAAGGACCATTTTTTCCATTCTCCAAAGTCATCTACTAATAAACCACATGGAAGAGCACAAAATTACGAAGCCAACGGTCCCAACCTCGCGTCGTAACTCCTCACGGTTTATTTTCTATGAATTTTTAAAGTTTATTTATTTTTTAAATTAAATAAATAGTTTTTAATAATTTAATAATATAAATAAAAATATTTTTCCGAAATTTAATAAAAATAATAATAAAATAAAGTTTTTTATATATATTAAAATAATTTTCGTTATTATTATTATTATTATTTTATATTTTTTTTATTATCAAAATCACTTTATTAGAATAATAGGATTTACAAAAAGTTAGTGGGGAGCCGAGATACTATCTGGGCCCCCACTCCATTATCTATAGCGAAACTGATCCTATTAAAAATATGAATAGCAGCACGTGCTCCAAGATCTTGAGTTATGGATAAACTTCGGATCCGCTTTATTAAGCTCACAACATCCTTCTCAAGTTCTCCAAAGGAAGAGAAAGAGAAAGGGAGAAAACCGTATCCAATATCCGTGCACTTAGCCTCGTACATGACACGTTTATGCTTTGCTGCCTCAATCACTACACCGCCTGGAACAAAATCAACCATCGCAGATTGCGTCAAGGGAGATGACCCTGTGAGATCCACACATATATCAATACCTCAATCCCATGAGTAAAGCAACATATCGGCTGGGCGTAATGGTTTGTCCCGGCCTCCACCCAGTCCAATATCAACCTCTTTACCCACTGAAATCCCTGACTGAACACAAATGTCAACAAGGGTATCTCTCACAACGTTATGCTGGTGTTTAATACCAACAATACCAGCACACGATATGGCATGATCACCATAAATATCCGCTATAAAGACCTTGGAACAAGCTGATCACGGCTTTGGAACAAAAAATAAGGGAACACCTAACCGATAGCGTAATACACATCGGTAAGTCCTAGGGTTCATAGTCTGTCCTAGACCAGAAATCGGAACCACCCTAAGGCAATCGGAATTATGGTCCTCCATCTGAGACTTCCATAAAGCCATCTGTCGAGTAGGTATGGAGAAAGTAGATTCAGCCATTTGAGTAACATGTGTGAAATATATATCTGCCAATTTCTTTATAAGTTTGGGGGGCAGCGATCTCACTTAGATTATCAAAAGATCAATCTTCATTTCCGAATTAAAAGTACTCAACGCGTCATCAAAGGCATGCCCATAAGTAACAATATCAGAATGTCGAAGCAACATACATTGCAAGTTAGCAGACTGAAGTCTAGACCCAAGAAATGCATAGTTCAAAACATCCCATGCAGAATAAACACCAAGCCCACCAAATGCAAAGGGTAAAGTGGCAAGCCTCTACTGCCAATCACCAAATCCAGGTCCAGAAGCAGTAACAATACGCTCAAGAGCATAACGAAGAGGCACATCAAAAGAGCACCGAGCCCGCTCGAAGACACGGGGAGAACATGTACGCATAGCAAAATATATTTTAGATATACCCGCACAAGCACGAAGGAGTAACAACTCACACTGAGGATCATTAATCTTAGCAAAAACGTCCATAAGCTCAACAGATTTGGCAACCCTCTTCATCACAAGTTGACTACTAAACTCAAAATCCACACTGGCAGGCCCACCTAGTAATTTAACACCATGCAAAGGTCGAGAAATATTAGGCGGGAAAACAACCACAAGTCTTCTTCTTAGGTCTTCTTTTGGCCAAAAAACCTCAGTTTTATCAACATTGAGATGCAAGCCACGATGAGGTCCATCCTCCATAATATGCTCTAAAACCTTCCCCACAATCAAGGTATCTCCAATAATAGTGCCATCATCCAAATACTAAGCCTAGAGGGAAAGGCTAAAAGAGTCACTAATCTTACATATCAACGGATGTAACACTTAGGCAAAAAGCAGAGGTCCAAGTGGATCACCTTGTTGCACACCTTGGCATAAAAATAAGGTATGCTCCCCATAATACAATCTAGCTAGGTTGGAATAACAAAATTCCACCCAACGTGAAATAGCAGAGCAACGAATACGAACCTCCTGTAGCATAACCTCACGATCGACCAAGTTGAAGGCAAATCTGAAGTCCACCAACAACATCGTTAGACCTACATAATATCCCCGGTCCATAATCAACCGATTAATAGCATGAAGAATGGCCTCCCCACCGCCCGATACCCCAACACCAAACTTTATCTCATTAATGTAACCATCCAACGAATGACCAATCATTACAGCACAAACTTTCGAAACCAAACGCCTCCAAACAGTGCCCATAGCAATGGGACGGATACCGCCCTTGTCTTGACCAATGGTGTTAGAGGAGCACTACCAATAACTCTCCTAACATCTTGGTACATTTACCTTTAAGAAAGAGATTCACAACTTGAGCCATAGAAGCGACCAACTCAACGGAAATAGCCACTGTAGCACCACTCAAACAAATCTAAAAGATGTTGGGCCCGTAAACCATCCCGTCCGCATGACGTACCACGAGGGAAACTCTTAATCATATCTAAAACCACAGTAGGAGATGTAATAAGGTGATGATCAATAGGTGTGCATGGTAAGGAAGGAGCATGTTGGAAAGGATGCTTAGACTTTAAGTCTACAAGAGTAGCATCATTATAAGGAGCAATACCAGACGAAGAAAGTACTCTAACCGCAACTGTATAATGGCCATCACAAATCTTCCTCTTACATTGCTTGACATTTCGCTCACCCACATCTAGATTTTCCTCATCAATATTAGACCATGAAGGTGAGGGTTCAGCTAAAGCTTCCCTCAAAAGCTGCAAACTACCACCAGGCATACTCCAAGATCGAATAGCACAAGCAATACTCTCTTCCTGGCGCTGACGCTTAACACCAGACTTACGCTCAAGAATACTTCTCCGACAAAAGGTTTTAAGGATACATATATGCAAAACTAACAAACTAACCCAAGAAGAGATGTCGTCGGGCGTGCAAATCACTTTATCAAGAGCCCCTTTTATTATACGAGAAAACCCCAAACGACACTTGGGAGGGATGGTTTTGACAGTACGCAGCCCTTTGGAAAGTAAACTATCAAGACTAGACAAAGTAAAACCACCTTGTTCATTGTGCACCAATTCATCATGATCAAGTTGCTCAGAACATGACGGAACTTGTGGTTTAACCATGTCATAAAGCACGAACTTGACATCACCATCACCATCATCGGGCGGCGGTACAAAATCAGAATGTTCATGACGAAACTTAGCTTGAAAAGCATGCGTTTTGAAGAAAACACCACACAACCAAATACCCATACGCTTAAAGGTAACCTCGGCCCTCTTAAAAACTGCCAAATCCGAAAGAAGGCATTGTTTAGTGATAGTTTGTGCCTCACCGTTACAATGTCGATCTTGAAGGTGCGTGATCAAAGAAGTCTTGGTAAGCCCGTTCCCACCACCATCTTTACATTCACTAAGACCCATGAAGGGATAATGAAATCTCACAACATTCATGTTCCTCCAAAACCACACCAGCATGCAGTAGGACTATTTTAGACGTAAGCCACAAGGCTCAACAAGAAAACCTATCACTCACAACCCACGAAGCCAAAACAAAAATGAAACAAAAAGATCCCACTATCACTGAAATAATACCACGGCACCACTTGTTCACACAAACCACAAAACCAAAACAAGCCCACTACCAACTGCGAGAAATCAGCAAACAGGCAACAAACAACCACAAACCCCTAACAACAGTAAACGAGCTAATAACAATCAGCCAGCTAAAACCTCAGTCTAACAGCAACCAACAACCGTAAACCCCAAAACACCTATAATCAACAAACTAACCCACTTACAAACTACAATCGAACCCACAAACCCACCAGCAGGACTGATAGGTGTGAAAACACCCATCCTTTTACCACTTATTTCTTGCTAAAACAAGACCAAAACGCGTATTTAATGTCATTTGTTTGGAATTATGCGTGGTTTGTGTGTTTGTTGTGTTTTCAGAGCCAACCGGATAAATATTGGAGAAAACATGGGATTGCACGGGTTTTATCGAGGAAAAAGACGAAAAGACGAAGTCTATAGTCCAAGAGATGCAAAATATTTGAAGTCAATAGGCCTATTTGAAGATTTATCGAAGAAAAGGACCAAAGATGGAAGATTTACACATGTAAAAGAAACTCAAGTCTATTAAATGAAGAAATTAAAAGACGAGTTGAATTTATTCGTCGACAAATCCCGAATCGAAATCGAAAACGTCAACTTTTCTGAAAAGACGAGAAGACAAAAAGAAAGGGAGAAAGCCCACTCACCAACCAAAGGAGAAGCCTATAAATACTCCTCCCATTCATAAATTTCCACTAGCTTTTATTTCTGTTACACTTTTCCTATTTCGTAGGAAGAAAACCATCTCCCTTAAGGAGTGGTTTTCATTTTCGTTGATTTCTTCTTGAATCTTGAACTTTATTTCGCATGGTCGTATTATTCCGAGTAAGAGCAAACATTCCGCATGGCCATGTAATTCCGAATAGAGTTTTCCAGTTTCATTCTGCATGAGAAGAAATATTCCGAATCAGTTGTTTTCTCCACGTTGAGGTACTTACTGTTTCATTTAAATTCTAGCTTTATTCTGAGTTATTATCTTTAGTTTAATTTTATTATTTCTAGCACTTATCATTTTAATAGATTTAGACCAAAGCTCCCCCTTTTTTAGTCACCATTTACAACGATTCCACTTTTGACCGTGATCAATTCGAGAAGATACCGAGAACGAAACAACGACATATATCAATTGGGTACGAGCAACGCAAAGAAAGATCTTGCAAGCAAACCTTTTATTAACCAACCAAAAGTCAGTTATTAAAATGGCGCCGCTGCCGGCTCTTCTTCGTTAAGATCATATCACGTATGTTAAGCGCATGGACACAAACCACTTTCAACAAGCTAAAGCCGTTGCTATTTCTTGTGACACATGTGGTGGTCCTCATTCGTACAATGATTGTCCTTCTACTCAAGGCAATTTTTCTGAAAACGTTAACGCGGCATACGGTACTTATCCCACGGGAGGCTATCAAGCTCGTCCTCAAGGAGACCGTAGCTTGCTAAGTTATCGTTCCAACAATTATCTTGCTCCACCCGGTTTCCCTCCATCAACCCAAAACCAACAACAAAGCTATAACCGAAAAAACTAATCCCAACCTCGTGCTAACAATCAATATCAATCCCAAAGAAACCCATACCCAAATCAAGGAAATTCTCAAGCTTACCAAGCTCCACCTCTCAATCAACCGATGGCATTGAATCAAGACGTCGAGACGTTCATGAAGACTAATCGAGAGATGGTGACGAATCTTCAGAGTCAATTTGTCAACTTGAAGAATGACATGGCGAAACAAGGGAGCGATATTCGAACCGAGCTGAGGAATGACATGGCAAAACAAAGCAATGAAATTCGTGCAGACATCAGAGACTCTTTCAGCACTCAAGCGCTTAACATACGTGATATGATCGGTTCGCTCATCCAAGGTAATCAACCCTCGTCTTCGGGTACTCTTCCGAGTAACACCGTTGCGAATCCAAGAGGGGAGACGAAAGCAATCACCACTCGTAGTGGAAAAGGTTATACGGAACCCGAGCTTCCTACACCTCCACCCGTGATTGTGAACAAGGAAAAAGAGCAACTTTCCCCACCTCCTTTGCCTTCTATCCCCATAACCCCACCACCCATGGTTGTGAGTGATCCTACTCCCTTAAAGCCTTCTTCTTTATCCAATATACCTTATACTTCAAGGTTGAGGAAAGAGAAGCAAAAGAGCAAGGATGATATTCAGGTTTCAAACTTTCTAAAAATGTTTAAACAATTGAATTTTAACATCTCCTTTGCCGAGGCTCTCGCTCACATGCCTAAATACGCTAAAATGGTTAAAGATCTTCTAAGTGACAAGGAGAAGCTTCTTGACATTGCTCAGACCCAACTTAATGAGAATTGCTCCTCCGTTCTCTTAAGGAAATTTCCCACCAAACATGGTGATCCGGGTCGCTTCTTGATTCCTTGCAACTTCCCGGGAGTAGAGAATTGCATGGCCCTAGCCGATCTAGGTGCCAGTATAAACTTAATGCCTTTAAGTGTTTGGAAGCAATTATCTCTCCCCGAGCTAGTCCCCACCAAAATGACTTTGAAATTAGCTAACCGTACGGTTGCTTATCCAGTGGGGATAGCCGAATATGTCTTCGTTGGCGTTGACAAATTCACCTTCCCGGCGGATTTTGTTGTCGTTGACTACGAGATGGATCCTCGCGTTCCATTAATCGTTGGACGTCCCTTCTTGAGGACCGTTCGCACTCTCATTGATGTAGCCGCGGGCGAACTAATCATGAGAGTTGGTGACGATAAAATTGTCTTCAACATGGGTACGATTTCTAAGCAACCTTATTCGTATGAGAGTGTTAATGCTATTGATGTTCTCGATGAGGCTTGTGAAGAACATTTTCATGATGCTTGCAAAAGTACTCTCTCTTCTCTACCCAATGTTGAGACCGTTTCCTCAATTGCTCCGGCATTGACTCCTTTTGGAGAAAATGACTTGGATGATTTCGAAGCTATTTTGGGTCCTCTCGATATTAAGTATGATGATTCTTCTACTAATTGGGATGAAGACATTCGTACTATTGAGAGACTTCTCAATGAAGACCCATTTTCTCCTCCTTCTCCTAAAGAGGTGACTAATGATGATCCATCGTTAGTTACACCATCTATTGAGGACCCTCCTACTCTTGAGCTTAAGGACCTACCTCCTCATCTTGAGTACGTTTTCCTTGAAGACAACAAGAAGTTACCGGTCATCATCGCGAAGGACCTGAAAGAAGAAGAAAAAGCCCGACTTATCGCCGTGTTGAAGAAGCATAAAAGAGCTATTGCTTGGAAAATCTCCGACATTCGCGGAATTGATCCTCACTTTTGCACACATAAATATCTCATAGAGGACGACTTTAAGCCCACAATTCAAACCCAACGAAGGGTGAATCCTAAAATCCATGAAGTCATCAAAAAAGAGGTTATCAAACTTCTTGATGCGGGTATGATTTACCCTATTTCGGATTCACCATGGGTTAGTCCAGTCCATTGTGTGCCTAAGAAAGGCGGAATCACCGTTGTGCCCAATCAAAACAACGAGTTGATTCCTACCCGTCTCGTTACTGGGTGGAGAGTTTGTATAGACTACCACAAACTTAATGATGCCACGAGAAAGGATCATTTCTCTCTACCTTTTATGGACCAAATGCTTGAACATTTAGCGGGTAATGAATATTACTGCTTTCTTGATGGTTTCTCGGGTTATTTCCAAATACCCATCGATCCCCAAGATCAAGAGAAGACAACATTCACTTGTCCCTATGGCACATTTGCCTACAAAAGAATGCCTTTTGGCTTATGCAATGCCCCCGGGACTTTCCAAAGGTGCATGTTGGCTATCTTCCATGACATGGTTGAGCAAACCATGGAAGTCTTCAAGGATGATTTCTCGGTCTTTGGGGATTCCTTCTCTTCTTTCCTTGCCAATTTGGAACGTATGCTTAAGCGGTGCGAAGACACTCGCCTTGTTCTAAATTGGGAAAAATGCCATTTTATGGTAAAAGAAGGCATTGTGCTAGGACACAAAATCTCTAAAGCCGGTCTTGAAGTCGACCGTGCTAAAGTAGATGTCATAGCCAAATTACCTCCACCTTCAACAGTGAAGGGTGTGAGAAGTTTTCTGGGTCATGCGGGCTTCTATCGTCGATTCATTCAGGATTTCTCTAAAATCGCTCGCCCGATGACCCACCTCTTGGAAAATGATACTCCTTCTATCTTTTCTAAAGAGTGTATCGACGCCTTCAATCTTCTTAAGGATAAGCTAACTAAGGCACCGATCTTGGTTACCCCTGATTGGGAGCTACCCTTTGAGTTGATGTGCGATGCTAGCGACTTTGCTATTGGTGCGGTTTTGGGACAAAGGATCAACAAACATTTCCAACCAATCCACTATGCTAGCAAAACAATGACGGGGGCTCAATTGCATTATACGACAACCGAAAAAGAGCTTTTAGCTGTTGTCTATGCTTTTGAAAAATTCTGCCCCTATCTTGTTTTATCCACCACCATCGTATACACAGACCATTCCGTGTTGAAGTACTTGATGACTAAACACGACTCTAAGCCAAAACTTCTCCGCTGGGTTTTACTCCTTCAAGAATTCAACATTGAAATTCGTGACAAGAAGGGTGCTGAAAACCTAGCCGCGGATCATTTGAGTCGACTTGAGGATCCATATCAAGGGGATCATCCGAACAAAGAGATCAATGACTCTTTTCCCCTTGAGATCTTAATGTCTATTAATCTCAATCTTGATGACACCCCGTGGTTTGCCGACATTGCAAACTACTTAGCGGGTGGTATTCTCATCAAAGGGTTAACATCCCAACAAAAGAAGAAGTTCTTGAACGATGTTAAGACTTACTTTTGGGATGACCCTTTTCTATTCAAACAATACGCTGACTTGATTATTCTCCGATGTGTTGACGGACCGGCAGCTTTTGACATTCTCCAAGCTTGCCACAAAGGACCCACCGGTGGTCACTTTGGTCCCAACTACACCGCCAAAAAAGTGTTTGATTCGAGATTCTATTGGCCCACCATTTATCGTGATGCTCACGAGATGGTTAAACATTGTGATGCTTGCCAAAAACAAGGCAAGATCACACATAAAGATGAGATGCCTCAAAATTTCATACAAGAATGTGAAATCTTTGATGTATGGGGCATCGACTTTATGGGGCCATTCCCTTCTTCTAAAGGCAACAAATACATCCTTGTCGCTGTCGACTACGTTTCTAAATGGGTTGAAGCCAAAGCTTTACCCACTAACGACGCGAGGGTGGTTTGTAATTTCTTGAAACAATTGTTTGCTCGATTCGGTGTTCCTCGTGCTATTATCAGTGACCGCGGGACTCATATTTGCAACGATCAATTTGCAAGAGTCATGGCTAAGTATGGTGTCAATCACCGTCTTTCCACTGCTTATCATCCTCAAACTAACGGTCAAGCTGAGATATCCAACCGGGGATTGAAGAGAATTTTGGAACGTACTGTGGGAGAGCATCGTGCCTCGTGGGCCGATAAACTTGATGATGCTCTGTGGGCTTTCCGTACCGCCTATAAGACACCGATTGGTTGTACACCTTATCGTCTTGTGTACGGGAAAGCATGCCACCTCCCTATCGAGCCGGAACATAAGGCATACTGGGCCTTGAAGTGAGCTAACTTAGACATCAACAAAGCCGGTGATCTTCGCAAGATTCAACTCAACGAGCTACAAGAATTGAGGAATCAAGCTTACGAGAACTCATTGATCTACAAGGAGAAGACCAAGATTATCCACGATGCTAAAATCAAGAACCAAGAGTTCCACGTTGGTGATCAAGTCTTACTCTTTAACTCTCGGTTGAAGATCTTCTCAGGCAAGTTGAAGAGCCGCTGGTTTGGTCCATTCACCATCGCCAATGTTTTTCCCTGTGGCACCATTGAGCTTTCTCAACCAAATGGGCCCAACTTTAAGGTGAATGGCCAGCGTTTGAAATTGTACTTTGGTGAGGACATCTCTCATGAGATGATTCCATCCCTCACCACGTTTTCCTTGAATTAGTTCGGGACCGAGTCAGGCTCGCGACTCGGTAAACAAAAACAAGCGCTCCTCGGGAGGCAACCCGAGTATCTATCCCCCTTTCCCGTTGTTCATCCTAAGTGTAGGGGGAGCTATATAGGTTTCTTGTATTTGGATGGTGATGTGATTACAGGGATAAATGCACTCTTGGATTATTTGAAGAACCGTGCTCCCATGTTATCCGCAATACCGGTTCTATCTCTCAACTATCGTGATTCAATTATCTTCATACTCACATTTGAAATTGATCACTTTAGTCGTCTCTTCCTTAGCTCGATTTAACCAACGTGCACAATATCATAAGTGTAGGGGAGATTTTTCCCACATGCTTAAACATTGAGAACAATGTTTATTAATAAGTGTGAAAACACTTATCCTTTTACCACTTATTTCCAATAATAACAAGACCAAAACGTGTGATTTATGTCGTAAAAGTCGGAATTATGCGTGGTTTGTGTTTTTATTGTGTTTTAGGACCAAAATATGAAAAAGGAAGAAAACACGGGTTTTCACGGGCTTTTATCGAAGAAAACGGGAAAAGACGAAGTCAAAAGATCAAGAGTGCAAAAAGAACGGAAGTCCAAGGCCTATTCTGAAGATTTATCGAAGAAAACGTCTAAAGACGGAAGTTTAACGAAGTCGAAGAACTTAAGTCTAATAGAAGAAGAAAATTAAAAGACAAGTTCAAATCCCGAGACGACATCGAGAAAAGACAAAGAATTAAAGTCGAGTCGAGAAGACGTGAAGAAAGCAAGAAAGAAGATGCAACACATGCACTCCTTCCACCTTCCCTATAAATACCCTCCTAATAGTCATTAGGAGGGTGTTAGTTAGTTAGTCTTTAATTTTAGTTTTTTTCATTTTTTTTACTTTTCTTTCTAGTTTTAGAGAGAGAAAGTCTTAAACTTTCTCTCACTAAGTTTCATCTCTTCTTTTAATCTTTCAAGATTAAACATTTTGTATTGCTTATTTTATTAATCAAGTTCTATTTTAAGCTTTTAATCCTTAATCTCATTCTACCTTTCTTTGATTTTAGATTGCTTTTGGTGCGATTATCATATGATCCGTGTTGTTCTAAATGATTCCGTGCTTAAAAAGTTAATCTTTTTATCATTACCTAAGTTTTCATTTGATTAAGCTTTAAGACTCTTGTGCTTTTTGGCTTATTTTTATGATTAGCTTATTTACTTATAAAAAGTTTTCTTTAAAAGTTCATGTTTTTATTGTTTGATCTAAAAGTTTGTTTATTTTGAGTTTAAATAAGTTGAAATCAGTGCTTATTTGATCCGGTTCATCATTGATTCGTTTAGCTTTGAGGTATTAGCTTATTAAATAGCTTATTACCTTGGCTTTTTACGAATTCCACCAAAATCGGAAAAGGTTATAAACCCTTTTCTGATCCACGTATTCGGACCAGCAGACACATCCCTTTTTCCGATTGATTGATCGGATAAGGATTTCTAAATATTCCGATCTGGCCATTTTTACATATTCCGATTGTAGTGTTTCTGGACATTCCGATTGGTGGGTTTTGCCATTGTTCCGATTTGGCAGTTCTTAGACATTCCGATCGTCCCTTATTTTTGTGGATATTCCGACTGTGAAAGTGCTCACATTTCGATTAGCTGTTATTTCTTAACATTCCGATTGTGGCTTGGTTCAATATTCCGATCGAGGGTTTTTATGAAATATTCCGATTAGTGTCTTTTTGCCACATTCCGATTAGGGCTTATTTAGTGATTGTTTTTATAAAATTTCTAAGTGTTATTTTTATTAGTGTTCTAGTACTTTTCCAATATTGCCTCTAAGTTTTCAAGCATTTACTTTTAACTCATTTTAGTTTTAATCTTTAAACTTCCACTTTACTCAACGACACTTAAATTTACTTGCTATTAGTTTAAATTAGACAAACAAACCAAACCATTCTCTTGTTCACCAAAAGACGATTGAGTCGCACTTAAGACCGGTTTTCAATTCGAAAAGACTTGGGACGATAAAGATTTTATACTTGGTTGCAAAATCGAGTATTAAATGGCGCCGCTGCCGGCTCTCTTCGTTACGATTAACGGCTTCTAGTGAGAGACGAATTAAATTTTGGGATCCGTTCTTTGAAGGTTAGTTTCCTTGCTTTAAAAGTTTTCAAAAATCCTAAAAAAATATAAAACTCTTCAAAAATACAAAAACATTGAAAAATCATTAAAAAGCAATTCTTTTCCTAAGGTTTTACACCAAAAAGATTATATAGATATTCTCTTTGTGTATATTTTTCTTCTGCAGGTGTATGCGTACTAGATCTTCGAACTATTCTGAGCCCGAGACTCGTGAAGATCTAGATATGGCTGGTGTTAATAACAACAATAATAACCCACCTCTACCCAATTTGAATAATAACAACAATAACAACAACAATGTCCACCTACCTGATTTACGGACAATGGAGGAATTGTGTCAACCCACAATGAACGGACGCGGAGGCCCGATTGCGCCGATGCACGTCACAGCCCAGGAGTTTTCGATGAAGCATCACATGATCCAACAAGTGCAAACTAACCCATTTCGCGGAATTCCGGATGATGATGCCAACAAACACCTCGACAAATTCATTACCATTACCCAAAGCATGAAGTGCTCCGGTGTTTCTATGGATGACCTTCGCCTTCAACTTTTTCCCCACTCGCTTTCTCACCATGCCGAAAAATGGTTTGATCGTCTTCCTAAGAATTCTATTCATACGTGTAATGACATGACTCAACGCTTTTTGTCACGCTACTTTCCCCCATCCATGGTCACAAACCTCCGTAACCAAATCAGTGGATTCATGCAAGACAATGATGAATCTCTTTTCGATGCTTGGGAACGGTACAATGATTTGGTCGACCGCTGTCCAAATCACAACATGCTCCCCGTCACTCTCATTGATACTTTCTACAATGGTCTCACTTTTCGTGATCGTGACACGATCAATGCCGCCGCCGGTGGTACTTTTATGAAAAGGAGACCGGAGGAGTGTCGAGAGTTGATTGAAAACATGACTACTCACCACAAGAATTGGGATTCATCCGCATCCTCAAGATCTAATCAGAGAGTCAATGTTTCTTCTACTACTTCCAATCCCGAGATATCCGAACTTACCCGACAAATTGCGAGTATGCACAAGGATTTCATGTCCATAGCCACAAACCACTTTCAACAAGCTAAAGCCGTTGCTATTTCTTGTGACACATGTGGTGGTCCTCATTCTTATAATGATTGTCCTTCTACCCAAGGCAATTTTTCTGAAAACGTTAACGCAGCTTACGGCACTTATCCCACGGGAGGCTATCAAGCCCGCCCTCAAGGAGACCGTGGCTTGCTAAGTTATCGTTCGAACAACTATCTTGCTCCACCCGGTTTCCCTCCTGTAAACCAAAACCAACAACAAAGCTATAACCAAAACAACCAATCCCAACCTCGTGCTAACAATCAATATCAATCCCAACGAAACCCATACCCACCTCAATGAAATTCTCAAGTCTACCAAGCTCCACCTCTCAATCAACCGATGGCAGTGAGTCCAGACGTGGAGACATTCATGAAGACTAATCGGGAGATGGTGACGAATCTTCAAAGTCAAGTCCGCAACTTGAAGGGCGAAATGGCGAAACAAGGGAACGATATTCGAGCCGAGCTAAGGAATGACATGGCAAAACACATCAATGAAATTCATGCAAACATGAGAGACTCTTTCAATACTCAAGCGGTCAACCTTCGTGATATGATTGGTTCGCTCATCCAAGGTAATCAACCCTCTTCTTCGGGTACTCTTCCGAGTAACACCGTTGCGAATCCAAGAGGGGAGATGAAAGCAATCACCACTCGTAGTGGAAAAGGTTATATGGAACCCGAGCTTCCTACACCTCCACCCGTGATTGTGAACAAGGAAAAAGAGCAACTTTCCTCACCTCCTTCACCTTCTATCCCCATTTCCCCACCACCCGTGGTTGTGAGTGATCCTACTCCCTTAAAGCCTTCTTCTTCATCCAATATACCTTATCCTTCAAGGTTGAGGAAAGAGAAGCAAAAGAGCAAGGATGATATTCAGGTTTCAAACTTTCTAAAAATGTTTAAACAATTGAATTTTAACATCTCCTTTGCCGAGGCTCTCGCTCACATGCCCAAATACGCTAAGATGTTTAAATATCTTCTAAGTGATAAGGAAAAGCTTCTTGACATTGTTCAGACCCAACTTAATGAGAACTGCTCCACAGTGCTCTTAAGGAAATTGCCCACCAAACTTTGTGATCCGGGTCGCTTCTTGATTCCTTACAATTTCCCGGGAGTAGAGAATTGCATGGCCCTAGCCGATCTAGGTGCCAGTATAAACTTAATGCCTTTAAGTGTTTGGAAGCAATTATCTCTCCCCGAGCTAGTCCCCACCAAAATGACTTTGGAATTAGCCAACCGTACGGTTGCTTATCCAGTGGGGATAGCCGAAGATGTCTTTGTTGGCGTTGATAAATTCACCTTCCCGGCGGATTTTGTTGTCGTTGACTACGAGATGGATCCTCGTGTTCCATTAATCGTTGGACGTCCCTTCCTGAGGACCGGTCGCACTCTCATTAATGTAGCCGCGGGCGAAATAATCATGAGAGTTGGTGACGATAAAATTGTCTTCAACATGGGTAAGATTTCTAAGCAACCTTATTCATATGAGAGTGTTAATGCTATTGATGTTCTCGATGAGGCTTGTGAAGAACATTTTCATGATGCTTGCAAAAGTACTCTTTCTTCTCTACCCAATGTTGAGACCGTTGCCTCAATTTCTCCGGCATTGACTCCTTTTGGAGAAAGTGACTTGGATGATTTTGAAGCTAGCTTGGGTCCTCTCGATATTAAGTATGATAATTTGTCCACCAATTGGGATGAAGACATTCGTACTATAGAGAGACTTCTCAATGAGGACCTGTTTTCTCCTCCTTCTCCTAAAGAGGTGACTCATGATGATCCATCATTAGTTACACCATCTATTGAGGATCCTCCTACTCTTGAGCTTAAGGACCTACCTCCTCATCTTGAGTACGTTTTCCTGGAAGACAACGAGAAGTTACCGGTCATCATCGCAAAGGACCTGCAAGCAGAAGAAAAAGCCCGTCTCATCGCCGTGTTGAAGAAGCATAAAAGAGCTATCGCTTGGAAAATATCCGACATCCGTGGAATTGATCCTCATTTCTGCACACATAAAATTCTCATGGAGGACGACTTTAAGCCCACAATTCAAAGCCAACGAAGGGTGAATCCTAAAATCCATGAAGTCATCAAAAAAAGTTTATCAAACTTCTTGATGCGGGTATGATTTACCCTATTTCGGATTCACCATGGGTTAATCCAGTCCATTGTGTGCCTGAGAAAGGCGGAATCACCGTTGTACCCAATCAAAACAACGAGTTGATTCCTACCCGTCTCGTTACTGGGTGGAGAGTTTGTATAGACTACCGCAAACTCAATGATGCCACGAGAAAGGATCATTTCCCTCTACCTTTTATGGACCAAATGCTTGAACGTTTAGCGGGTAATGAATATTACTTCTTTCTTGATGGTTTCTCGGGTTATTTCCAAATACCCATCGATCCCCAAGATCAAGAGAAGACAACATTTACTTGTCCCTATGGCACATTTGCCTACAAAAGGATGCCTTTTGGCTTATGCAATGCCCCCGGGACATTCCAAAGGTGCATGTTGGCTATCTTCCATGACATGGTTGAGCAAACCATGGAAGTCTTCATGGATGATTTCTCGGTCTTTGGGGATTCCTTCTCTTCTTGCCTTGCCAATTTGGAACGTATGCTTAAGCGGTGCGAAGACACTCGCCTTGTTCTGAATTAGGAAAAATGCCATTTTATGGTAAAAGAAGGCATTGTGCTAGGAAACAAAATCTCTAAAGCCGGTCTCGAAGTCGACCGTGCTAAAGTTGATGTCATAGCCAAATTACCTCCACCTTCAACCGTGAAGGGTGTGAGAAGTTTTCTGGGTCATGCGGGCTTCTATCGTCGATTCATTCAGGATTTCTCTAAAATCGCTCGCCCGATGACCCACCTCTTGGAAAAAGATACTTCTTTTATCTTTTCTAAAGAGTGTCTTGAAGCCTTCAATCTTCTCATGGATAAGCTAACTAAGGCACCGGTCTTGGTTACCCCTAATTGGGAGCTGCCTTTTGAATTGATGTGCGATGCTAGTGACTTTTCTATTGGTGCGGTTTTGGGCCAACGAGTGAATAAACACTTACAACCAATCCACTATGCTAGCAAAACAATGACGGGGGCTCAATTGCATTATACGACAACCGAAAAAGAGCTTTTAGCTGTTGTCTATGCTTTTGAGAAATTTCGCCCCTATCTTGTTTTATCCCCCAACATCGTATACACGGACCATTCCGCGTTGAAGTACTTGATGACTAAGCATGATTCTAAGCCAAGACTTCTTCGCTGGGTTTTACTCCTTCAAGAATTCAACATTGAAATTCATGACAAGAAGGGAGCCGAAAACCTGGCCGCGGATCATCTGAGCAGACTTGAGGATCCATATCAAGGGGATCATCCGAACAAAGAGATCAATGACTCTTTCCCCCTGGAGACCTTAATGTCTATAAATCTCAATCTTGATGACACCCCGTGGTTTGCGGACATTGCAAACTACTTAGCGGGTGGTATTCTCATCAAAGGGTTAACATCCCAACAAAAGAAGAAGTTCTTGAATGATGTTAAGACTTACTTTTGGGATGACCCTTATCTATTCAAACAATGTGCTGATCTGATCATTCGTCGATGTGTTGACGGACCGGCAGCTTTTGACATTCTCCAAGCTTGCCACAAAGGACCCACCGGTGGTCACTTTGGTCCCAACTACACCGCTAAAAAAGTGTTTGATTCTTGATTCTATTGGCCCACCATTTATCGTGACGCTCACGAAATGGTTAAGCATTGTGATGCTTGCCAACGCAAAATTAGATCACACATAAGGATGAGATGCCTCAAAATTTCATATAGGAATGTGAAATCTTTGATGTATGGGGCATCGACTTTATGGGGCCATTTCCATCCTCTAAAGGGAACAAGTACATCCTCGTCGCCGTTGACTACGTTTCTAAATGGGTTGAAGCCAAGGCTCTCCCTACAAACGATGCGAGGGTGGTTGTGAACTTTTTGAAGCATCTTTTCGCTCGATTTGGCGTTCCTCGTGCTATCATCAGTGACCGCGGGACTCATTTTTGCAATGATCAGTTTGCAAGAGTCATGGTTAAGTATGGTGTCAATCACCGTCTTTCCACCGCCTATCATCCCCAAACCAATGGGCAAGCCGAGATATCCAACCGTGGATTGAAGCGAATTTTGGAGCGTACTGTGGGAGAGCATCGCGCCGCGTGGGCCGATAAGTTAGATGATGCTCTGTGGGCTTTCCGTACTTCTTACAAGACCCCGATCGGTTGTACACCTTATCGTCTTGTGTACGGGAAAGCATGCCACCTCCCCATCGAGCTGGAACATAAGGCGCACTGGGCCTTGAAGTGGGCTAACTTCGACATCAACAAAGCCGATGATCATCGCAAGATTCAACTCAACGAGCTCAACGAACTAAGGAATGAAGCTTATGAGAACTCGCTGATCTACAAGGAGAAGACGAAGATCATTCATGACGCAAGGATTAAGAACCGAGAGTTCCACGTTGGTGATCAAGTCTTACTTATTAACTCTCAGTTGAAGATCTTCTCTGGCAAGTTGAAGAGCCGCTGGTCTGGTCCATTCACCGTCGCCAAAGTCTTTCCATATGGGACCATTGAGCTTTCTCAGCCAAATGGGCCCAATTTCAAGGTGAATGGCCAGCGTTTGAAGCTGTACTTTGGTGAGGACATCTCTCATGAGATGATTCCATCCCTCACCACGTTCCCCATGAACTAAATTGGGTCGAGTCAGACTCGTGACTCGGTGAACAAAAACAAGCGCTTCTCGGGAGGCAACCCGTGATCTATCCTTTACTGCTTTCATATTAAGTGTAGGGGGAGCCCCGTATGTGTTTGTTGTCTTGTTTCTTGTGCTGTGCAGGGATTATAGCTTCAAAGATCCACCTTGATGACTTTTGACGAACCGTGATACCGTGTTACCATCTTCCCGGTTCTATCCTAAACTCTTGTGATTCAATATTTCATATTTTATATGTTCACATTGAATTCACCATAGTTGTCCTTTCCTTAGCAAAATTTAAACAATGTGCACAATGTCCTAAGTGTAGGGGAGTTTACTCCCACATGCTTAAACATTGAGGACAATGTTTATCTCAAGTGTAGGGGGACTTCTATCGAAGTAAGTGGTCTTTTCCATGAATTTTCCATCATTTTAACCGGAAAATTCGATTTTTCGTCATTTTTCAAAATTTTTAATCTATTTTGGCCTAGTTGTGTAGTGGTATTTTCCTTTATCATGTTTAAATAAATTTTCAATAAAGTGGTTTTAATTTTTTCTTAGTCGTGAACATTTTGACTCAACCCGAGTTTACTTACCTAAGTTTACTCTAGCTAGTATCCTTAACGTGTTTAAGTCAAGTTTTGCTAGGCTTTTATATAGGGAGCTATAAAACGCGAAAGTCTTAAATCTCACGGGTTAAGAACACGAACTTTTCGCAAGTTCCTATAATTGATCCTAGAGAGTCGTTTATCAATGGAACTTTAAAAGGCGATTTCTAAACTTGAAAAAGTCTAAGAATTTGCAAGATCCTATAGGCGACTCGAAAACCCAAAACTTTGATTTAATAGGCTAAGCATCCACGAGTCTCATTCCTTGAGATTTTAAACTGTGGAGGACGAGAGATGATAGAGCCAATTATAAGTTTGGTACTCTTTCGTGAATTTATGTGAGTTAATTATAAGCCTATTCTCCCTTCGCTTGTTAATAAATTTATCTGCAATAAATAGGGTTGTACGATTTAAAAGGTTACTTAGCTTCTAGCCCCAGATCGTTTAAAAGTTGCTCGGTACGGATTAGAGTTCATAGCCAAGGCATAACTTATTGAAGCGGGATGCGAAGATTGGCGAGTCCGAAAAGGCCCTAACAAGGCATGAGGGCTACATTTTGTTGCTAAAGATCCAAAAGTGATGTGAAGAATCATTTATCGAAAATCAATATGAAGGATCGAGACACACGACGAAAAGCAAGAACTCCCCAAAAGTCATGGAGAAGTCTATCCAAAAAGACCCTAACAAGGTATGAGATTAAATAGATCCATGTCCTAAAAGGAGGCGGATCGTTGTATATCAAAGTCCAATATAAAGATTGGAGAAAAATGAAGAAGTCGTGGTCCAAAGATGAAGAATCTCTCAAAACTTCAAGTGAAGAAATTCCTATTATGAAGAGAAGACCATTATTTCAATAACGTCTCTCAAAGATTTGAAGTATGAAGTCGCTGCCAAATATCGGTCCGAGAAAGGTCTCAAATCGTGAAGCGAGTTATGCCAAGATATGAACTTTATGAGTTCCCGAGAAGCAGATTTAAAAGATTTGGTCCTTTAGCTAACTATTGATTAAATCGTCCACTTTATTTTCGGCCTAAATAACTATCGAAATAAGTCAAACAATGCATCCTCGCGATCATTCAAGACGAAAATAAAATATAAGAGATACACCTAGGAATAAGGGAGTCTAAGTGAGTAATTGGCCCACATGAGTTCGTGATAGTTTGCTAACTTATAATAACAATGATCTCGTTTTTAAGCTTGGTATGGGGAACGTGAAACATGAGGATGATAAACGTTCATGACTGCCAAAACCAATGTAAGTGTTTGATTTCTTTACTTGTTCTATCTTTTTTATGTTTAGTATTTAATAAAGGCCAAGGTGGGTTATTTATGATGGAAAATGTAAACCGTGCTTTAAAATTAATGCATTGCATGAGGACATTGCAATGGTCAAGTGTAGGAGATTTAATAAGTGTGAAAACACTTATCCTTTTACCACTTATTTCCAATAATAACAAGACCAAAACGTGTGATTTATGTCGTAAAAGTCAGAATTATGTGTGGTTTGTGTTTTTATTGTGTTTTAGGACCAAAATATGAAAAAGGAAGAAAACATGGGTTTTCATGGGCTTTTATCGAAGAAAACGGGAAAAGACGAAGTCAAAAGATCAAGAGTGCAAAAAGAACGGAAGTCCAAGGCATATTTTGAAGATTTATCGAAGAAAAAGTCTAAAGACGGAAGTTTAACGAAGTCGAAGAACTTAAGTCTAATAGAAGAAGAAAATTAAAAGACAAGTTCAAATCCCGAGACGACATCGAGAAAAGACAAAGAATTCAAGTCGAGTCGAGAAGACGTGAAGAAAGCAAGAAAGAAGATGCAACACATGCACTCCTTCCACCTTCCCTATAAATACCCTTCTAATAGTCATTAGGAGGGTGTTAGTTAGTTAGTCTTTAATTTTAGTTTTTTTCATTTTTTTCACTTTTCTTTCTAGTTTTAGAGAGAGAAAGTCTTAAACTTTCTCTCACTAAGTTTCATCTCTTCTTTTAATCTTTCAAGATTAAAAATTTTGTATTGCTTATTTTATTAATCAAGTTCTATTTTAAGCTTTTAATCCTTAATCTCATTCTACCTTTCTTTGATTTTAGATTGCTTTTGGTGCGATTATCATATGATCCGTGTTGTTCTAAATGATTTCGTGCTTAAAAAGTTAGTCGTTTGATCATTACCTAAGTTTTCATTTGATTAAGCTTTAAGACTCTTGTGCTTATTGGCTTATTTTTATGATTAGCTTATTTACTTATAAAAAGTTTTCTTTAAAAGTTCATGTTTTTATTGTTTGATCTAAAAGTTTGTTTATTTTGAGTTTAGATAAGTTGAAATCAGCGCTTATATGATCCGGTTCATCATTGATTCGTTTAGCTTTGGGGTATTAGCTTATTAAATAGCTTATTACCTTGGCTTTTTACGAATTCCACCAAAATCAGAAAAGGTTATAAACCCTTTTCCGATCCACGTATTCCGACCAGCAGGCACATCCCTTTTTCCGATTGATTGATCGGATAAGGGTTTCTAAATATTCCGATCTGGACATTTTTACATATTCCGATTGTAGTGTTTCTGGACATTACGATTGGTGGGTTTTGCCATTGTTCCGATTTCGCAGTTCTTAGACATTCCGATCGTCCCTCATTTTTGTGGATATTCCGACTGTGCAAGTGCTCACATTCCGATTAGCTGTTATTTCTTAACATTCCGATTGTGGCTTGGTTCAATATTCCGATCGAGGGTTTTTATGAAATATTCCGATTAGTGTCTTTTTCCCACATTCCGATTAGGGCTTGTTTAGTGATTGTTTTTATAAAATTTCTAAGTGTCATTTTTATTAGTGTTCTAGTACTTTTCCAATATTGCCTCTAAGTTTTCGAGCATTTACTTTTAACTCATTTTAGTTTTAATCTTTAAACTTCCACTTTACTCAACGACACTTAAATTTACTTGCTATTAGTTTAAATTAGACAAACAAACCAAACCATTCTCTTGTTCACCAAAAGACGATTGAGTCGCACTTAAGACCGGTTTTCAATTCGAAAAGACTTGGGATGATAAATATTTTATACTTGGTTACAAAATCGAGTATTATTTATCTTAAGTGTAGGGGAGACTTCTATCGAAGTTTTAAGTGTACTTTTCCATTAAAATGCCTTCATTTAACCGGAAAATCATCTTTTTCAGCATTTTTCAAATTTTTAATTAACTTTAGCCATTTAGTCATAATTTTTAAATTTTTATCGTTGCTTTCATATGTATATATCCCGCAATAAAGTCAAAAATATTAATAAAGTGGTGTAGCTAGTTTTGAAATATTTGACATATTAGGCCCGTTGCGATTATTTTGACTCAACCCGAATAGACTTATCAAGGTTTATTCTAGCTAGTATCCTTAACCATGTAGACCTTAATTGGTTTATTCGGCTAAGTATCCACGAGTCTCATTACTTGAGACTTTAAATTGTGGAGAACGAGAAATGATAGAGTCAATTATAAGTCGGTATTCTTGCACAAGCTCACTTGGTGTAATTATTTTCCTATTCTCCCATCACTTGCTAATAATTTATCTGCAATAAGTAAGGTCGTACGATTTGAAAGGTTACTTAGCTTCTAGCCCAAGATCGTTTAAAAGTTGCTCGGTAATGATAAGAGTTCATAGCCAAGGCATAACTTATGAAGCGGGGCGCGAATATTGGCGAGTCTAAAAAGGCCCTAACAAGGCATGAGGATTCCATTTTATTGCTAAAGATCCAATGTGAGGTGAAAAGCATTATTCCTAAAATCAGTATGAAGGATCAAGACTCACGACGAAAAGCAATCAACTCCCATAAAGATCATGGAGAAGTCTATCCGAAAAGACCCTAACAAGGTATGAGGATAAATAGATCCAAGTCCGAAAAGGAGGCGGATCGTTGTATCTCAAAATCCCAATTAGAGATTGAAGAAATAATCATGAAGTCGTGGTCAACAAAGTTGGAGTACCCCTCAAAAGTCTCCAAGTGAAGAAACTCTATTAACGAAGAGAAGACCATTATCTCAAGAACGTCTTTCGAAGATATGAAGTATGAAGTACATGCCAAATATCGGCCTGAGAAAGGTCTCAAATCGTGAACCGAGTTATGCCAAGATATGAACTTTTTGATATCCCGAGAAGCAGTTTTAAGAGATTTTGTCCTTTAGCTAACTATTGATCAAATCGTCCTACTTTGCTTTCAGCCTAAATAAACTATCAAAATAAATCCAAAAATGAATCTCGTTTTTAAGCTTAGTTTGGGGAACGTGAAACTTGAGGGTGATAAATCTTCGCAGGACCAAAGCCCTAATGTAAGTCCTTGATCTCTTTGCAAGTTATTTCCATATAGCTATTTGCAAGTGAAAATGGTTTCTATCCTTTTATCTCCTTTAAAGTTTTATTTTCTCTTAGTATTTAAATTTTTGTTTGGTAGAATTTTAATAAGGCCAAGGTTGATTGATTATGAGAAAAGTGTATAATTGCTTTATCACTAATCATTGCATGAGGGCATGGCAATGGTTAAGTGTAGGGGATTTGATAGTTGTGAAACACCCATCCTTTTACCACTTATTTCTTGCTAAAACAAGACCAAAACGCGTATTTAATGTCATTTGTTTGGAATTATGTGTGGTTTGTGTGTTTGTTGTGTTTTCAGAGCCAACCGGATAAATATTGGAGAAAACATGGGATTGCACGGGTTTTATCGAGGAAAAAGACGAAAAGACGAAGTCTATAGTCCAAGAGATGCAAAATATTTGAAGTCAATGGGCCTATTTGAAGATTTATCGAAGAAAAGGACCAAAGATGGAAGATTTACACATGTCAAAGAAACTCAAGTCTATTAAATGAAGAAATTAAAAGACGAGTTGAATTTATTCGTCGACAAATCCCGAATCGAAATCAAAAACGTCAACTTTTCTGAAAAGACGAGAAGACAAAAAGAAAGGGAGAAAGCCCACTCACCAACCAAAGGAGAAGCCTATAAATACTCCTCCCATTCAGAAATTTCCACTAGCTTTTCTTTCTGTTACACTTTTCCTATTTCGTAGGAAGAAAACCATCTCCCTTAAGGAGTGGTTTTCATTTTCGTTGATTTCTTCTTGAATCTTGAACTTTATTCCGCATGGTCGTATTATTCCGAGTAAGAGCATACATTCCGCATGGCCATGTAATTCCGAATAGAGTTTTCCAGTTTCATTCTGCATGAGAAGAAATATTCCGAATCAGTTGTTTTCTCCACGTTGAGGTACTTACTGTTTCATTTAAATTCTAGCTTTATTCTGAGTTATTATCTTTAGTTTAATTTTATTATTTCTAGCACTTATCATTTTAGTATATTTAGACCAAAGCTCCCCCTTTTTTATTCACCATTTACAACGATTCCACTTTTGACCGTGATCAATTCGAGAAGATACCGAGAACGAAACAACGACATATATCAATTGGGTACGAGCAACGCAAAGAAAGATCTTGCAAGCAAACCTTTTATTAACCAACCAAAAGTCAGTTATTAAGGACCCTACAACACCAACATCAGCAAACAACCAGCAACAACAAAACACAAACCAACTAATCCACCACCAGCAGCAAAACAACCCTACAGGACCCTAACTAATCGAAGAAGATATCCACCAACAACATCAAAACAATCCATACAACACCTTAAACAATCAAGAAGATACTAACCAACTAAACCACAAACCAACTAAACTACAACCCAACTAAATCACAAACCAACTAAAATACCAACCACCTGTCGAATCTTAATAGTGAATCAAGAATCAAAGATGCAAAACGCACATAAACTGTAATTTTTGAATACGAGAAACATGATGATAAGGAATACGAGAAACGAGAAGATGGAGAAGCTGTTATTGTAGAATAACAAAACCCACACAAAACCGTGATGAAGCGGTAATGGTGGAGATGGTGTACCGGTAAAGATGGAAAGAAAGTGGATCGCCCACAGTAGAAGAAAGGATCGTGACAAATGATTGTTTGTTATTAATGAATGGAAATGATGCACCGGTAATGGTGGAGATGGTGTACCGGTAAAGATGAAAAGAATGTGAATCGCCCAAAGTAGAAGAGAGGATCGTAACTAGTTCAATATTATTAGTATTATTATTATTATTATTATTATTATTATTATTATTATTATTATTATTATTATTATTATTATTATTATTATTTTATTCTTTTTTATTATTATTATTATTATTATTATTATTATTATTATTATATATATATTTTTTTTTATTTGAAACAAAAAGGGATTTACAACAAATTGGATGGGAGTCGAGATACTATCTGCGCTCCCACCCCTTTAGCAATGGTAAAACCTATTCTATGAAAAATATGTACAGCAGCGCGCGCTCCAATGTCTTGAGCCTTTGAAAATCTCTGAATCCGCTTCAGCAACGCAACTGCATCTTCCTGTAACTCCCCTAAAGAAGAAAAAGAGAAAGGAAGAAACCCATATCCGAGAGCTGCACACTTAGCCAAATACTTGCATCGTTTACATTGTGCAGCATCAATCACAACTCGGCCAGGTACAAAGTCATTCATCCCCGTACGAGTCAAAGGAGAAGAACCAGTCAGATCAACACACACATCTTTACCTCCATCCCAGGAATAAAACAAAATATCTGCCGGACGTAGGACATTATCAGGTCCACCATCTAATCCAATATTAACTTCCTTTCCGACAGATATCCCTGAACGGTAACATATGTCAGCAAGAGTATCACGAACCAAATTGTGAGGATGCTTAATCCCAACGATGCCAGCACACGATACGGCATGATCCCCAAATATATCCCCATCAAAAACCCTAGAACAAGCTGAACAGGGATTCAAAACAGAGAACAAGGGAATACCTAAACGATAGCACAAAACACATCGATAAGACCTCCCATTCATAGTCTGACCTAATCCGGGGATAGGAACCGTCCTAAGCCAGTCAGACGTATGATCCTCCCTCTGAGATGCCCATAAAGCCAACTGACAAGCAGATAAAGCGAAAGTGGATTCAGCATTCTTAATAACCCGAGCAAAATATATATCTGCCATTTTCTTCATGAGTTTGGGGGCAGCGACCTCACTCGGATTACTTAGAAAATCAATCTCCATAACCGAGTTAAACACACGTAAGGCATCATCAAACTGGAGTCCATAAGATCTAATATCAGTGTGTTGAAGTAACTTAGACTGTAAATCAGCTGACTGTAACCGAGAAGCAAGGAAAGCATAATGCAATACGTCACCCGCAGAATAAACACCCAACCCTCCAAAAGAAAAGGGCAACGTAGCAAGTCTCCACTGCCAATCACCAAATCCCGGTCCAGAAGCAACAACGATACGCTCCAAAGAAGAACGGAGTGCCAAATCAAAAGAACTTTGGGCAGACTTGAAAGCACAAGGTGAACAAGTACGCATAGCAAAATATAACTTGGAAATACCGGCACATGAACGAAGAAGCAGCAACTCACATTGGGGGTCATTAATTTTGGCCACAGCATCCATAAGCTCAATAGTCTTAACCGCACGCTTCAACACAAGCTTATTACAAAAATCAAGATCTACACTCGCAGGCCCCCCAAGTAACTTAACACCACTCGTAGGTCGAGCAATATTATCTGGGAACACACCAATAAACTTGCTGCGAGGATCCTCGGTCGGCCAAAAAACTTCCGTCTTATCAATATTCAGATGCAGTCCATACACTGGACCCTCCTCCATGATGCACTCCAAAACTTTCCCCACAACCAAAGTATCCCCAATAATAGTGCCATCATCCAAATACCAGGCCTGTAGAGAAAGAGAGAAGGAGTCCCGAATCTTACATATCAATGGTTGAAGTACAAGAGCAAAGAGTAACGGACCAAGAGGGTCACCCTGTTGTACCCCCTGACATGACCTTAATACATGTTCCCCGTAATACAACCTTGCCGGACTAGAATAACAAAACTCCACCCAAGACGAGATAGAGGGACAACAAAGACGAACCTCTCGCAACATAACCTCTCGATCAACCAAATTGAAAGCATTTTTAAAGTCCACAAGTAACATCGACAAACCGACATCATCACCATATCTCTCAAGAAAACGATTCACAGCATGAAGAATAGCCTCACTCCCTCCCGACACTCCCATCCCAAACTGCAAATCACCAAAATACCCATCCAAAGAAGGACCAACCTCATAAGCACATACCTTGGAGACAAGTCGTCTCCAAATAGTACCAACAGCAATGGGACGAATCCCACCACCTGGCTTAACCAACGGAGTGAGGGGAGCACTGGCGATAAACTCACCCAACACCTTGGGACACCGCCCATCAAGAAAAAGGTTCACTACTTGGGTGATAGAAGAAACTAAATCATCAAAAATAGCAACCGCAGAACCACTCAAACAATCTAAAAGGTATTGGGCCCGCAACCCATCCCGCCTACAAGACGTGCCTTGGGGAAAACTCTTGATCATGTCAAGAACCCTAGATCGAGAAGCAACCAGGAGATGATGGTTAAGAGAAATATCTGGCAAAGAAGGAGCATGAACAAAAGGATGTTTATTTTTTAGGTCTTCAAGAGTAGTATCATTATAAGGAGCCACACCAGATGAGGAAAGAACTCTAACAGCAGCAGAATAATGCCCATCAGAAATCTTCCGTCTACACTGCTTAATATTCTGCTCAACCAACCCACTATCCTCACTAAGAACATCAGACAAAGCGGGGGAAGGTTCAGCCAAACACTCTCTAAGAAGCTGTAAACTACCATCAAACGTCTCCCAAGAACGAATAGCATTAATAATATACTCCTCTTGCTTTTGTCTCTTGATAACGGACCTACACTCCAGATTACTTCTCGGACAAAAGGTTTTAAGCAGACAAAGAGGCAAAACAAGCAAACGAACCCAAGAAGATATGTCATCAGGTTTGTTAACCACCCTGTCAATGGCCCCTTTCAAAGCGCGAGAAAAACCCAAACGACATTTTGGAGGGATAGATTTAACAGTACGCAACCCTTTTGAAAATAATAATAATTATTATTATTATTTTAAAACATCACTTTATTTGAATAATAGAATTTACAAGAAGTTGGTGGGAAGTCGAGATACTATCTGAGCTCCCACTCCTTTAGCTATAGGCAAACCAATTTTATTATTATCATAATTTTTTTTCTTTTTTTTCTTGTTTTTTCTTTATTTTTTTGTTTTTTTTTTGTTTTTTTAATTAACCATCACTTTATTAGAAACAAAAAGGAATTTACAACAAATTGGATGGGAGTCGAGATACTATATGCGCTCCCACCCCTTTAGCAATAGCAAAACCTATTCTATGGAAAATATGTACAGCAGCGCGCGCTCCAATGTCTTGAGCCTTAGAAAATCTCTGGATCCGTTTCAGCAACGCAACTGCATCTTCCTGTAACTCACCTAGAGAAGAAAAAGAGAAAGGAAGAAACCCATATCCGAGAGCTGCACACTTAGCCAAATACTTGCATCATTTACGTTGTGCAGCATCAATCACAGCTCGACCAGGTACAAAGTCATTCATCCCCGTACGAGTCAAAGGAGAAGAACCCGTCAGATCAACACACACATCTTTACCTCCATCCCAAGAATAAAACAAAATATTTGTCGGACGTAAGGCATTATCAAGTCCTCCATCGAATCCGATATTAACTTCCTTTCCGACTGATATCCCTGAACGATAGCATATATCAGCAAGAGTATCACGTACCAAATTTTGACGATGCATAATCCCAACGATACCAGAACACGATACCGCATGATCCCCAAATATATCCCCATCAAATACACTCGAACAAGCTGAACAAGGCTTCGAAGCAGAGAAATAGGGAATACCTAAGCGATAACACAAAACACATCGATAAGTCCTCCCATTCATAGTCTGACCCAACCCCGAGATAGGTACCGTCCTAAGCCAATCAGAAGTATGATCCTCCCTCTAAGATGCCCATAAAGCCATCTGTCGAGCAGATAAAGCGAAAGGGGATTCTACATTCTTAATAACCCGAGCAAAATATATATCTTCCATTTTCTTCATGAGTTTGGGGGCAGCGACTTCACTCGGATTACTTAGAAAACCAATCTCCATAACCGAGTTAAACACACGTAAGGCATCATCAAACTGGAGTCCATAAGATCTAATATCAGAGTGTTGAAGTATCTTAGACTGCAAATCAGCTGACTGTAACCGAGAAGCAAGAAAAGCATAATGCATCACATCACCCGCAGAATAAACACCCAACCCCACAAAGGAAAAGGGCAACGTAGCAAGTCTCTACTACCAATCACCAAATCCCGGTCCAGAAGCAATAACGATACGCTTCAAAGAAGAACAGAGTGCCATATCAAAAGACTTTGGGCAGACTTAAAAGTACAGGGTGAACATGTACGCATAGAAAAATATAAGTTGGAAATACCGGCACAAGAACGAAGAAGCAGCAACTCACATTGAGGGTCATTAATTTTGGACACGGCATCCATAAGCTCAATAGTCTTAGCCACACGCTTCGACACAAGCTGACTACAAAAATCAAGGTCTACACTCGCAGGCCGCCCGAGCAACTTAACACCACGCGTAGGTCGAGTAATATTGATATGAGCAAAAACTCATATCAATTTATCAACAAATCACCCTAAAACACAATAAAAATACCTAAACTTTGTGCTATAAAGCGGAATTATGTGGTATGTTTTGTGTTTGTGCTCAAATAGGTAAGAAGGATACAATTTCAAGCGAACAAAGGAAAATCAAGCTTAATTTGATTAAAAAGACAAAGAAGGATCAAAAGTGACAAGACTTTAAAGACAAAGGACCTATCTTGACAATCTACCAAAGATGAAGGACCAAAAGTGTAAATATGCCAAAGTCAAGATCAAAGTCAAATCTGGTCAACTATCAAGTCAACTCAGTCAAAGGGGCTTTTTGATCAAGTTTACAAGTGGAAGGACTGAAATTGCCAAAAGAATGAAGATACTAGCTCAAAATTACATTCTGCCAAGTACAAGGGCTAATTCTGCCAACTTTAGAAGTTATATTTAAGTTCAATCTGTGTGAAAGTAAATAGACCAATAAGAAGACAGGATTTGAAGGTAGTCGATTGCCAGCAGTATTGTTAATAAATAAGAGAGAGATTAAGTGGGCGTATCCCAACAGTGTTTAACCCACCAATCATATTTCACAAAACGGATAATGATCCGTGTGAAATTCCCACTTCCAATACAATCTTTCCACGTTGCATCTTCAACCTCTCAACAGCCCAGAATCGTTTCAGAGTTAGAGGCCATTTCAGCTAAAGATCAAAACATCAAAAATGCTTAAAAAAGTGAGACGAATTTATCCCACGTGCTTAATTACACTAAAGATCAACAACAAAAAAAAGCCCAAATGTGTTCATCATCTGCAAAACTCAATTGAGCAGAATTTTACACGTGGAAGTTTCTGATTGGTTATAACACGTCACCAACCCCAACCACTTCACTTTTGCAGTCTATAAATACCATAGTTTAGCTCTCATTTCTTGTATTGTAGAAAAGTGTGAAATCACACACACTTTTAGTTTTTCTCTCTTCTCAGCTTAGTTGTAGCTTAACAACTCAAGAGTCTGACAAACTCTTGAGTCTGTTATAGTTAGTTGTAACAAACTTACCAGTTCTGTAACTACTTCCTCAATCAAATCAATAAAAATTCACTTCAATTCCTTTAATCACTGTTCATTCTTGCATCATTGTTATCCTGTTGCTGCTATTAGTTTGTTATGATCACCACTTGATCATAATGAGCTATTTGTGAAGATTGTAGCTGTTGTACCTGTTCTTTTCATCCAGTTTCAGTTCTAGCAGATTTTGAAGAATTTCAGTCCATTAATGGAGATTTGGTGATAGATAGCTGTTGATTTGTTGTTGTTTGATGTGTTCTAGTGCTAAGGTGGTGGTTAGCACTAGTTTAGAGAGCTCAGCGCTCCTCTACTCCCCAAAGGAGGCCTCAGATAAAGGTTTTACTTTCTGAGTTACAAGTTCCACTCAATTGTTGAATGCATGATTCATACCTAGCTTAATTCTCCTTGATTGCATGATAAAATGTGTTCTAGCTGGTTCTTGATTTGATTTCAGTGATTGTGTAGCTTATAACTGCTTATTAACTTTAATACTTGTCCTGTTTTTCAGCTTTTATCTGTAACTTTAGCCTTATAAGTCATTTTGAGTTCTAGCTTTGTAATCTGCTTATAACTAGTCCAAATAAACTTCATTTTAGCTATTGAACTTAGTGTGATATTACTTTTAACTCAGTCTAATCATTTGCTTTAAAATCCTTAATAAAAGTTTGAAAAATATCAGTAAAGTGGTGTTTGGTATTAGCTTACAAGTAGATTTCAAGTAGTAGCAATTGGTAAACTTTGGTTCATTTAAAGTCATTTAGTTATAAAAATTAGTTCTCAGTCGTTTTCTATTCAAGATTTTGGTCAAAAAGGCAATTGCTCATTAAAAAGGTTTGGGTCAGTTTTTCACAAGTAAACTTTCAGAAAGTATTGATTTTCATTTGATTGGCATTTCTTTGTTATTTGATGAAATCTTTTCAAACCAGTGCTCATTTTTCACTCAACATATGAACTTTGAATTTGTATAAGGAATTTGTACAGTATCCAATATTAAGTAAGAAATAAGCCAAAGAATAAGCACTAGAGCAAATTCAATTCCCTGTAGTAAAATGCAAACTGATTTCTCATATCTTATTTTCTACTTCATAAACTAGCTAATTTTATTTCACATTCTCATTCCAAAAGTATTCCTGGATAAATTTTGAGATTTTGACCTTTTTGAAAATTCTGGTCAACGAAAGTCAACATAAGCACAATTTTGTCTTATTTTCAGATTTAGGGCTTATTACTTGATCATTTTCTTTGAGACTTCTTTTCCCGTCTTTCTTTTGAGCTGTTTAACAAGAATTTTCACTAAAATCAAGTAGTGCAAGTCTGGCTTAACTAGTAGCTTATTTTGAGCTTATTGGATTTAGCTTATCAGAGTTCTAGTCACTTTTAGCTTAATTCCTTGGATAGGTCTAGCTAATTTTTGATTTTAAAACGTTTGAAATTGGTTTGATCAAATTTGGTTGAGAAATAAGCTCAAACGAGCTTATTTTGTCATTGAACCCGTTTTTGTTGAAAAAGTGACAAAAATTGCATTTTGGTCCTTCTTTTATTAAGCTGTTTGAAAACTTTGCTAATCTTTCTACTTTTTAGGGTTTGCTACATTTCAGTCCTTGCATTTTTCAAGTTTGTTCAAAATCAGTTAGTTAGTTTTCAAAGTAGTTGGAATTTGGTTACATTGTTTGATAAGTTTTCATTTTCAGTCCATTTAGTTTACTGAATTTACACATTTAGTCCTTAGACTTTTTGGCTTTACATTTTTAGCATTTATATTTCATAGAATTTACATTTCCAGTCCTTATAGTTTGTAGAATTTACATTTAGCATTTTAATTGAATAAAAGCTTGGTATGTGCACTTTGTTTTACATATAAGTAGACGTTATTTTTCATTTTAGCAAGGCTTTGTTTTAATTAGAAAAAGAATATCCAAAAAAATTTTACCAACCAAGAACAATTAAAAACTCGATATTGTTAGGACTTTCAATTTGTTAAGAACTGAGAAAAACGAACTTCAACTATACACATTTCAAATGGCGCCGCTTCCGGTTCTTTGACTTTACGAGAGACTATCGATTGACGGTTTTCATTGGCTTTTGGGATCCGTTCACCTAGTGAACGTTATTTTTACGTATCATAAATCAAAAACAAATAAAAAATCAAAAATATAAAAATATATAAAAACTAAAAAATTAACAAAACAATTCTTTTCCTAAAGAATTGACCAAACAAATTAAAAAATCCAAAAAGTAATCTTTTTCCTAAGAGATTGCACCCAAAAATATATATTATTGGATTTTCTCGGTTTTTATGTACATATAGTAATTTCTCTTAAAAACTCATAAATACAAAAATATTTTCCATATATTATTATAAGTAAATACGTATACGTATAAGAACAACCAATTCACATATTCTCCATAAGTATTGCCAAGGCAATACACCGTGTTGAGGGGCGTTCCGGTCCTTGACACGTGTATCGATCAAACAAAATAAAGCAAGAATAGATAAATACTTTCAATAAGAAACAATTCGAAGAATACAAACAATTAAGTGAATAGAAAGGCGATGTGCTATAAAATGCCATCTAAGGGTCAATAGATACTTAAGTGCTTCGCGCCACCTAACCCCCCGTTCACTTGTGAGTATTCTAAGAAGGAAGGCTTCATTGGGGGTCTTGCACCCAAGTAGTACATACGTATATTATTATTTTCTTGTGTATATTTCATACTGAAACTCGAAGAGGATAATCCTTTTCTCTTCAAAGTCACACGAGAGCTTCTCTCTCATTCCTCGTATTGAGTTGCATGCTCACTCGCGGGCGTGCACAAATACCGATTGGTGTACAACCCCTTCCTCCGAAAAGGAAGAAAAAGAGAGAGAGTAAGAACACCACCGTCCATCAAGCCGATCACGAGAATCGTGCTTGGATTCATCCACAACAAGAAGCCATGGCTGTTGATAATCGTTCTTTGATGGAGCGTTTGCAATCCAGTGTTCACGGATATGCCGATGCTATCAAGATTCCCGACATTCCCGCAAATTCATTTGAGCTAAAAACGGCTATGATTACCTTGGTTTCAAACACACCTTTCTATGGTCACAAGAATGATAATCCTCAAGATCACCTTAAGAGATTCCTTGCTCTTTTCAATACCATTAAGTACAATGGAGTTCCACATGATGCTATTAAGTTGATATTAGTGTAATTTTCACTAGAGGGACCCGCTAAGCATTGGTTAGACACCCAACCACCCGATAATATCATCACATGGGATGGTTTCACCACTAAGTTTTTGAACAAGTTCTTTCCCCCATCTAAGACCACGGCTTTGAGGAACTTAATTATGGGCTTTCAACAAAAACCTAGTCAATCCTTTAGTGATGCTTGGGAGGAGTTTAAAGAGTTATTGAGGAGATGCCCTAACCATGGATTGGATGAAGTTCACCAAATAAATACTTTCTATGATGGACTTAAACCTCATCACCAAGATTCACTCAATGCTTCCGCGGGAGGGAATATTCTTCTTAAATCCATTCAAGAGGCTTTGGAAATCATTGAGACCAAAGCAATGGTTCAAACAAACTCTCAATTTGAAGAAAGGGTTCATGTTATCCAAAACGATTCTCAAACACCTTGTGATAACCAATTCCTCAAGTATCACCAAGAGCTCATGCAAAAGATAGATAGAGACCATGAGATGAGTTTTAAGGCACAACAAGAAATGATTCAAGCCATTAAGAGCCATTCATTGAACAATTCTTCAAATGATGTGCATGCCATTACTCTTTCTTGTGTAACTTGTGGAGGTCCCCATTCCTATGAACAATGTGATAAGGTGCAAGGTTATCAAGGGGAATGTTATGCTTACCAAGAGGAACATCGTGAACACTTCAAGCCAAATATCAATCCAAATAACCTTTCTTACAAGTCCCAAAATTACCTTACTCTAGGTCTATTACTTTTATTTAAATCTCTTTATATAAAATTTATAGTTGCTTTTTATTCTAACCTTTTGTATTTTTTTTGTGATCTTGGTAAATCGATCTATCAAGTTTCGTTAAGAGCTATGGTTGATTAATTTGCTTTGAGTTTGATTTGGTTGGCCGTGTACTTTACGGGCCGGGATACACTTAGCTTAAGCTTGATTTGGTTGGCCGTGTACTTTATGGGCCGTATTTTGTTGCTTTTGGGATGCCATGTACTCTAAGGGCCAAGTTTTGTTGATTATGTTGATGTTGTTTTAGAGTGTTATCTACGGACCACGAGTACCAAAGTTCTCTCATTTTTATTTTTATATCACAATCGTTTTAGTTTTAGTAATTAGATTATTTAGTTTAAATTGTTTTCATAAAAAACATTTTTCATAAAAATCGGTTTAATTAGTTTTAGATATTATTATTGTTTTAAAAAATAGATTAAAAGGTTTAAAAAATTAGATTTCATTTAGATAAGCTTATTATTAGTATAAAGTTTACACCTTTTTGTGATTATTAAGCTTATTAGTATATAAAGCTTAAAGCTTTATCATCTAAAAAGATTAATAAGCTTAAAAGGTTGAAGCTTTACGCTTTATTTTTAAGTTTATCTTTGTGATTTCATTTTTTGTCACTTTTACTTGTTGTTACGTGCTTGCATTTAGATTAATTTTGCATTTAGATCTATTAATATTTTTATTTATAGTTTATTTTTGTTGCGTCTAGATTTTATATTGTAGTTTAATTAATTTGCATTTTAGAGTATTTTTATGTGAATTATTTGCGCTTTTATTTTTACATATTCCTTAGCCTAAATAATATTCCCCATTTTTTCTCTTAAATACACATAGATACCATTCAATTACTAGAAATGTATGTGTTGTATTGTCAGCTCTTGTAAGCTTCCACCAAGTCACCCCCTTTGTGTTCATAAACAGCATATTCCACTATGGCGAATTTCTTCTGAAGCTCACTAGGTGAGATTTCATCATTTTCTTGCACAATTAGCTGTTTATCAATTTCTTCATTTGAGGGACGTTGAGGCTTCTTAGTAACTATACTAACTTTTTCCATCCTCTTGAGTCTTTTGGCAGCCCTTTGTGCATTGAGTACAGATCTCTCAATTGCTGGAAAACTTACACTTGTTTGATGTGATACCCCTACTTGTGATGATGCACCTGCTTGGGATGATGCACCTGCTTGTGTAGTTTCCAATGTTATTCCTTCAGCCTTTCTTTTTCTGGATTCCCTAGCTTTCTGTAATACTTCATTTTGCCTCCTAAGATACTCAGCTTCCTCAGGAGAGTTGATAGCCATGAAGTCTTCCACATTTAACTCTCTTCAAACTGGTGTGACTGCTTGCTCTATCTCCTCAAAGGTCATCTTACTGAAATTACCATTAGTCCACTTCTTATGTCTTTTGAGCAAAACTTTGTAGTGTGCAAACCTCCCTTCTCAGACTTCAAATATTTTTCTTTCTGAATCTAATTTTCCCTTCTTTCCCGATATTCATTTTGATATTTGTAAACTAGACAAATCAATTCATACCTGTCTTCCAAAGGAGCATTCACCAACTCCTTTTCCTATTGATTTAGAAACTCTTGAACATGAGGCACCCTGTCATCTAATTCTCTATGCATGATTTCAATCTGCTTAAGCATCTCTCTAGGCCTCATCTTTTGCATTCTCTGATCCTGTATATCAATCTCCTCTTGTTGCATTATGAGAGCTACATGTTCATCATATTCTTCTTGAGCCCTTTGTTGTTCAGGAGTTCTGTGCTTGTACTTTTTCTTCTTGGGCTGTTCAACCATGATCCCTTTTCCCTTGTCTTTTGGATCCACTGCTGGTGTTGGTTTGGCTTTAGGTGCAGGTTCTCTAATTGTAATTCCCTTCTGAGCTGGTTGCCTTTTCTTCCTAACAAATGTTTGAGTGATAGGCTTAGCAGGGGAAAGACTTACAGCAGTGGGATCATGTTGTCCCATATATTTGTGATGATTAAGCAATGAAGAAAGAAAGAAAATAGATGAAGAAGAGATGAATTCTTAGAGAGAGAAAGTAGTGAGATAAAATAGAGAGGAGGAGAGGATTAACTTGTAAATATTAGATTAAGGAAATGAGAAAAATGAACCACCAACCCTCCTAACATGCTAGGAGGGTAGTATATATAGTCCACCCACATGCGGGCTTTAATGGACTATATATTGGGCCGGGCTTGTCTTTTGGACTTTAATTAGTTTAAATCCAAGCCCGTAAACCACGACTAATTAACTACCTATTACAACGTTCTAACTAATGTTACAATAATAACCTATGACCGAGCATTCTTGTTTGACTCAATATTTTGAGGCTAACAATCTCCCCCAATGTGAGGTCATACCCTTTTGATATTTGAAGATCAAAGGAGATTACGAATCTCGTCATAAATGAGCCTTGAACGTGTAACAGTAGTTTTGTTCCTTCATGCTGTGATCTTTGAGCCTTTGTTGTTGTCTTTCGACTTTGTCTTTTAGTCTTGAGATCTTCAAATCATCCTTGACTTGTCATTGCCATCTTACGATCTTGTGTCTTTATCCACATGCTCACACTATCAATTGTTGGATAAGTCTTTGGGCATGAATATGTGGTTGTGAATCTTTGACTTTGCCGAGTACACCGTTACGCCACCTTCTCGAGACAAAACATAGACACGGACTGAATGGCTTTGACATTCGTCCTAAATCGGTAGCGTTTTACCTCCGGTCGGTGAAGACCCTTATACGATATTAAATACCGTACCTGTGATTAGGTAGATTCAATTAAGAATCTCCTTGACAGGGTTTCGCGGCTGTACTAGCCGTTCTCTTTACTCGACCGTCTCAAAGCAAGACTGCGAACATAAAGAGTGAATCAATTGGATAAATATCCGCTTGATTAAAGTCGTCAATTCAAATTCCTGGAACAAGTTTGATTCATTAAGAATCTTACCATTGTTGCTTTCTAGTTGACACAAGTTTGATTCATGAGAGTCTCACTAGTCACCTACCGTAGCGCTGTTTGATGTTGACGCTAGAAGGATTTCCATTCGTCACTGTGAATATTAATGAATATCACTCTGAATGTTCTGGCAAGACCATAAAGATATTGCGTAGAAAACCGAAACGAGTTTGAATCAATTCAGAATCAAACCACTGTTGCTTTTCAGTTTTACATATGTTCAATTCATAAAGAATCTTGCATATGACCTACCGCAGTGCTGTTTGATGTTAACACTGGAAGGATTTCCACTCATCATTGTGAATACTAAGTACTATCACTCTGAGTGTTCTAGCAATATCGCAAGGATATAGCGTATGACTCTCTTGATCTTCATCCGTGTGTCCTAACGAGATTTGATTGATCTCTTGGCTCTAGACTCGATTTGTGCACTTTTAGTGGTCGGAGGCTGGAGTAGATGCCACCTATTCAATATCAACTATCTCGGAGTGAGAAAGTGAATAGAAGTCGTGTTGATCTCCGTGACAATAAAACAAACTTCTTTTGAGAGAAGTCTGAGTAGCTAGGAAAGGGTTGTGCTTCACATCACTGGGTCCATGATGAGTTTGTCTTCATGATGAGTTGACCCGGTTTCTACCTAAGTTGTATGGAGGGCTTCTTTCTTTACACCCTTTATCCTTACATTTCTTTTTCATTCTTCAACCCCTTCAATGCTTACCAAGACATCATTAATAGCACCTTGTTGTGATTGTTCCAGTGCTATCATCAGTACTTAGTCGGCATTCAGCTACGTTCACATTCTACTCCATCTTTCCTAAGGACTTCTAATAATCTATTGGATTGTCCCTGGGAAGATCCCTCCGGTTCTGGTTGGATCATAGGACTTAAACCTAACCACCCTTTTGACACCACTAACGTCGTGAATTAAAGATGTTGTGGGTATTTGATCATAACCATGAAAACCACTTTAAATTCTAACAAAGTGTTTGAAAAACATTTAACACCTTGCTAGTTTTGTCGTTTTAGAAATGCCCCCCCTTCACATGTGCATCGATAATCGAAAGTGTTTCGCACATGTAGGTGAGAGTTAAAGTGCTTGAGTCTTATATAAGATCACATTTTAATCACATTTTCTCCCCTATCTCTAATATAAAAAATATTTTGATATTAGAGATACCAAATTTGATTAAAATATATTTTGGAAAATAGTCTTGAAAATCTTCGGGAGAAAGATGTGTTAATCTTTTGCATAAAGTTGAATTGCTCCCCCTCAAAAATTGATCCAATGGAATTGTCATTACGAGGATTTGATCCACATTAAACTCTTGAGGATAGGAGTTGTTGAACACACAATTTTTGAAAGATTTTGAATATCATTGAGAAATTCTTGAAAAAATTGTGTTCAACGCTTTTTGAAAAATCAATTATTTTTGACGAAAAGGTTTTTCTAAAGCATAAACTTGAGTTCATAGACTTTGAATGTCTTGACGAATCCACTCAAGTGTAAGAAGATTTAACTTCTTTTGCTAAGGGTAAGAGTACAAAAGCGTACACTCCCCCGTGAATTTAGATCCGGGTTGCAATCTGAAAGTGATTACAAGCCATTGTGTTGAGCTCAAAACATTGAATGTTTTGTGACAAGCTCAACCCAAGATAGATTGCTCTACCCGTTGTTGGAAGTATTGTCCAAAATAGAAAATTTCCTTTTGAAAAGATAGAAAGGACATGTTTTGAAAAATATTTACAACTTTCATTCGAGCTTTATGTACACACCCGTGTCGTTATTGAGTGACATTTCTAGGTACGTCCATATTATCGATACTAAAAGACATGTCGAGAAGAATATTTTTGGATTATCAAAGATTTTTTACTTTTGTATTTTGCTTTTCGATTAATATTTACAAGTATATGTTTGATAGATGAATCAAGCAGGCTTCTTTGCCAGAACCTCCAGTTCTGCTGGAGTGAAACATCTCATACCAATTTACCTAACTAGATACGCAAACCTCTCTTTCGAAAGAGCTTTTGTAAACAAGTCAGCTAATTGGTAACCAGTTCCAACAAAGTATAATTCAACAATACCTCTTTCAACTTGTTCCTTAATGAAGTGATATCTGACATCGATGTGCTTCGAGCGGGAATGCTGAACCGGATTGCAGGAGATGGCTATGGCCGACTTTGAGTCACAGTACATAGGTACTTTATCAAAATGGAAGCCATAATCCGTGAGTTGTGTTCTCATCCAAAGAACTTGAGCACAACACGCAGATAGAGACACATACTCCGCTGCGGCTGATGAAAGTGACGTGTAATCCTGCTTCTTGGAGGACCATCCCACAAGCTTGTCTTGACCTAAAAATTGTGCACCACCAGAAGTACTTTTACGTGTATCAAGACACCCTGCATGATCAGAATCTGAATAGGCCGTTAGAAAGAAACCGGTTTCCCTCGGATACCAGAGTCCCATGTGAATGGTATTCTTAAGGTACCGAAAGATCCGTTTAACCTCCTTGAGGTGCTTTTCAGTGGGTCGTGCTTGATATCGTGCACAATAACATGTAGCATGATGAATATCAGGTCTGCTTGCTGTCAAGTACATGAGGGACCCGATCATGGAACGATATCTCGTTTGATCTATGACTAATCCCTCCAAATCAGCATCTAGGGATGTGGTTGATAATGGTGTCCCAACGGGGTCACATGATGTCATACCATGCTTTTTGATTATCTCTTGACAATACTTAGCTTGGTTAATGAAGATACCACTTGGGGATTGGTGAACTTGAATTCCTAGAAAGAATTTTAGTTCGCCCATCATAGACATTTCAAATCTGTTGTGCATTACTTTTTCAAACCATTTTGAAAGTTTTGGGTTTGTAGACCCGAAAATAATGTCATCAACATAAATTTGCACAAGCAAAATGTCATCCCCATATTTATAAGTGAACAAAGTTAAATCAATGGAACCTTTTGAGAAACCTTTGGAGACAAGAAATTTCGAGAGCTCGTCGTACCACGCCCTTGGAGCTTGCTTGAGTCCATATAGTGCTTTGTGGAGACGATACACCTTGTCAGGATAATGAGGATTGACGAATCCTTCCAGCTGCGTGACCTAGACTTCTTCTTTCAAAGAACCGTTAAGAAACGCCGTCTTTACGTCCATTTGATAGACAATGAATCCCTTATGTGCAGCATAAGCAAGAAAAATCCTGACCGCTTCCATTTGAGCAACTAGTGCAAATGATTCTTCAAAATCAATGCCCTTTTTCTGTCCATACCCTTTAGCCACTAGCCTAGATTTATTCTTGATGATCGTGTTCTCTTCATCCATCTTGTTTTTCCAGATCCATCGAAGATTTAATGGTGTTACATCGTATGGTCTGTCAACAAGTTCCCAGACTTTAAGTCTTTAAAATTGTTGAAGTTCATCCGTCATCGATTCAATCCAAGCATGATCAGCCAAGGCTTCTTTGATGTTTTTCGGTTCGGCTGAACTCACGACGAGTGCGAACATATAAACATCGCCATCGGTGTGAAGCTGTCGTCTTGTACGAACGAGATGTGAAGGGTTTCCAATTACATGAACCAAAGGATGATCTCGGGTCCAATGATGTGTTGAAGGATGTCGTTGATAGAACGTATGCATATTTGACGGATCAACATGGAGAGTAGAAGACTCTCCAGTTTTGTGTACCGGTGTACCGAATGGGTTGATAAATTCTTCTTCGTCAGATAATGCATTGTCTGCTTGATTTGTGTTCTCTAGAGCAATGACAGTAGTTGTGGATGTTGTAGGATCGATTGTTGAAGTGATATTCTGAGGAGGTAAATCTGCAGCAACCCGTGTTGAAGTAGATGAAGTTGTATCTGGTTGTTGACGATGATCGGTATCATCATTTTTATCATGAGTTACAGCAGAAGACTTCGATACAACTTGTTTCTCCCCCGTGAAATATTCATCATACATTGGTCCATATAACATTTCCAACTCTCCAATGGTCGTGTCGACTGTCATATCAGCTCTAGGAACATTTTCTGGAACCAGCCTTGAACTTGACGGTTCATTGCTGTGGTCTTGAGTTCCGAGTTCCGTGCGGTTGTGAACGGAAGTCGTTTGTCGTTGTGGGTCGGGACTTAAACTGTTTTGTTCAAGTGCCATTTCTTGTAATTCATCAAATCGGATATGAATAGTCTCGACTATCAATTTTGTTCTCTTGTTGTACACTCTATATCCCTTAGACTGAGTTGCATATCCCACAAGAATACATGCATCAACTTTTTCTTTCATCTTATCCAAGTTTTCACTATCTTGAATGATGTAACAAGTACATCCAAAAACATGAAGGTGTTTGAGTGAAGGTTTTCGATCATGAATTATGTGATATGGTGTCTTTTCGTGTCTTGGGATAATTAAGGATCGGTTTTGTGTGTAGCATGCGGTTGACACGGCTTCGGCCCAAAAATATAGTGGAAGTTTTGAAGCGGATAATAATGTTCGAGCAGCTTCAACCAAAGTACGGTTTCGTCTTTCAACAACGCCGTTTTGTTCGGGTGTTCGAGCAATAGATGTTTCATGTTCAATCCCTTCGGCTTCAAAATACTTTCTCAAATTTAAATTCAAAAATTTTGTACCTCTGTTAGTACGAACCACTTTAACTTGAGCTTGAAGACCACGTTGTATCAATTTTAGGAAGCTGATGAGAACGTCGGGTGTTTCATCCTTGGACCTCAAGAAGTGAGTCCATGTGTACCTTGAGTAATCATCGACAATTACCAGAATATATTTCTTTCCATTGATACTCTGAACACGCATGGGACCACATAGATCCATATGAAGAAGATCTGACCGTCCTTTAGAGCTTGGTGTGGTCTTTGTTTTGAAGCTACTTCGTTTAGCTTTACAAAGTTCACAAGAAGAACAAAGATGATCTTTGATGAATTTCAAGCTTGGAAGGCCTCTCACAATATCTTTCTTGGAAAGCAAGTTAATGGTATCAAAGTTGAGATGAGAAAGACGTTGATGCCATAACCATGCCTGAGTCGTTGAAGCTTTTGCCATGAAGCAAATTGGAGTTGATGAAGTTGTGTCTTGAAGTGAAATTGTGTAAAGATCAGTACCCCGTGTACCGGTAAGTAAGTCATTCCCATCATAATCACGAACAAAACATGTCTTCTTTCTGAAAGCAACTTCCAAATCCGCATCACAGAATTGACCAACCGAGAAAAGATTGTGATTGAGCCCTTCGACGTAGTATACCCTTTTAACCGTGATATTCCCCTGAACCAAATCTCCATATCCTAGGATCGATGCAAATTGATCATTTCCGAATCGGACCGTACCTAGGAACTTCTCCACGAAGTTAATTAGAAGCTTGAGATTCCCCGTCATGTGCTTCGTGCATCCGGAGTCCATTATGAAGAGAATTATTTGTATCACCTGCAGAAGAGTTAGAACACGATGGAGCATTTTCTAAATTGGATACCACAGTAGTTGTGATAGTATAATCATTAGTGTCCTTATCAACATTTAAAGGCAAACTAACACTCGTTTTCACATTTTCTGTCCTAACTTTAGGCATCCATTTATATCCGGGAGGACATTGATTAGCAAACCACCATTTCCAAGACTTACTGGCAGACTCATATAATTCCTTAATTTTGCTTCTAGGATTCTTAGTGGTGGAGTCTGATGCATTACTTTTCTTAGTGGGGGTTGCACCAGAATGGTTCACTTTGCGTTTGGGTTTACTAGCTCTAATAGGCATTGCAACTTGCTTCTTAGTTCTAGTATCTACGCCTTTGACTTTATTTATCGCACACATAGAATGATTAGCATTAGCACACTTTCCACATTTGACACAAACAAATTTCACATTCATAGCATTCAAATCATTCACAGCATTCAAATCGTCATTACATGCGATTACAGACTTTTTATTCTTAAAAACGTTCAAATTCCTAGGGTGTTCTTCTACTTCCTGCATCTCCCCTTGATTCTTGTGTTTCCAGACCTTATCATTCACTTGAGTGCGCTTAAGCTGAGGCCGACTAACACTAGTAGTAGAGACTATTCCTGTAGTAGAAGACACACGAATATTAGTGTTTCTAGAAGTCTGAGGCGAGTGAGTATCTTTTTTTGTGGGCTTCGTGGACATTCTATACATCCCTGGTTTAATCACATTATTGTGCTTAACGCTTGGTGCTATAGGAGTCCTTATGGGTTGAGCTTGTGGTAACCTTTCCTTTCCATCCATCTTGGGGGCAAACACAGGTTTTGCAAACGAGGAATTACATAAAGCAGATGGTTTTCCCAAGATAGAGGATCTATTCTCTTTAGAGGCATTGGGTTGTCTAACAACATTTTTCTTAATGCTAGGTTCCACAATTTTCCCACCTATTTTAGCAGTGAGTTTCTTCAACTCTGCTATCGCTCTGTCCCTGTCTTGTAATTGAGCTTTCAACCCTTTAATTTCCAAATTCTGTTCATTCATTTCTCGAAATGTTTGGGAAAGTTTTTCTTGCAATTTATTATCATGTGGAAAACGACCAACATCTTTTTGCAAAGCAAGTTCAAGTGAATGACAATGTTTTTGAAGGAAATCAGTTTTGTGTTGAAATAACTCAAAAGCCTTTTTGTCAACATTTTCTTTACGTTTCGAAAGCTCAATTTCAAGACGTTCACATTCTTTGATCTTATCAAGATATTGGCATGCAACTTCAGAATATTCATCAATATCAGCACAAGATGTAAAATAAGCACACATAACATCTTTAGAAACGCATTCTTGCAAGAGTAAATCATATTCATCTGAGAAATCAGACTTCTCCATTTGAAGATCATCAATGTGTTTCTCAATAGATTCAACATATTTTAAATCATCAAACATTTCAGTCCGAATGAACTCCTCAAGTTGAAGAACAGTTTCTTTAATCAACGTCGTGTTTGGAATTAAGAGTTCTTTGACAAGCAAGGTAATATCGTGAGGAATCGGACGTGTCCACTCAGCATTTTCACGTTTTGCCCAGTCTCTTTCAACAATAGATTTAACATTATCTATGTGGTGTTTAAGAATACCTAATGTTTTCCTACTCTTGATTTTAGATTCATCGAGGTAGTTTATGTATTTGTAAACATTAGATTTCTTAGGGGCAAATGTTTTCTTCCATTGAATTCTCTTTTGTTTGCATTTAAGGAACACTTCCTCACGAGTTTTTTGAGTTTGTTTATTGAAAAGGCCATAAAGACTATTCTCACAAGCATAATTATATGGTTTCACAAACTCCTTATTAACAAGTGGTTGACTATCATCGTCCCAAAGGGCAGTCTCTTCACTATCGGCACTTACCGGCATGCAATCAAGATTGGTCCTTTCAGTCTCATCAAGATAGAGACACGGGTTCGCAGCTTGAGCTTTGGCAAGGTACTCAGGACTTGCAAAGCTAGCTTGACCCTTAAACATCGATGGAGGTGCTAGCATTCTGACGGATTGAATATAATCATGCGTTTTATAAACAATGTTCTTCAAAAAGTCGACTTGTGCTTCTAGTTTCCTAACTTTTTCGGTTTCTTTATCATATCTACTTTTGAAGTCTTGTTTTAACACATCTACCTCTTGTTTCTTATCCTCTAGAATTTTAGAAGAATCAGTAGTGGTCATAGAGAGCTTTTTTTCAAGTTCATTAACTTTGGTATTGGCAAGGTACGTTTTTTGACGTTCATCCATTAAGAAAACATTATATTGACGCTTCTCTTTAGCTAATAATTCAAGAGTTGTATTATATTTGTTTTCAAAATCGTCATCTTGATTTTTTAACGCACTTCCCTTGTACCCCACAAGCTCTTTGGTTTTCTGAAGGAGCTCATCTCTATAGGTTTCAGTCATCTCAGTAGATTTGATAAGAGCAGCTTTGCATTCTTCAAAGCTTTGAGTGAGCGTAGCGTTTTCCTTCTTTAATAGCTTTTGACTCTTTTTATTTTCAGTGACATCTTTTTGTAAAGTAGCAATTAAATTAGCAAGCGCAATACGTTCCTCTTCATCATATTCATTTGCATGTTGATCATCCTCAGACTCATTATTGCACATGTCTGATGAATCGGGTGTGGTATTTCTATCAACCGTTTCCATCATACATGTGTCATTAATGGCATTGGGTAGATCACTATGCTCAGGAATATCACCAAACACATTATATTCATCAGTAGTGTGTACCTTATCGATTGGCTCAGTATCAAAGATAGGACCATTGTCATCTTCAGTTACTTTGAGAACTTCTTCAACCTTTGCCATGTACGAGTAATGTGCATCAAGCTCTTGATCAGAATCTTCATCATCAGTATCATCAAGCATGGCTCCTTCCTCAGCTGACAATTTAACCCCTGCTTCCATCTTTTTACATAGCAACATCTTTTCCTTGTGATAGCTGGAGTCTCTAACCCTTTTCGGCTTCCTGCATTCCTTTGCCATATGCCCATAACCTTGGCAATTAAAACATTGAATCCCGCTTTGCTGAACCACTTGACTTCCAACCGTTTCCCTATTCCCATTAGCAGCAGCAATCCTCTGAGTATCATACTTTACAGTTTGTCGATCATATCTTGCAGAACCCTCAACATGCGTTGGATTATATCGATCATACCTAGAAGGACTTTCACCATGTCGACGTGTGTCATACCTTGGAGGACTCTCAACATATCGGTTCTTTGTGTTAGATGATGTGCGAAGATTGTTGTTGGTGGGTTTGTAGATTTTCTTGTAAGTCTTCATTATGTAAGCAATTTGTTGTTTCATCTCTCGGTTCTTTTGAGCTTGGTCTTCATCACTATCTTCTTCAGATGAGGACTCAGATGGTGGTGATGGTGCTCTTGGCGCTTTACCTTGAGATTTTGTGGAAGATGAAGACTTAGATGTTGTGGAATATCGTGGTGAAGATGATGTATTGGAGTATGGTTTTGGAGCACGAGAGTGATGATCGTGAACATGTTGTGTGGTAGTCACTAAATCAAGTGGATTAGCCGTCTTGGCAACACGTTCAGTTCGAATCTCATTTGCTTCATTCTGAAATTGCTTCAAGATGTCAAAGAGTCGATGATATGAGACCTCGTCTAACTTTTCTTGTTGTTTCACCAAAGTGACGAATCGTGTCCACTCGGGTTGAAGTTGTTGAAGAAATTGAACATTGACTTGCATGGTGGAGACTTGCAGATTATTTCTTGTCATGTCATTCATCTTATAAAACTTGGAGTAGTAAGAGTCAATTGATTCTCCATCCCTTGAAGTAAACTTGCCAAAATTCCAAAACAAGTTTGTTTTGACATCTTGTTTGTTGAGTGATTCTCCTTGTTGCAAGCGTTCAATAGCAGTCCACATTTCATGTGATGTCGGGCATGCATCAACCGTGGAGTAAATATCATCTCCAATCCCACTTAAAACCATATAGATGGCTTCCTTCTCCGCATCATGCCAAGCACAATTTTCAGGTGTGAGATCAGCTCTTGTTTCATCACGTTCACTTGTAGGTATTGGATCAGTAGTATCTGTGGCTGCTCTTGGAGGAATTGAGATCTTCTTGAATATATATGGTCCATGAGTAATACATTTCCTCAAGGCATCACCATTAGGTCTTTTGTCTAGGTATCGTATGAAACGTGATTGCCTTTGAGCATACCTACCAGATACAAGCATTGGTGGTCTCTCTTTGTTACCCGCCACCATTATGTTGTTGTTCGTCACACGATATTCGGCAGTAGAATCCATCTCAATATTCTCTGAAATTATGGAGTGAATATGGATCTTAAGTAGATTTGTTGTGATTGTTGTTGTGGTTTAAATTCCGAAAATTGCAATTTTTCTCCAGTCCGACAATAAATTCTCCAGTCCGACAAAAACGGTAGACCAAAAAATTTTGTATCGCCAAATTTTGAAATTGAGCTAGAAATGTCCTAAAACTAGTATGGAAAAAATTTGAATTTACTTAACGGAAACTAGTCTTGATGGTGGCTAAGTCTAAAAAATACTCAAACAAAATTTAGCAAAACACATCATCGGAATGTCCCCTAATCGGAATGTCCTAATCGGAATGTCCTAATCGGAATGTCCTAATCGGAATGTCCTAATCGGAATGTCCTAATCGGAATGTCCTAATCGGAATAACCAAATCGGAATATTATCGGAATGTACTAATCGGAATAAGCTTGTCGGAATAACCTAATCGGAATGCAAATCGGAATGCAAATCGGAATATTTTTGTCCAGTCGGAATGAGATCGGAAAGCTGGTCGGAATGTTGAAACCCTTTTCCGATGCTACTGATCGGAATCACAATCGGAATCTATAAACCCTTTTCCGATTACACCAATCAGAATAATAGAGCTGTTACGAGATTTTGAGGTAAAAAGGTGAATTTTTTGACAAGAAATCCGCGATTTTAACCAACCAAATGCGACCAAATCCCTACCACAGCTATGTAGAAGATTTATATCACGACTTAGAGCATAGAAAACACAAAAAGAAACTTGGATTCGAGATGATTATAAGAGAAAATCACACGAACCAAGTAAAATGAACAACGAATCACAAAACTACCCCATGGCGATTGATACCAATTGTTGTCCCATATATTTGTGATGATTAAGCAATGAAGAAAGAAAGAAAATAGATGAAGAAGAGATGAATTCCTAGAGAGAGAAACTAGTGAGAGAAAATAGAGAGGAGGAGAGGATTAACTTGTGAATATTAGATTAAGGAAATGAGAAAAATGAACCACCAACCCTCCTAACATGCTAGGAGGGTAGTATATATAGTCCACCCACATGCGGGCTTTAATGGACTATATATTGGGCCGGGCTTGTCTTTTGGACTTTAATTAGTTTAAATCCAAGCCCGTAAACTACGACTAATTAACTACCTATTAAAACGTTCTAGCTAATGTTACAATAATAACCTATGACCGAGCATTCTTGTTTGACTCAATATTTTGAGGCTAACAGATCAGTTACAGCCGGGGAAATTTTTGAAGCAGGGGCTTCTTCTTGATTGCCCATAGTCAACAATGTTTGAGCAATCTCTTTTGTGGCACTCCCCTTATCAGTTCCTTTCTCAATACTCCCTTTCTCAGTCCCTTTCTCAGCACTTGCTGTCTTTCCTTGTTCTAGACCCTAACCACCAGGATATTCATACCACTTAGTAGATTCTTATGTATTAGGAACTTCCTCCCCTTTGGAAGCATCCTCATCTATAGATATGATAAGCTTGGGCTTTCTCCTCCCCTTCAGTGTAGCAAGTCTTGTTTCCAAATTATTGATAACCAGACCTTGCTTTTTGACAGTTTGTACAAGATGTGCATTTTGCTTTTTCAAGCTCATGCACATATTCGTCAATTCCAAGATGGTCATTGGTTGCATGCTGCTCTCAACCCTAGAAGGGAATTTCTCCCCTTTTTGGGTATCACTGAGTGGGGGAGAGGACATACTGATGGTGTCACTATCCTGCTCACCCCTTGAGGATGAGACAGTAGTGGCAGTCAAACCCTAAGTGTGCTCTAACCTTTTGGAGGCTCTACTCTCTGCTACTTGTGAAGATCCACCAGGCAAGGGAGACCTGGCAAACCTGGATTTAGTTCTCCTTTCATGTTTTAGATCAACAGGGGGTAGAGTACTGGCAGGGGGGTAGTTTCATGGCAGGGGAATCAGAGGGTTTGTGTGTGGCTGTTTTTGTCTTGGCTTCTTCCTGTCTAATTTGTTTCATCATGATTGAAGTGAGTGGAATAGCCCTGCCAGGAAATTGTAGAGATGGTGCAAGAAGTGTGGTGAACAGTTTAGTAGTATGTTTGGTTGCTGAAAAATAGTTTTTGTGTGTGATAGGACCATGTTCACTCATATTCAGCAAAAGTTCTATAAACCTTGGGTACATACAAAATTTTGTATTGCTTGTAACATTTTTAACCATTCATTTGAGAAAAACAGCACTTCCTCCCTGTTGCTAAGCAAATCAGGGCAGAGGCAACTTCACTACCAAATTCATTAAAAGTAGTGGTTTTAGGTGACAAACATTGTAAAATTGTATGAATCAAATATTTCCAATGTGGGGCAAACTGACCTTTAGCAAACTTACATTTTTTATCATCAGAAAGAGTATCCCCCGATTTAACAAGACTCTCAAAGATGTCAGCCTCAGGTAGGTTGGTTATCCCATCCTCATCATCTAGAATAAGCTTGTCTCTGATAGAGGCAAGTGTAATCACCTTGGGATGACAATCTACCGTGCTTTGAATTATTACCTCTCCATCTACTGTTTTGGTCATAGATTTAGACCAAAACTGCTGGATGTGTGAGGTGTAAATCCTAGGATTGATGAGAAGAGCCACTCTAAAATACGAAGATTTTAGAAAAGCCATTGCATCAACGAATTTTGTTGGTTCATCATGTAATAAAGCAATTTGATTGTGATTAGCAGCAATTTTGAGAGGCATGATAAAGGTTGAAAACGTTTGAAGGTTTATAATGGTGAGAGTTAGGTGGGATTTGATCGAAAGAGAGAGATGGACCTACTGGTGAAGGGAATTAAGTTTTTATAGGCGAATTGAAGAGCTGTGATTGGACAAAAATTTCAAATTGCAAAAATATCAAAGATAAATCTTGATAAAAAGTAATTTATTTGAAATAATAAAGAAAAGATTACCAATCAGCGAAGAAATCACCTTAAATATCTTTTGAAAAGAATAAAATATTCCCTAACCAAAATGTTAGCAAGCATGCCCAACGGCCATAAGCAGGGTAACGATATTGTCGGTCAACGGTCAAACAGGGGAATGTTGATCAAGCAGGGGAATCAAAAGGTGAAAGCAGGGGAAACTTTCCTAGGGGTATTAGACTAATCATGAAGAGACCAATGCTAAATAGCTCTGCTCTAATGCACACCCTTTTATACACAAGGTAGATACAAAGAAACTCAAGAGTCCTCCATTCAACAATGTTCTAAACACAAAACGTTAACACATAAGTCACCCTGCACCTGGTCAACCCAAGAAAATAAGCATACCCTAGTCACCATCCCTACCTTTCCCTTACCTCTGGTCAGTTAGTCTTGGCAATGTCTACCAAACATCTTAATCTAGACAGCAAGCTGTTTAATAAAGAAGTATAAGTAAACATTATAGTGCCTCAAGGCTTCAGAACTCTGACAAGCTTTGCAACAAGTCTTCATCATTCTGAACCCTTACTCACCAATGGATATGATCTAGAATCATATATGAGTATCCTAAGGATACCCTAAGTCCTAAAGGTGTGACTTAACCTCCCCTAAAACATAGAGAGTATACTTGATTCTCCCATGAGTATAGCATGCACCATTTGGATCTCTGCATTGTTAGTCTAAAACCACATATAACCATTTTTAAAAAGATCGTTAGACTCAAACAGTAAAAACCGTTTTATCTAGGTTGATCATCATTCATATGATAACATAGCGGAATAAGAATAATGATCATGAATAAGATGTTTAACAAGATGAATCCTTCCCAAAGGGTTTGTATTATTGATGATTAACACAAACCACTCTAGGCATGTATACACTGAATCCTATGCCTAGAGATCAAAGACTCTGTAGGTTACATTTGAGTAGTATGAATGAATGAATAAAACCTACGGTTTGGTGTTCCTTTTATAACATAAGGAAACCGAGATTACATGGAAACTAAATATTATATTAATGAATAAATCAAAACATAAATATTCATACTTATCACTACTTGACCAAATCTCTAGCTTTTTAGTTATGGCAGGGGAAATATGACAACAGGGGAAAGTAACATAGCAGGGGGATCTTCTATGAATTTCCTCCACCAGCTTGAACTCTTTCCTAATGCCATATTTGGGCCTTCTAGTTTCCATGGTGATTTGACTCATCGACTTTTGACCCAACAATCTTACCCTAGTTGATGATGTCAAAAAACTTCCCCTTAAGCATAGAACACCAAAGATCAACAGGCTAAACATTCTCTGTAGACACTTCCCCTTTTTGACATGATCAAATAGGGGTCTTGTATGTAAACAACCTTGATCTGAACCACTACTAACCAATACCTTACTTCTAAGCCAAGCATTCCACCTTTCAAAATACCCTCCATGAAGCACATAGGGACCAGATCCTATTAAAAATGATTTTGAGCAGTAGATACTTACATTAGTTATAGTAATATCAATGAGCAGTAGCATAAATCTTTACTTCAGTGTCATATGTGAATGACTAACACTTTAGCTTCCCCTTAAATTGTGTTAGTCATTTATGAGTCTTCTAATTCAGTAGGCTAAGTATAATGATCATGAATAAAAATAAGTATAACAATGTTGATGCTGAAGTAGAATAACCCAACCTCGTGTTCCATGTCTTATACTAACCATGTGACTTCAAAACTCACGGCTATAATGAGTAGAAGCCTCGTGATAAAACGAATCCTCACCCTTGTAAATGAGACACATGTAATAGCGAATACGAGCATCAACGTCTTAAGAATAATCTCGTACCCAACTACCTTTTTATCAAGTCTTTATCACAACTTAAAAACACCTACAAGTTAACTTCAAGCCCTACTAAGTTGAAGATATGATAGAACACCAATTAGCGAAAATCTACCTCAAACGTCATTATCATCACAAAAATTCTTTTTCATAATCATGAAAATAAATCAAGCCTTTATACCTTTATACCAGTTGCTGTGAGTATACCAAACTCCAAAACATTGCTGTCCCAAATACTAAACCATACGTCCATTTCTGTTAATGAAAGCAGTGGGAACGCAGCAGGGGGGTTTATTGAAGGCAGAGGATACTTTTTCAACACCAAGGGGACTTTTAATGCCACTGTTTTGTTATTAACTATGCCAAACACACACAAAGTGGGAATGAATTTTATAACAGGGGATAAATACCCAATTGTGAAGAAAAAATACATACTGTTTACCATCTGCACTTTTGCTTTGTGCCTTAGTCTGCATACCAATGAACCAATAAACGCTTCCTTTTAGTCCACTGTTATTTTTCCCTTTTGAAGTCTTGTGATAGCCTTGAAAAACTAGACAAATACTAAACCATATGTACATTTCTTTACTCTCATTGGACAAGTTGTCATATAAGGTTTCATATATCACGTGAATGAATGGCTTCTTGGACCCACAACCATTGACAACACACGTATATCATCATACAAATAGGAAGCCTTTGTCATTACGTGAACATCAAACACCAACCCATATGTTGCAGCGTACACTCATCCAACAACAATAAATAACGAGGCCCCGTTTAAATCCCTCTGTTCTTTATTTTTTGACTTCCGAATCATTTTTAATAAATAAATTTCACCCCACGTGCACAACTACCATATAGAACCAATAGATCATAAAGAGAACTTAGACCTATGTCAACATTATCGAAACAAAAAGCAGCCTTTCATGTGAATCTTTTATTCGGATATAAGTCCCACATCAGAATAACGTTGACCCAAAATCACATTAAAACCAAACGTGCGGCACAAACGAACAATTTTTATTGGTCAGACAGTAGGAACATACGAACATAATAAACCAACTGCAACAACATTACTTTCCCACGACACCAAAGATTAATTATCTAGGGTTTTAACATAAACCCTAGATCTTCACAGCAACGAACATGAACACGAAAAACATTTTGATTCTCCTAGATATCGAGAGCCACCCGCTCTGATACCACACGTTGAATCCAAAATCATTAGACTCAAACAGTAAAAACCGTTTTATCTAGGTTGATCATCATTCATATGATAACATAGCGGAATAAGAATAATGATCATGAATAAGATGTTTAACAAGATGAATTCTTCCCAAAGGGTTTTTATTATTGATGATTAACACAAACCACTCTAGGCATGTATACATTGAATCCTATGCCTAGAGATCAAAGACTCTGTAGGTTACATTTGAGTAGTATGAATGAATGAATAAAACCTACAGTCTGGTGTTCCTTTAATAACATAAGGAAACCTAGATTACATGGAAACTAAATATTATATTAATGAATAAATCAAAACAGAAATATTCATACTTATCACTACTTGACCAAATCTCCAGTTTTTTAGTTATGGAAGGGGAAATATCACAACAGGGGAAAGTAACATAGCAGGGGGATCTTCTTTGAATTTCCTCCACCAGCTTGAACTCTTTCCTAATGCCATATTTGGTCCTTCTAGTTTCCATGGTGATTTGACTCATCAACTTTTGACCCAACGTTAATCTCTACGATAAAGTTGAAAATAAATTCGAGTCGAGTCGAGGAGAAATGATATATACTTAAAAACGGTTATTAAGCAGTAAGGTGTGATTCCTTTGGGTTTGCTTGGTACGTTGCACAAAGGCAGGTAGAGAATTGAATGTCAGGTGCTTGCTGTTAATTACATGAGTGAACCAATCATACCTCTTGTTGTCCCATATTATATGATGATATAAACAAGAAATAAAGAAGAAAAAAATAGATGAATTCTATAGAGAGAAAGTAGAGAGAGAAGAGAGAGATAATGGTGAAACTTAGGGAGGATTAGATTAGAAGAGAGAGAGAATGAAAATGTAACCAACCACCTCCTAACATGCTAGGAGGTGGGTATATATAGTCCACCCACATGCGGGCTTGTTTGGGCTATATATTAATGGGTCGGGCTTTCCCTTTAGGCTTTAGTTTCTTAAATATTAACTTTTAGCTTAAAGTTAAGTCCGTAAAACACGACTAACCTACTACATATTACAACGTTCTAAAATACGATACATAATAAACCTATGACCGAACATTCTTGTTTGACTCAATATTTTGAGGCTAACAATCTCCCCTAATGAGAGGTCATTTCCCTTCGACATTTGGAGATTTGTAGAGATTACTAATCTCATCATAAATGAGTCTTGAACGTGTAATAGTAGTCTTGTTCCTTCATGTTGTGATCTTTGAGCCTTAGTCGTTGTCTTTCGACTTTGTCTTTAATCTTGAGATCTTCAAATCTGTGACCGAATAATTCTTGATGACACAATATTTTGAGACTAACATCTCACTCACTGAGAGGTCATTCCTCTACGACATGCAAGTATTTATGAAGATAATTAATCTTTAGTATTGCAATCTTCAAAATGACTACTTCATTCTTGCTGGTCACCATCCTTGACTTGTCTTTGCCATCTTACGATCTTGTGTCTTCATCCACATGCTCACACTACATCATCTTAAATATATGTCTTTGGGCATGAGTATGTGGTTTTGAATCTTTGACTTTGCTGAGTACACCGTAACGCCACCTTCTCGAGACAAAACACAGACACGGACTGAATGGCTTTGACATTCGTCCTAAATCAATGGCGTTTTACCTCTGGTCGGTGAAGACCGTTATACGATATTAAATACCGTACCTGTGATTAGGTATATTCAATTAGGAACCTCCTTGAACGGGTTTCGCGGTAGTACTAGCCATTCTCTTTACTCGACCGTCTCAAAGCAAGACTGTGAATATAAAGAGCGAATCAATCAGATAAGTATCCGCTTGATTAAAGTCGTCAATTGAAATTCCTGGAACAAGTTTGATTCATAAAGAATCTTACCATTGTTTCTTTCCTGTTGACACAAGCTTGATTCATAAAGAATCTCGCAAGTCACTGATGTGTCGTTGATAGTATAGTGATAATTTGAAATACGTTATAGGGTAAATTAGAAAATTACCTTTAGGAAAAAGTAATAGACTAATATTACCAATGACGAATTCAATTAAACACGTGAATGAACCAAGTTCGTTGTACACGAAGATTGAGTGAATTTGAGACGTTTTGGTTTGATTTGGATAATTGATTCGAATTGGTTTTCGGTTTTTTAAACTCAAACTAAAATCTACCAATTTTAAACTAATTAAAATTAACCTAATGTGCATGAATCGTACACCCGGTATTATTAAACTAAAAACAATTACTTGCTTAAAATATAAAACTATTTAAAAATTAAACTAATTTAATTATCTATAAAAAAATTAAACTATTTAATTAGAATAACTTTTAAACTATTTTTAGAAATCTACTTAACTTTTTAGCTAATTATCTTTATTAAAATTCACTTAAAATAAATCTATTTAAAAACTATTTTTTATTTAAATCTAATATTATAAAAATCTAATTAATTAAAATAAACTAATTAAACTTTTTTTAATTAATAAAAATATTTTTTTATTTTCAATATTTTTATAAACTACTTAAATAGAAAGTATATATAAGTAGATTAAAAGAAAGGGACTAAAAGTTAAACTAAGGTAATTAAATAAAACTGATAGCCCCAAAAACAGTCTATATTAATGATTAAACGAAATTAAAACCAAAAGGAAAGGTGAGTCCAGTTGGTTATCACACTAAACACACATCCGCGAGGTCATGGGTTCGATTCCCATACGAGACATATTTTTTTGATTATGTCTTTTTGACAGATGATGAAAATGAGTCTCAGGAGAGACTTTTGATATGCTTATTTCCTATAAGCTGTTAAGAAACAGCTCTTTTGGTCTTATCAGATCATTAGGATCTGATAAGCTAATAGTCTGAACAATATAACAGCAAGAACATAAACGAAATAAACCACAAAGAGCATACCAGTTAACACATCAGTAACAAAAGCATTTACAGCCAACTCAAACTATATCAAAATGTAACAGTAAATCAACCACAACCAAATGAATCTAAATTCAGCAAAAATAAACGGAATAGACCAGTATCTAATCAGCACTAACGCATAAGTAATATTACTCAGTCGAAGATCAAGCAGTACACAATCCAGTCCTAATATATCTCTAAGCAAAATAAACTTATCAGTTTTAAACCAAATCTAAAATTAAAACTAGATTAAAATGCATACAAAAATCACATCTGCATTCTTACAATCCCAAATAAATCTAACAAGCTCAGATAGATTCAACATTACAGATTTAAAAATTTATTTAGAACATTCACCAACCTTATATCAGCAAGTTAAATGATACACATCACAAATCTAAAATACTCAATAATCCTATCTTTAGTAAATCTAATCAGAATATCAGATTCACAAATCATCAGATCATCTCATTCAGTAGACATCAAACTAAATCCAAACAAAATATCAACCAAATTCTGACTAATTCGCGACTTATATTCAAACCGATTTATCATCAAACTCTTATTTAAAACTGAACTTTTAACAAATTAATCATTTTCTTTGCTTAAATCCAAACAGTAAGTTAACCATCATTTAAACATTCAGATAGATTTTATTAAACTAAACAAACTAAGCAGTGAAAGCATATAACACCAAACTTAAACAAAATTAAAACAAGAAACAAAAAGGAGTTAGAACCTTATGTAGTATCCGTTGAGTAGAAGATCTGCGCTGAGCAGTCTTTTGGAACAGAAATCACAAAATATATCACCATTCGAACCAGATTCACCCACCATTCGATCCAGATTCATCGAACCAACACCACATAATTTTGTTTAAAACTAAACAGTAGGTTTAGTTTGTTGTCCCTTTTTCACTTTAATTATTCAATAAAAGCTACGATTCAAAGCTCAATTAAATAATCTTTTATATAACATTAATTTAGCATAGATAAAATAAACCAGCTTCAGTCTCGACAGAAAAATAAAACGCAAGTGTTAAAGAAAATTGAATCCAAACTTTCACTTTATTTATTCATAAAAATCAGTACAATAACATTTAAAATTAAAATACAATAACCTACTACTAAATTAACATTATAACATTAAAGTAAATTAAAGGATGAAGATTACAAGTAAAATGGGGGTTTTTTATAGCCATCCCCAAGGGCTTGCTGGGAAGAATATCCGCATATTCAAAGGAATATCCTTTCTTCATCTTGACCCTTGGATCATCATTTTCTCTTTCGTTTGTTGATCGGATGGATGATATGACACACACTAGCACACGGATTGCCAACATGGCATCCGTGTGTTAGTTGTGTTTCTTTTGAGCCCTCTAATTGGTTGATTGTGGAAATTGAGGTGTTACCTCCAATGATTTGTTGCCATGTTGCCCCTAGCCTCCATCTTCTACATCCGGAAAGAGGGGGGATTTAATTCCCCCTCACGTGAATTACACGTGTATATCAAAAGCCCTATGTTATTTTGACTTTTTGGTAATTAGGGTTTGAGAACGGTAACTTAAAGTTACTAGTTTTGGTGGGATGGGGGAGATGATAGTAACATAGGGTGTATCGCCATTATTTAATAATGACTGTGTGGGTGAAAACAACGTATGGTGATGTAAATGAGTGGGCGAGGAACGGTTTTAATATTTTTTTATGAAAACGTGTGAAGGAAATGAAATAAGTGGGTGACGGTTGGTTTTTGCTTTATTTATTTATTGTGAAAGTGTAAAGTGTGAATAAAAGTGAGTTTTATTCATTTGTGTGAATACATGTGTGACAAACCAAACCCTAAAAGCCCAATTCGTTTATTTTCAACTTGGTGTTGGGCTTTTCTTGTGCCTTCAAAACAACACTTCATCCGTGTATAAACATTCCCTTAGTTTGGGCTTTAAGGCCCAATAAGCAATCCATTGATTATCCAATATTAAGCTTCCAGGCCCAATAAGCATTTGTGGGACCCACTTAGCCCGTTTTCTTGACAAATGATGAAATCCTCTAAAGTCGAGCTCGATTTTGGCTTCATTGATCTTTTTCTTCAAACTCGTGTCGAAATTTGCCGGTTTTTCCTAACATGGTACCTACACACATTCAAACAAGAAAACAACATATACAAGGAATTTTTGATACATTTCATGCATAATTTCATTGTTTTAAGATACAAATGATATGAGTAATTACACTCATATCAAATTCCCCCTTGCTAAGCAATTGCCGTGTCCTCACGCAATAATAAAATTAAACTCTAACAACACCATTATTCAACTTTTGACTTTTTATTTTGCAAAGACATAATGTATTGCTTTCATTATTTGAAAAATAACTTTAAGGATCATAAAACTTAAATAGATTCATCGTCCCCGACTTTTCACTTTTCCATGCCAAGTGCAAAAACAAGATCATTGCTATTATAAGTTAGCAAACTAACACGAACTCATGTGGGCTAATTACTTACTTAGACTCCCTTATTCCTAGGTGTATCTCTTATATTTTATTGTTGTCTTAAATGATCACGAGGATGCATTGTTGACTTATTTCGATAATTTATTAGGCCGAAAATAAAGTGAACGATTTAATCAATAGTTAGCTAAAGGACAAAATCTTTTAAAACTGCTTCTCGGGACCTCATAAAGTTCATATCTTGGCATAACTTGCTTCGCGATTTGAGACCTTTCTCGGACCGATATTTGGCAGCGATTTCATACTTCAAACCTTGAGAGACGTTCATGAAATAATGGTCTTCTCTTCATATAGGAATTTCTTCACTTGAAATTTTGAGAGATTCATACTTGGACCACGACTTCTTCATTTTTCTCCAATCTTTATTTGGGATTTTGATATACAACGATCCGCCTCATTTTTGGACTTGGCTTCATTTATCCTCATACCTTGTTAGGGCATTTTTGGATAGACTTCTCCATGATTTTTGGGGAGTATTTGCTTTTCGTCGTGTGTCTCGATCCTTCATATTGATTTTCGATAAATGATTCTTCACACCACTTTTGGATCTTTAGCAATAAAATATAGCCCTCATGTCTTGTTAGGACCTTTTTGGACTCGCCAATCTTCGCATCCCGCTTCAATAAGTTATGCCTTGGCTATGAACTCTAATCCATATCGAGCAACTTTTAAACGATCTTGGGCTAGAAGCTAAGTAACTTTTCAAATCGTACAACCTTATTTATTGCAGATAAATTTATTAGCAAGGGATGGGAGAATAGGCTTATAATTAACTCACATAAATTCCCGAAAGAATACCAAACTTATAATTGGCTCTATCATCTCTCGTTTTCCATATTGTAAAATTTCAAAAATGTGAAATCAATGGATACTTAGCCTATTAAATCAAAGTCTTGGGTTTTCAAGTCATCTATAGGATCTTGCATCTTCTTATACTTTTTAAAGTTTTAGAATTTGCGTTTTAAAGTTCCCTTGATAAACAACTTTCTAGGATCAATTATTGGAACTTGCGAAAAGTTCTTGTTCTTAACTCGAATGAATTAAGACTTTCGCGTTTTAAAGCTCCCTATATAAAAGCCTAGCAAAACTTAATTCAAATACGTTAAGGAAAATCTAAGGTTAAAAACCGAGTCGAGTCAAAAACTATTCTTATTTTCACCAACGGAAAGCCTACATTCGTGTCAAAAGCACTTATTTTATTTATTAAAACTTAAAAATAACACTAAAAATTTAAAATATTATGAAAAATGAGAAAAACAACACGTTTGGTCACGACAAAAGCAATTGCAAGCGATTATATCGATGGACTCCCCCATGCTAAAACCAAACATTGTCCTCAATGTTTCTTAGCTCAAGAGTAACACCCCCTTGCTAAAGCACGAAGAGTCTAATGAAAAATCCTAGCATGGAAAGAGCACGCAAATCTATAAGCTGTTTATTAATTATGCCTCAAGATAAAACGTTAGTCGATAAAAATCAAGGGATAGAAAGTGTGCCCCTTATTGGCATTCAAAGAATGGAAGATCAAGTTGACCGGCAAAAACCGAACACGAGAGTCTTCAAAAATAAGGGTCATACCTAAGATCGCAACACAACAAAACACGAGCACGAGCTTGAAAGATCAAGCCTTATTAGTTGTTAGAAAATAGTAAGAAGATAGAATGTATGGGACTCCCCCACAAGGCACCTCGTTTTTGTTCACCGAGTCATGAGCTCGACTCGATCCCCTCATTCATTGGTCCTTAGGGAAAGTTTGAAGATCCGGGATAACCTCCGTAGGTATGTCCCCTCCAAAGTAATGTTTCACACGATGACCATTCACCTTAAAGTTAGGCCCGTCTTTTTGAGCTAGCTCAACGGTGCCATAAGGGAAAACTTGTGCAATGGTGAATGGTCCGGACCAACTGGATTTAAGCTTGCCCGAGAAAATCTTAAGTCTAGAGTTGAATAAGAGGACTTGATCACCAACATTTAAAATGCGGTTTTTGATCTTAGAGTCATGAATCCTCTTAGTCTTCTCTTTATAGATAAAAGAATTTTCATAAGCTTGATCCCTTAATTCACTTAGTTCATTCAATTGAACCTTGTGATGATCACCCGCGGTCCTCAAATCAAAGTTACAATGCTTAAGAGCCCAATACGCCTTATGTTCGAGTTCAATTGGCAAGTGGCATGCTTTTCCGTAGACCAACCTAAATGGTGTACAACCAATTGGCGTCTTGTAAGCCGTATGGAAAGCCCACAATGCATTGTCCAATTTATCCGACCATGAAGTGCGATTCTCTCCAATAGAACGCTCCAAAATCCTTTTAAGAGCTCGGTTTGAAACCTCCACTTGACCACTCGTTTGAGGGTGATAAGCCGTAGAAAGTCGATGAGTGACACCATATTTCTCTAGAACTTTTTCAAATTGTTAATTACAAAAATGGGTCCCACGATCACTTATAATAGCCCGCGGAGTTCCAAACCTAGCAAAGAGTTGTTTCAAAAAGTTCACCACAACTCGAGCATCATTCGTGGGCAAAGCCTTAGCTCAACCCATTTAGACAAATAGTCCACGGCTACGAGAATGTATTTAATTCCTATCGAAGATGGAAACGGCCCCATAAAATTGATCCCCCACATGTCAAAGATTTCACAAACTTGGATAATGTTTTGAGGCATTTCATCCCTTTGTGAGTTCTTTCCTTGACGTTGACAAGCATCACAAGTCTTGATCAAGTCTTGGGCATCATGATATATGGAAGGCCAAAAGAAGCCGACATCAAAGACTTTTTTCGCGGTGGCGTTAGCACCATGATGTCCCCCGGTGGGTCCCTCATGACAAGATTTAAGGATATCTTGAGCTTCTTTGCCAAACACGTACCTACGAATCACTTGATCCGCGCACACACGAAACAAATAGGGGTCGTCCCAAAAGTAATAGGAAATATCCTTGAAAAACTTTCGTTTTTGTTGGGACGACATACCCTTGATCACAAATTTCCCCGCATGGTAATTTGCACCATGGGGTACTATCATCACCACGAAAGCAATCATACCAAGCGTCTCGAGAGGAAATGTTTCATTGATTTCCTTGTTCTCTCGATCGCTTTGGTGAGGATTCTCAAGTCGAGATAAATGATCGGCCGCGAGATTCTCGGCTCCTTTTTTGTCTAGAATTTTGACATTAAATTCTTGAAGGAGGAGAATCCACCGGAGCAACCTCGGCTTAGCATCTTGTTTATTAAGAAGATATTTGATAGCCGAGTGGTCCGTATACACTATGGTTTGAGACAAGACGAGATATGGTCTAAACTTTTCAAAAGCATACACAACGGCAAGTAGCTCCTTTTCCGTTGTAGTATACTTTGTTTGAGCATCCGTCATAGTCTTACTTGCATAGTGTATAGGCAAGAAGTGTTTTAACTTACGTTGCCCCAAAACCGCACCTACCGCATAATCACTAGCATCACACATAATTTCAAAAGGTAGATCCCAATCCGGGGCAACCAAGATTGGAGATTCGGTTAACTTTCTTTTAAGCATCTCAAAGGCTTGAATACACTCATCCGAAAAGATGAAAGGAGTCTCTTTTTCCAAAAGATGGGTCATAGGCCGAGCTATCTTAGAGAAGTCTTGTATAAAACGACGATAGAAGCTGGCATGGCCGAGAAAACTCCTTACTCCCTTAACGGTGGTGGGTGGAGGCAATTTGGCAATCACGTCGATTTTAGCCCTATCAACCTCAATACCGGCCTTAGAGATCTTTTGTCCTAACACAATTCCCTCTTTGCACATGAAGTGACATTTTTCATAATTAAGCACAAGATTCGTTACCTCACAACGTTGCAACATTCTTTCAAGGTTAGAGAGACATGAAGTGAAAGATTCCCCAAAAACCGAAAAGTCATCCATGAAAACTTCCATGGTTTTCTCGATCATATAATATGGAAAATGGCCATCATGCACCTTTGGAACGTCCCCGGAGCATTGCATAGTCCAAAAGGCATGCGACGATAAGCAAATGTTCCATAAGGACAAGTGAATGTGGTCTTTTCTTGATCACGAGGGTCAATGGGGATTTGGAATAGCCCGAAAATCCATCCAAAAAGCAATAGAATTCATTCCCCGCTAGTCTCTCTAACATTTGATCCATAAAAGGTAATGAAAAATGATCCTTCCTAGTGGCATCATTAAGTTTCCTATAGTCAATACAAACACACCAACCGGTCACAAGTCTAGTAGGAATCAATTCATTATCCTCATTAGTAACAACCGTCATTCCTCCTTTCTTTGGAACACAATGCACGGGGCTAACCCATGGACTATCCGAGATAGGGTAGATCATTCCGGCGTCTAGAAGTTTAGTGACTTCCTTTTTGATCACCTCATGAATCTTTGGATTGACCCTTCTTTGATTTTGGATAGCGGGTTTATAATCATCCTCCATTAGAATTTTATGAGTACAAAATTTGGGATCTATACCCTTAATGTCGGAGATTTTCCATGCAATGGCCCGTTTATGTTTCTTAAGCACTTTGATAAGTTCATCCTTTTCATTTTCCTTTAATCCCTTAGCAATAATCACCGGTAACTTATCCGTTCCTTCAAGAAAGGCATACTCCAAATGAGTGGGTAATTCCTTAAGTTCTAATTCGGGTGCTTCCTCAATAGATGTTTTCACTTTAGTTTCATTAGCACTCACAAGTTTTAGTTCCATAGGTGGTGATTCAAAAGGATCCAAATTCAACAATTTTTTAATCAAAGTAATATCTCCATCGAGATCAAAATTCTCACTATCAAACTCACTAGGATCAAATGGTGTGCTAAAGTAATCATCAATTTCCTTTTCGATTTTTGAATAACCATTATTCTCAAGCTCTTCAAGAACGAAGTAAACTCCCTCAAATGGAGTGAGTGGAGGCTTAGCCGAAGAGATAATAGGATTCGAAGAAGTGGTATTGCCACTTTTAGAAGTATCCAAAAAACCAAGCATATCTTGCGAAGCCTCTCCACTAGCAACATCAATCATATCGATTTGATTGATTGATTCCTCGTCGTCTTCAGAAGAAAACTTCGAGATATTACCAACATTAAGAGTGATACTTTCATCATCAAAACGTAAAGTCAATTTTCCCTCTCTCATGTCAACTAAAGAACTATCCGTATTTAAAAACGGTCTTCCCAAAATAAGAGGCACACGAGAATTTCCCGGATAATCACAAATTACAAAATCCGCTGGGAAGATGAGCTTTCCTACTTTGACTAATACGTCCTCGGCTATACCTTTTGGAAAGGCGATCGATTGATCCGCTAGCTCGATAGTCATCTTAGTAGGCGTAAGCTCAGGAAGTGATAACCTTTTCCATACGGATAGAGGCATCAAGTTAATGCTAGCGCCAAGATCGGCTAATGCTAAGCATTCTTCCATATTAGGGAAATCACATGGTATCAAAAATTGACCGGGGTCTCTAAGCTTTTTGGGAAACTTTTTAGAGAGAACCGCGAAACAACTTTCATTTAAGGATGTAGACACTTCAACTAAGTTCTCCTTATCGTTCATCAACCTTTTTATTGTTGAAGCAAACTTAGGCATGCTAAGCAATGCATCCGCGAAATTAAGATTAATATACATTTTCTTAAACACGTCAAGAAACGTAGAAACTTGAGAATTGGTCTTTTCGCGGAGCTTCTCTTTGGTAAGTCTCGAAGGGTAGGGTAGCGTGGGTTTAGTCTTCGGAAGCTCGGATTCCGGAATAGGCAATTGGTCTACCTTTGGTGGAATAGAAATTTCCTTTTCTTTAACCACCTCGGGTTCTTGCTCCACTTCCCTCACCAGAGAGGTACTCACACGTGGAAGCAAAGGTCCGTCTAAAGCTTTCCCACTACGTGTGGTTATAGCTTTCATCTCACCCTTCGGGTTTGGAATGGTGTTGCTAGGTAAACCACCCGAAGACGAGGAAGGTTTGGACATAAAAGATTCAAACATCGAGAGTAATTTATTTTGACCTTGTTCCAAACTTTGTTGCATACGATTTTGACTTTGCTCTAATCTTTGCTCAAAACGGTTTTGGTTTTGTTCAAGTCTTTGTTGATTAAGCTCAATCTTATTGTTTTGCCCTTTAATCGTATTTTGAAACTCATTTTTCAAAGTTGCCATTTGTCCTTGAATGTTATTTTGAAAAGCTTTCAAATTTTCCTCATTTGATTTAATGTAGCTTGACAAATCATTTTGATTACTCCCTCGAAAACCTTGATTGTTTTGATTAGCATTAAACCCATTTCCTTGATTATAATTCCCTTGGTTACCACAGTTAAAATTATTCCCATTGTTTCCATTGTTGTACCTATTTTGAACCGGTGGAAAACCCGGTGGAGCAACATGATTTTGACGAGGAACTTGACCGTTAGAGCCATAAGTTCCCGTCGCGGAAAAAGCATTAGCTTGATCAAACCCCGTGTTTAAACAAACATAATTAGGATGTGCTCCACCACATGATACACAAACATTCTCAACCATATTAATGGATCCATGAGGATTCTTCCTAATCTCACTCAACAAAGTCGCAAATCCACTATCAATCTTAGAGTCCAATCTAGCAATCTCGGGATTAGATGAATTCACATTGGAAACAACCGGTGTGTTTCGTGAATATTGTGCTCTAGACTTATCCTCAATTATTCCCCACGCGTCTCTAGGAGTTTTTCTTAAAAGATTACCACCCGCGGCGGCATTTAAAGAATCTTGTTCAATCATATTTAGCCCATTATAGAAAGTATTTATTTGATGCAATTCCGAGAAACCGTGGTGTGGACATTGTCTCAACAAATCTTTAAATCTTTCCCATGCAACCCCAAACGATTCATGCACTTTTTGTTTAAATCTAGTGATCTCGTTCTTAAAGTGTGTTGTCTTAGAAGGTGGAAAGAAATAATTCATGAACTTAGACACTAAATCATCCCATGTTAAGATCGAACCCGGTGGTTCTTTCTCAGACCAAAGCTTAGCATTACCCTCGAGCGAGTACGGAAAAAGCATGAGCTTAATCACGTCATTCGGCACATCTCTAAACTTGAGAGTCGAGGTAATTCGATTAAAATTCCGTATGTGAGAATGCGGGCTATCGGTCTCATTGCCACGAAATTGGTCGGCAAGAATGAGCGATAAAAAGACCCGTCTTAATCTCAAAATGATCCGCCAAAATAGCCGGCACAACGATTGATTCCCCATACCCTTCGGTGGGTGCACGAAGCAATTCCTCCATTGTTCGGTTATCGGACATCTCTACAACAATAGGTGGAAGCTCGGGTTCCACTATTCGTTGTTGACGATTTCTATTTCTACGAGGAATATTTTCAAGCATATTAAAATCAATCACAAGACGAGAAGAACGTAATTGCATACACTACAAAGACGAGAATTTAGAGGATTGAAGAAAAGAAATTAGACAAGAAGAAGATTATTTTGGTATTTTATTTGGTATTGCTCAATCAATAATGATTGATAAAAAACAAGGAATAAGGATAACTACTATGGAAGTAAATTACCCACGGTCGACTTTGAAACGATAGGTGAAAACCTAAACGTCTCGAGGTTCAAAAAGTAAACAACAAAAATAAGATTTATTACCACTTGATTCGGTAAACCAATAATAGGCCGTCCCTCTCAATATACGCACAAGCAAGCGGGGAAACGAGGTGGCACAAAGCACTTAAAAACCTTTTTCCTTAGACGGCCTTTTATAGCACGTCGCCTTATACCCACCTTATAGTTTGAATAAATCGAGATCAAACTTCTTATTAGTATTTATCTATTTTGCCTTTTATTTTTGTTTTGGATTCGACTACAATAGCTAGGTGATGAAATCCCAACTAAGGCCTTATTTGAAAAGTATGTAAATTTATTGTGCTACGTAATACAATATATTATTCACAAAAAACGAGAAAAACGATACATACTATATAATAGAAAAATAACAAACTTTCCGAGGACGGAAAGGGTCTTCAAATCAACGGTCAACAAATCTCCACAAAGACGAATCGTACACAAGATCCCCGGCAGCGGCGCCAAAATTTTTGATGTGTCGTTGATAGTATAGTGATAATTTGAGATACGTTATAGGGTAAATTAGAAAATTACCTTTAGGAAAAAGTAATAGACTAATATTACCAATGACGAATTAAATTAAACACGTGAATGAACCAAGTTCGTTGTACACGAAGATCGAGTGAATTTGAGACGTTTTGCTTCGATTTGGAAAATTGATTCGAATTGGTTTTCGGTTTTTAAACTCAAATTAAAATCTACCAATTTTAAACTAATTAAAATTAACCTAAAGTGCATGAATCGTAAATCCACTATTATTAAACTAAAAACAATTACTTGCTTAAAATATAAAACTATTTAAAAATTAAACTAATTTAATTATCTATAAAAAATTAAACTATTTAATTAGAATAACTTTTAAACTATTTTTAGAAATCTACTTAACTTTTTAACTAATTATCTTTATTAAAATTCACTTAAAATAAATCTATTTAAAAACTATTTTTTATTTAAATCTAATATTATAAAAATCTAATTAATTAAAATAAACTAATTAAACTTTTTTTTAAATTAATAAAAACATTTTTTTATTTTCAATATTTTTATAAACTACTTAAATAGAAAGTATATATAAGTAGATTAAAAGAAACGGACTAAAAGTTAAATTAAGGTAATTAAATAAAACTGATAGCCCCAAAAACAGTCTATATTAATGATTAAAACGAAATTAAAACCAAAAGGAAAGGTCAATCCAGTTGGTTATCACACTAAACACACATCCGTGAGGTCACGGGTTCGATTCCCATACGGGACATATTTTTTTGATTATGTCTATTTGACAGATGATGAAAATGAGTCTCAGGAGAGACTTTTGATATGCTTATTTCCTATAAGCTGTTAGGAAACAGCTCTTTTGGTCTTATCAGATCATTAGGATCTGATAAGCTGATAGTCTGAACAATATAACAGCAAGAACATAAACGAAATAAACCACAAAGAGCATACCAGTTAACACATCAGTAACAAAAGCATTTACAGCCAACTCAAACTATATCAAAATGTAACAGTAAATCAACCACAACCAAATGAATCTAAATTCAGCAAAAATAAACAGAATAGACCAGTATCTAATTAGAACTAACGCATAAGTAATATTACTCAGTCGAAGATCAAGCAGTACACAATCCAGTCCTAATATATCTCTAAGCAAAATAAACTTATCAGTTTTAAACCAAATCTAAAATTAAAACTAGATTAAAATGCATACAAAAATAACATCTACATTCTTACAATCCCAAATAAATCTCACAAGCTCAGATAGATTCAACATTACAGATTTAAAAATTTATTTAGAACATTCAGCAACCTTATATAAGCAAGTTAAATGATACACATCACAAATCTAAAATACTCAATAATCCTATCTTTAGTAAATCTAATCAGAATATCAGATTCACAAATCATTAGATCATCTCATTCAGCAGACATCAAACTAAATCCAAACAAAATATCAACCAAATTCTGACTAATTCGTGACTTATATTCAAACCGATTTATCATCAAACTCTTATTTAAAACTGAACTTTTAACAAATTAATCATTTGCTTTACTTAAATCCAAACAGTAAGTTAACCATCATTTAAACATTCAGACAGATTTTATTAAACTAAACAAACTAAGTAGTGAAAGCATATAACACCAAACTTAAACAAAATTAAAACAAGAAACAAAAAGGAGTTAGAACCTTATGTAGTATCCGTTGAGTAGAAGACCTGCGTTGAGCAATCTTTTGGAACAGAAATCGCAAAATATATCACCATTCGAACCAGATTCACCCACCATTCGATCCAGATTCATCGAACCAACACCACATAATTTTGTTTAAAACTAAACAGTAGGTTTAGTTTGTTATCCCTTTTTCACTTTAATTATTCAATAAAAGCTACGATTCAAAGCTCAATTAAATAATCTTTTATATAACATTAATTTAGCATAGATAAAATAAACCAGCTTCAATCTCGACAGAAAAATAAAACGCAAGTGTTAAAGAAAACTGAATCCAAACTTTAACTTTATTTATTCATAAAAATCAGTACAATAACATTAAAAATAAAATACAATAACCTACTACTAAATTAACATTATAACATTAAAGTAAGTTAAAGGATGAAGATTACAAGTAAAATGGGGGGGGGTTTATAGCCATCCCCAAGGGATTGCTGGGAAGAATATACGCATATTCAAAGGAATATCCTTTCTTCATCTTGACCCTTGGATCATCATTTTCTCTTTCATTTGTTGATCGGATGGATGATATGACACACACTAGCACACGGATTGCCAACGTGGCATCCGTGTGTTAGTTGTGTTTCTTTTGAGCCTTCTTATTGGTTGATTGTGGAAATTGAGGTGTTACCTCCAATGATTTGTTGCCACGTTCCCCCTAGCCTCCATCTTCTACATCCGGAAATAGGGGGGATTTAATTCCCCCTCATGTGAATTACACGTGTATATCAAAAGCCCCATGTTATTTTGACTTTTTGGTAATTAGGGTTTTGAGAACAGTAACTTAAAGTTACTGGTTTTGGTGGGATGGGGAAGATGATAGTAACATAGGGTGTATCGCCATTATTTAATAATGACTGTTTGGGTGAAAACAACGTATGGTGATATAAATGAGTGGGTGAGGAACGGTTTTAATATTTATTTATGAAAACGTGTGAAGTAAATGAAATAAGTGGGTGACAGTTGGTTTTTGCTTTATTTATTTATTGTGAACGTGTAAAGTGTGAATAAAAGTGAGTTTTATTCATTTGTGTGAATACATGTGTGATAAACCAAACCCTAAAAGCCCAATTCGTTTATTTTCAACTTGGTGTTGGGCTTTTCATGGGCCTTCAAAACAGCACTTCATCCGTGTATAAACATTCCCTTAGTTTGGGCTTTAAGGCCCAATAAGCAATCCATTGATTATCCAATATTAAGCTTCCAGGCCCAATAAGCATTTGTGGGACCCACTTGGCCGGTTTTCTTGACAAATGATGAAATCCTCTAAAGTCGAGCTCGATTTTGGCTTCATTGATCTTTTTCTTCAAACTCGTGTCGAAATTTGCCGGTTTTTGCGAACTTGGTACCTACACACATTCAAACAAGAAAACAACATATACAAGGCATTTTTGATACATTTCATGCATAATTTCATTGTTTTAAGATACAAATGATATGAGTAATTACACTCATATCAGTCACCTACCGTAGCGCCGTTTGAGGTTGACGCTAGAAGGATTTCCATTCGTCATTGTGAATATTAATAAATATCACTTTGAATGTTAAGCCAAGATCATAAAGATATTGCGTAGAAACCTGAAACGACTTTGAATCAATTTAGAATCAAACCACTGTTGCTTTTCAGTTTACACATGTTCAATTCATAAAGAATGTTACGCATGACCTACCGTAGTGTTGTTTGATGTTAACACTAGAAGGATTTCCACTCATCATTATGAATACTAAGTAGTATCACTCTGTGTGTTCTGGAAATATCGCAAGGATATAGCGTAGGACTCTCTTCTTTGTCATTCCATGTGTCCTAACGATATTTGATTTATCTCTTGGCTCTAGAGTTGATTTGTGCACTTTTAGTGGTCGGAGGCTGGAGCAGATGCCACCTATTCAATATAAACTATCTCAGAGTGAGAAAGCCAATAGAAGTCATGTTGTTCTACGTGACAATAAAACAAACTTCTTTTGAGAGAAGCTTGAGTCAGCTGGGGAAGAGTTGTGCATTACATCACTGGGTCCATGATGTGTAGTCGTCATGATGTGTTGACCCAGTTTCTGCCTAAGTTGTATGGAGGGATAATTTCTTTTCACCCTTTATCCTTACATTTCTTTTTCATTCTTCAACCCCTTCAATGCTTACTAAGACATCATTACTAGCACCTTGTTATGATTGTTCTAATGCTAGTTTCAGTACTTAGTCTGCATTCAGCTACGTTCACATTCTACTCCATCTTTCCCAAGGACTTCTAATAATCTATTAGATTATCCCTGGGAAGATCCCTCCGGTTCTGGTTGGATCATAGGACTTAAATGTAACACCCTGTTTTGGTAAATGTAATGTCACGCGTGATTATGGCGTGTCATCAAATCATACAAGGAAAATGTCTTAAAACATTACATGACCAAAAAAGGAAATACCAGAAACAAATATCGATACCCCAAAGTATATGCTCATCACACACAAACATAAGTACTGTAAAGGAAAATGACTAAACAACTTCCATAGAAATAAGTAGAGAAGGCTAGAAAGCTTCCAATTCATATGCACGTACGCTTAAAGTCTACGAGCGCCCTTGAGTACCTGCCGTTTGGGAACATGTGTAAAATCCATGATCTTACCATTATAAAATGTAATAAATTTTTACCATGTAATGCTAGAACATTTTTCCCATGTATCATATTTCTATAAATATGTGAACATGTCCATTGTGTACTTATACATTTTCATTTTATTTTGTTGTACATAATTACATAATCCATACCTTGTAATTATACTTAGATAACTAACAAGACAGCTAGACATATGTTCATACATAACACTTAACAAAAGTTCAAAACACTACTACTCCATATATGTTCTAGCCGTGTACATGTACTAGGTTGTACAAGTTTGAAGTACCCACTTGGGCCATCTACATTAAGCCTATTTAATCAACTCACACAAGATCATAGGCCACACTTGGCAAGCCCAAGCCCACTCCCTCTCCTTTGGCTAACATCACACGGCAAACCACAAGGTGGAAGAAGAAGGGATGCTTAGTTATTAGCAAAGCCAACACATGGCAACATATCTCTTACCAAAGCAAATCATGCCTTTCTCCTTCTCTCTTCTTTAAGCCGAAACACACAAACCAACATACTCATTTCTCATGCAATCCAAATCTCAACTTTCTCTCATCTCTATCTCTCTCAATCATTCGGATATTAACCCATAAACATCCAAGAACACATTAACTTCAAGATCCTTGTCTTCATCCTCCTTACTACTAATCATTTGGTAAGATCCTTACCAACTTGAACCTCATAAACAACCCATATAAACCCTAGCTGAACCAATATAGGTCACGGCTTGGATTGTTTTTAGGGTTTCATTATCATCAAGATTGGAACACCAATCTCCATTATTCTTTTGATCTTTCCTTGGTAACATTAGCTAGAAGGTATCAATTATTTTTACTTTCTTTGTTTATTTACATACATGCATAATCATCCACTTGATAAACACATATGTTAAACTTGTTGAAAAATCAAGATTTGGTAAAACCATTACCATATAGGTCACGGAATATTTTTGATATGTCATAAGACATGCCTAAAAACTATTTGGTAAGAAACGTATGATTATTTACCTATTTTAAACTTGGTAAAAAATCATAAAAATCACTCAATGGATTTTTTTATAGCCGTGAGCTATAGGTTTTACTTTTGGATTTTTGGGTAACTTGTAAACATAAATCTAATGAGTAATCTTGTGTATACTTAAAGACTAGAAAAACCATGACCTTAAAGGTCACGACTTACTTTTGTACACACCAATGATTTGTGTAACAAGTTTTTAATGATGGACTTTCCTTGGAAAAATGTATTTTGATAGGTGTGAAAACACCCATCCTTTTTACCACTTAATTACAATAATAACCGAGCCAAAACGTGTATTTTATGTCATTTATGTCGGAATTATGCGTGGTTTGTGTTTTTGTTGTGATTTAGGACGAAAAGGTGAAAAGTGGAGAAAACGCGGCATTCACGGGATTTTATCGAAGAAAAAGACGAAAGATGAAGTCGAAAGATCAAGAGTGGAAAAAGAACGGAAGTCCAAGACCAATTCTAAAGATTTATCGAAGAAAAAGTCAAAGGACGGAAGTTTACTAAAAAGCAGAAGAACTCGAGTCTTATTTATGAAGAAAAATCAAGACGAGTTAAAGAAATCCCAAGAAAAAGTCCAAGATTAACAAAAGATAAAGAAGAAAAGGACTTAAGTGTGCAATTAAGGCAAAGAGGAAAGAGGGAGGAAGCTTCCTAAGCTCCTCCCTAATCACCCCTATATATAGTTTTAGCCATTTTCATTTTCATGTTGTTGGTGGCTTGACAAACCACTCTTCCACCATTTTCATTTCTTGTTATTTTTATTTCTTGCACTTTAATTTCTTGTTATGCACTTTTAATTTCTTCAATTCAAGTAAGTCTTTTAAATTTGGAATCTTTTCTTTTAATCAAGTTCTTATTTTTAATCATCTTCTTCTACCTTTCTTATTTTGCTTATCTTTGATTCAAGTTTTTACATGGATGAAGCTTTGAGCTTGACATGCTTATTGGCTTAATTTGTGTTTAGCTTATTTATTTTCCTTAAAAGTTTTCTTAAAAAGTTCATCTTTTTATAGTTTGATTTGAAAGTTTGCTTATTTTTAAGTTTGATAAGTTGTTATTCATGCTTGTTTTGTCCTTTTCATTAGATTCATTTAGTTTGGGTATTTGCTTATTCCATAGCTTATTTCCTTAGCTTTATTTTTGGATCAAAAAGTTAGATCAGAAAGGGTAAACCCCTTTCCAATCACGTATTCCAATCACCTTGATTGGAAAAGGGTTTTACATTTCAATCAGCATTCCAATCAACATTCCAATCAACATTCCAATCAACATTCCAATCAGTATTCCAATCAGCATTCCAATTAACATTCCAATCAGCATTCCAATCAACATTCCAATCAGCATTCCAATCAGCATTCCAATCAACATTCCAATCAGCATTCCTTTCGCATTCCTTTTACATTCCTATTAGCATTCCAATCAACATTCCAATCAACATTCCAATCAGCATTCCAATCAACATTCCAATCAGTATTCCAATCAACATTCCAATCAACATTCCAATCAGCATTCCAATCAACATTCCAATCAGCATTACAATCAACATTCCAATCAGCATTCCTTTCGCATTCCTTTTACATTCCTATCAGCATTCCAATCAGCATTCCAATCAACATTTCAATCAGCATTCCAATCAACATTCCAATCAGCATTCCAATCAACATTCCAATCAACATTCCAATCAGCATTCCAATCAACATTCCAATCATCATTCCAATCAGCATTCCAATCAGCATTCCAATCAACATTCCAATCAGCATTCCTTTTAGCATTCCGATTTGGTTTTAGTTTAAACATTCCGATTGTAGTCTATTTTCAACATTCCGATTGGGACCCTTTGTTTAATATTCTGACCGGATGGAGTTTGTTTAATTCGTTTTCCATTTTTATTTAATTGTCAATTTACTTTTCGTTAAGTTTTAATTTTACGTCATTTACTTTTAACGTTTTAAATATTGCACCGTTTATGTTTCAACTAGTTTTAGTTTTAATTTCCCGTCCTTTACTATTAAGTCTTGCACATTTATTTTACCAAATCCAAAAATATTTGTTTCACCAAGAACAACTAATCTCACACAATTAACCGGAAATCAATTCGATTAGACACCGAGAAAACGAACTTTTTCAACTAGTAAAATCTTTACATTAAAATGGCGCCGCTGCCGGCTCTTTTCGTGAAGATTAAAGGTTTTTTGTGAGAGACGTGTTGGATTTTTGGATCCGTTCACTCGTGAACGTTATTTTTCGCATTAAAAAAAATTAAAAAAAAAATTAAAAATCTACGTATATATATATATATATATATATATATATATATATATATATATATATATATATATATATATTCTATCTTGGTTTCTTCTTCGTTTTTACGTACATATTATATTCACTTGTGAACGTTATTTTTCATGTCCAAAAATTTTCAAAAATCCAAAAACATTTGAAAAATCATAAAAAGCATTTCTTTTTCAAAGTTTTGCACCAAAAATATTCTTCTTGCTTATCTATCTTTCTTTATGGATTTTTATATCCATTGCGTCCGGTGTGGGAAACAATTATCTGGGAACAACTCTTGTCAATGGTGTACATGTGAGCGGTGCGGAAACGATATCGACCACACACAATTCGGATTTTTTCCCTTGTGCAACTCGACTAATTCATTCTTTTTGAACCCACCTCCTGTTCCCCCGTGCATATATTGTGGAAGCGATTCTCATTGGCATGTTTCGTGCCCGGTTCGATACCCGTATGGTCACGGGCAAGAACCAGGGTACAATTATGACAATGATAATAGCTATCCACGAGACGCACCTGATTTTTCTCCATACCCGGTTTGCAACAACTGTGGGGGTCCTCACGATACCTATTATTGTCAACCAATGAATTGTTATGAGCAAAATCCGTGTCTTCAGTTTTCTTCACCAATGGATTATTATGAACCAAACCCGGTTTATAATTCTTCTCAACCGATGAACTACTATAAGCCACAACCATGCTATAATTCAGGTTTTCAACATTTTGAGCCCCCACATCACACCCTCAATCATCAATACTCTCAGCAAACTAGTCTTGATCAACAACTCACTTCTTTGAATGACATTCTAGAAAGTATAGCTCAACTTCGAGCTGACTTACATCAGGAAAGGAAACCGTTGCTTGATGTGGACGAAACCTTGAAAACCACCGACACCTTTTTGAGCCAATTTAGTCGTTTTCCCTTCTTTTCTACACCAAAGTGTTTAATTACAGCGTGGGATAGAATTGGTGAAATTGAACATACTCGGGGCGATGAACAACAAAAGTTGCTGCATGAGCTTCTTAAAGATGTGGAGGTTATCAAGGAAGAGTTAGCCGACTACGTCACTCCTAACTGGACTCGTCCCATCTATTATGATGATGACGACGACGATGATGTCTACACTTTCAACCAATCTTCTGAAGTTGCTGCTCCTACTCTCGATGTTCCTACTACATCTAAGGATCTAGATTCGTTGAATGAGCTTAGTGATGTTGGTCTCGACAAGGTATTGGATGATGAGGTTCGTGACTTACCTGCTACGGAGCCTGAGGACGACGTTGCTCTTACAGAAGAGGTCGATCCTAGTGATGACGATTTTTCTCCAAGCTATGAGAATTTCACTTTTGAAATTTCTCAATCTCCACCGGGAGATGCGGGCAATGACGATTTATTCTCTCCGGTTTACGAGAAGTTCACTGATGAACATGATCATGTGGATGAGGTGGAAGACGTACTTCTTCGCGATAGATTACGGAAAGTGCACCTTCTTATTGCTCAAATCGAAGCGTTGACTTCTCCTCCTCTTTCCAAGTCTTTACCCCCATCTATTGCTCCTGTTGAAGATAATGACCCATTGCTGGAAGAAATCGACATCCACTCCATCCCTCCAGGTATTGATGATTCTAACACAGAGGGGGACATTATTTTTGATAATTTGATGCAGGAAGATATTGTCCCAAGTCCCCCTCCCGAGCACCTTTCATCCTCCCCTTTAGCCACTATCACGGAGGATGAGTGCTTTGACCCAGGAGGTGACATTGATTATGCTATGATCGATAACAATACGGATTTTCCGCTTGCTCAGCATCTATTGTCTTTGGGGGAGGACAATGTGCTTACTTTACCCAACCCACCTCCCGTGGATCTTGATTTCACATACTTTTCGTATGTTGAAAGGGTCTTTCTCCCATTCAGGACTTATCCCCCCGCCTCTCCTTTGTTGATGTCAACCGGGAACGAGGACAAGGTCTTTGATCCTGGTATCACATTCGAGGCTTCCCCATGGACCATTTAATTCGGGGACGAGTCAGGCTCGTGACTCGGTTAATATAAACAAGCGCTTTTTGGGAGGCAACCCAATTATCTATCTATTTTCACCATAAGTGTAGGGGGGAACTCCGTGGTGTTTCTTGCTTTCTTTCTTATCATGTGCAGGGATTAGCGCTTCAAAGACACACTCTTGATGACTTTTGACAAACCGTGATTCCGTGTTCCCTTCTTCTCGGTTCTATCCTAAACTCTTTTCGATTCACTATTTTATATTTCTCAATATTAAAATAGGAATCTCTTTAGTTGTCCCTTTCTTAGCAAGATTTAAACAAAGTGCACAATGTCCTAAGTGTACGGGAGTTTACTCCCGCATGCTTAAACATTGAGGACAATGTTTATATTAAGTGTAGGGGGGACTTCTATCGAAGTTGAGTGGTCTTTTCCTTGTATTTGTCCTCATTTTAACCGGAAAATTTGATTTTTCGACATTTTTCAAAATTTTTGATCTATTTTGGCCTATTAGTTTTTACTTTTGTATAGTTATTTTCTTTCCTTATTAGAATAAATTTTAATAAAGTGGTTTTAATTTTCAAAAGTCGTGAATATTTTGACTCGTCCCGAGTTTACTTATCTAAGTTTACTCTAGCTAGTATCCTTAACTGTTTAAGTCAAGTTTTGCTAGGCTTTTATATAGGGAGCTATAAAACACGAAAGTCTTAACTCTCACGGGTTAAGAACAAGAACTTTTCGCAAGTTCCTAAAATTGATCCTAGAGAGTCGTTTATCAAGGGAACTTTAAAACGCGATTTCGAAACTTGAAAAAGTCTAAGAATTTGCAAGATCCTATAGGCGACTCGAAAACCCAAAACTTTGATTTAATAGGCTAAGCATCCACGAGTCTCATTCCTTGAGATTTTAAACTGTGGAGGACGAGAGATGATAGAGCCAATTATAAGTTCGGTATTATTTCTTGAATTTATGTGAGTTAATTATGAGCCTATTCTCCCTTCGCTTGTTAATAAATTTATCTGCAATAAATAAGGTTGTACGATTTAAAAGGTTACTTAGCTTCTAGCCCAAGATCGTTTAAAAGTTGCTCGGTATGGATTAGAGTTCATAGCCAAGGCATAACTTATTGAAGCGGGATGCGAAGATTGGCGAGTCCGAAAACGCCCTAACAAGGCATGAGGGCTACATTTTGTTGCTAAAGATCCAAAAGTGATGTGAAGAATCATTTATCGAAAATCAATATGAAGGATCGAGACACACGACGAAAAGCAAATACTCCCCTAAAGATCATGGAGAAGTCTATCCAAAAAGGCCCTAACAAGGTATGAGGATAAATAGATCCAAGTCCTAAAAGGAGGCGGATCGTTGTATATCAAAGTCCAAAATAAAGATTGGAGCAAAATGAAGAAGTCGTGGTCCAAGTATGAATCTCTCAAAATTTCAATTGAAGAAATTCCTATTATGAAGAGAAGACCATTATTTCATGAACGTCTCTCAAGATTTGAAGTATGAAGTCGCTGCCAAATATCGGTCCGAGAAAGGTCTCAAATCACGAAGCGAGTTATGCCAATATATGAACTTTATGAGGTCCCGAGAAGCAGTTTTAAAAGATTTTGTCCTTTAGCTAACTATTGATTAAATCGTTCACTCTATTTTCGGACTAAATAACTATCGAAATAAGTCAAAAATGCATCCTCGTGATCATTCAAGACAACAATAAAATAAAAGAGATACACCTAGGAAAAAGGGAGTCTAAGTGAATAATTGGCCCACATGAGTTCGTGTTAGTTTGCTAACTTATAATAACAATGATCTCATTTCTAAGCTTGGTTTGGAGAAAGTGAAAACTTGAGGATGATGATCATTCACGACATTTCCAAAACCCAGGTATGTTTTTAATTTCTTTACTTTGAATGTTTATAATTTTCTATTCGTTAATAAAGGCCAACGTGGACTGATTATGATGAAAAATGTAAACGTGCTTTGTAACTAATGCATTGCATGAGGACATTGCAATGGTTAAGTGTAGGGGATTTGATAGGTGTGAAAACACCCATCCTTTTTACCACTTAATTACAATAATAACCGAGCTAAAACGTGTATTTTATGTCATTTATGTCGGAATTATGCGTGGTTTGTGTTTTTGTTGTGATTTAGGACGAAAAGGTAAAAAGTGGAGAAAACGCGGCATTCACGGGATTTTATCGAAGACAAAGACGAAAGATGAAGTCGAAAGATCAAGAGTGGAAAAAGAACGGAAGTCCAAGACCAATTCTGAAGATTTATCAAAGAAAAAGTCAAAGGACGGAAGTTTACTAAAAAGCCGAAGAACTCGAGTCTTATTTATGAAGAAAAATCAAGACGAGTTAAAGAAATCTCAAGACAAAGTCCAAGATTAACAAAAGATAAAGAAGAAAAGGACTTAAGTGTGCAATTAAGGCAAAGAGGAAAGAGGGAGGAAGCTTTCTAAGCTCCTCCCTAATCACCCCTATATATAGTTTTAGCCATTTTCATTTTCATGTTGTTGGTGGCTTGACAAACCACTCTTCCACCATTTTCATTTCTTGTTATTTTTATTTCTTGCACTTTAATTTCTTGTTATGCACTTTTAATTTCTTTAATTCAAGTAAGTCTTTTAAATTTGGAATCTTTTCTTTTAATCAAGTTCTTATTTTTAATCATCTTCTTCTACCTTTCTTATTTTGCTTATCTTTGATTCAAGATTTTACATGGATGAAGCTTTGAGCTTGACATGCTTATTGGCTTAATTTGTGTTTAGCTTATTTATTTTCCTTAAAAGTTTTCTTAAAAATTTCATCTTTTTATAGTTTGATTTGAAAGTTTGCTTATTTTTAAGTTTGATAAGTTGTTATTCATGCTTGTTTTGTCCTTTTCATTAGATTCGTTTAGTTTGGGTATTAGCTTATTCCATAGCTTATTTCCTTAGCTTTATTTTCGGATCAAAAAGTTAGATCGGAAAGGGTAAACCCCTTTCCAATCACGTATTCCAATCACCTTGATTGGAAAAGGGTTTTACATTCCAATCAGCATTCCAATCAACATTCCAATCAACATTCCAATCAACATTCCAATCAGTATTCCAATCATCATTCCAATCAACATTTCAATCAGCATTCCAATCAGCATTCCAATCAGCATTCCAATCAGCATTCCAATCAACATTCCAATCAGCATTCCAATCAACATTCCAATCTACATTCCAATCAGCATTCCAATCAACATTCCAATCAGCATTCCAATCAACATTCCAATCAGCATTCCTTTTAGCATTCCGATTTGGTTTTAGTTTAAACATTCCGATTGTAGTCTATTTTCAACATTCCGATTGGGACCCTTTGTTTAATATTCCGACCGGATGGAGTTTGTTTAATTCGTTTTCCATTTTTATTTAATTGTCAATTTACTTTTCGTTAAGTTTTAATTTTACGTCATTTAATTTCACGTCATTTACTTTTAACGTTTTAAATATTGCACCATTTATGTTTCAACTAGTTTTAGTTTTAATTTCCCGTCCTTTATTATAAAGTCTTGCACATTTATTTTACCAAATCCAAAAATATTTGTTTCACCAAGAACAACTAATCTCACAAAATTAACCGGAAATCAATTCGATTAGACACCGAGAAAACGAACTTTTTCAACTAGTAAAATCTTTACATTATATTTCCAACAGAATATGTAATCATCTATGTATAATGACCTACTAAAAATCATAAAAACATTTCATGTATTTAAATTATAGCCGTGATCTATAATCCTCATGGATGGATTTTTAATGAACATGTAAGCTTATGATAAACCTAGATCTTATGTATAGACCTCAACTTAACATATAATTATGTAATAAACATAGATCTTATAATGGGAACACATGGGAAATATATAGCCATGGGCTATATAAGTTTATATTGAACTTGTGTTAAACTTGTAAACATGTAATAAGTCTAGATCTTATTTTGGGCTTTGTAAATTAATTGAAAACATAAGACAAGCTTAAATCTCATCTTGAAATACCAAGGTTTAATATAGCTGTGGGCTATATAGTCCTTTGTGGACTTATGATTGACTTCTAAACTTGTATATAGCTTAGATCTCGTTATGGGACTTTCATACTTACATGCAAACATAAAACAAGCTTGAACTTTATCTTGAAATGCTATAAATAATTATAGCCGTGGGTTATGAGCTCATATTAGGGCTTATGACTTACATGCAACTTGACACTAATATTAGATCTTATTTGAATCACACCAAATAAAACATGCCATGGTTTTTTACTCTTAAATTAGAGATCATGACTTAATTTTATTAAACCAATAATAAGCTTGTAAGAATACATACATTTTTATACCTTGAAAAATGGCTAAGTATTATTAATGGACTAATCAAGCCTATGTAACATTAGCCTAAAACTTAAATAGGCCCAATAGGCCCATACACTATATCTTTGTATATGCAAGAGACTATTAGGACCATTTAATGTTTTGAAAGCCCATTTAACTTATCTTAGTCTACTAGTGGACTTAAAATATGTTTAGGCCCATTTAATGTTTTGGAAGCCCATTTAACTAATCTTAGTCTATTAGTGGACTTAAATATGTTTAGGTCTATTTAATGTTTTGAAAGCCCATTTAACTAATCATAGTCTATTAGTGGACTTAAAATATGTTTAGGCCCATTTAATGTTTTGGAAGCCCATTTAACTAATCTTAGTCTATTAGTGGACTTAAATATGTTTAGGCCCATTTAATGTTCTAATGTTTTGGGAGCCTATTTAACTAATCTTAATCTATTAGTGGACTTAAAATATGTTTAAGTCCATTAGATAGCCCATTAACTCTCTTGGTCCATTTAATGAGCCCATTTAATATTTTAAATACTCAATTAAAGTTTTTATAACAAACATGTAACTTATAAAAAGTTTTGGACTAAAAATTTGTCGATTTATAAAACTTAGGGACTAAAACCGTGACATTTGAAACTTGTTTGGATAAACCATTAAGTACAAGGACTAATATTATAAATATCCAAAATTCTAGGGCTTAATAAATGTCATTCGTGACATATTAAACCATAAGGACCATTTTTGTAAGTTTCCTAAAGTTATTTTGTCATTTTATAACCCTAAGGACCATTTTTGTAATAAGCTGAAAAATATTGAAGCCCTAGGGACTATCCTTGTCATTTAATGAAAGTTATAAAACCTAATTATAACTAGAGGGACTATTTTTTCCATAACCTGAAAATATTACAAGCCCTAGGTGCTAGAAATGTAAAATCCGAAAGTTTAACTTTAATAAAAATATGGAGGGACTAGTTTTGCACATATCCGAAACTTAAACAAGCCCTAAACCCTTATTCTATTTTAATTAGTAAAACTTGAATAAATCTTAAACTATAAGGACTAAAACCGTAATTTCTTAAACTTATAACTTAAGACTATTTAGTAAATGTTGGAAACTCTTGGGGACTTTAAATAAAATTGTTAGACTTACTTTTTGGTAAGCTGACGCCTTTCACGTGAGTTGGACTAGAATTATTCCTTTTGCTATACGTAGGGACTATAGTTGTACACGAGGAATAGTCTAGTTAAGGTAGGTCTATAAAGACCCCCCATGACTCTCCATGGGGGTGTGGAAGTTTAGTCATTTTTCTTTGTTTTTTTTCACTTGAAATAAAACACATATCTTTTCTTTCACCTCTCTCTAACTTTCTCTCACTAGAACAATACCAGGATCATCATGTTCTTTGATCATCCCCGACCCCCAAACCAAGGTGTCTTTTTGATGCTTGTCAATTGGTATCAGAGCTAACCGGGGGTGTTTTGTATCCGTGTGTGTTTGCGTTGTGTTTTTCAGATTCGTGATGATATCAGTTTCATGGTTTGTATTCGTGTCTTGGTATAATCTAGTTTTATCAAATCATCTCTCGAATATCTATTTTTTAATCTATACATGTCTCAATATCTGTGTATGGTAAAGTTTCATCAATTTCTTGTCCTTATCATCATCACAGATCCACTACTTCTTTGGTTATTTAAAAAAAATATATGTTCTTGTTTTCATCAATAGTTTTTGTCCTTTTTCATTATAGCATTTTTGTCCCTAAAAAAATTCATCAGATTTGTTTTTTGGGTAAAAGGACAAAAATGGTCCAAGATCCACTTTTTTAGGGTGTCAAAACCCTTTTGCATGGCAACATTGCGATGGGGTGTTTGGTTCATTGCGATGGGAGCACAACATTACGATGGGGAGTGGATTGTTGCGATGGGTTGTATGATTTATTGCGATGGATTGTATGAGTTATTGTGATGGGTATTATCATTACATTGCGATGGGGTGTGGTTATTGCGATGGGTTTCAAGTTTGAAACATTACGATAGTAGGTTTGAGACATTGCGGTTGCATTCTTGAAAAACATTGCGATACTATCTTAATAATTAATACAAGGGATTACCTCGTATGAAAAAGATTCGTTTATCCGATCTTTTCGAATTGATTACTAGTAGAAGGTGCGCAGTCATTCTTGGTGGAAAATAAAATGGGTTTATTATCTATTTTAAACTAAAGGTAAATATGAAAATACCGTTGAGTAAAATAAAAGCTTTTAAAAATTAAACTAAAAATTACTAGAAAAAACTTGGTAAAAATAGAGATTTTGGGAAGCGTGCAATTTTTAGAAATTAAAACGTAATGAACTTAAAACTTAAAACTTTGTAAAACTTAAAAACTTAAACCCTCGGAATGTACAAAGTGAATTATGTCGGAATGTAGTGCAAACAAATCCATCGGAATGTCAAAGTAAATTCTATCGGAATGCAGTTTTGTCGGAATGTAAGTCTATCGGAATACAAGTCTATCAGAATACAAGAAATTAACTATGTCGGAATGTTCAAAGTATCGGAATAACAAATAACTACCCCCGTCGGAATGTTGATCGGAATAATAGTGAACCTGTCAGAATGTGGCTAACTAAAATTGGGCAGAGTTTCGTCTTACTAAAACCTATAGACCTGTCGCAATGTGCGATCGCAATGAGCGATCGTAATCACGATCGGAATAAGGGGGAAAACACTTGATCGCAAAGTAAAACCTTAAAGGTTATTGCGATCACAATGAGCCCGTCGGAATGTAGCGTCGGAATGAGTAAACCCCTAAGATTGCGATGGAGCACAAATTAATCCGAAAATGGAGATAAGCTAAAAACTCAATAAGCACTAATAAGCAAATACGAATAAGCACTTGTTCAAACCTTAACCAAATCAAAACAAGCATAAAATTTAAAACTTTTCTTTTAAAACATGAAATAAACAAACTTTTATAAATCAAACTTTAAAAAGACTAAATTTTTAAGAAAACTAAAAAGACAATAAGCTATATATACGAAATAAGCCAATAAGCACAACAAGCTTAAAGCTTAAACCGTATAAAAACTTAGTAAGGAACAAAAAGATAACTTTTTAGTCACAAAAGCATCAAATTTAAGCAAAATCAAAGATTATAACGGATCAAAAAAACTTAAAAATAAAGAAAGGTAGAAGAAGATTAAGGTTAAAAGATTAAACTTGAACTTGTAGATTAAAGATTCAAAATTACAAAAGAGAATTAAAGCTTAAACATGAAAGAAAGAAAAGATGAAGTTTTAGTGAGAGAAAGTTAAACACTTTCTCTCTCTAAAATGAAAACTAAAGAAAGAAAAATAAACTAGCTAACACCCTCCTAATGTGTCATTAGGAGGGTTATAGGAGATGGGGAGGTGCATGTTGTTCCTTCTTTCTTTCTTTCTTCTTGACTCGATTTAAATTCTTTGTCTTTCTCGACGTCGTCTCGGGATTTGTCGATGTAAATTGAACTTGTCTTGTAATTTTCTTCTTTTATTAGACTTGAGTTCTTCGACTTCATTAAACTTCCGTCTTTAGATTTTTTCTTCGATAAATCTTCAGAATAGGCATTGGACTTCAGTTCTTTTTGCACTCTTGATCTTTTGACTTTGTCTTTTGTCGTTTTCTTCGATAAAAGCCCGTGATAGCCCATGTTTTCTTCCTTTTGCCTTTTTATCCTGAAACACAATAAAAACACAAACCACACATAATTCTGACTTTTACGACATAAATTACACGTTTTGGTCTTGTTATTATTGGAAATAAGTGGTAAAAAGATAAGTGTTTTCACACTTATTAATAATCAATGCGATGGATAGAGTAACTCTGATATTGCGACACTGTGCCCTCATCTCAAACCTGCCCAAACCATGGCGACAGATTGTCACATGATGTCTTTGAACTCATTTTGAGTTTCTTTGACCTAGCCAAAACTCAACCCATCTATCACACCGTGTCAACTCGGTAATTACCGAGTTGACCGGGTTAACTCATTGAGTTTTTTTCATATCTAAAATTTCAGCCTTTTCACTCCAACATTAAATCCTCAAAACTAATTCCTAATCCCATCGTCACCTAAACCCATCACATCTAGACTCGAAAATCATAGCTCAAAAATCACACTTTCATGATCTCAGTTTTTGTTAAACGATTTTTTTCCCAATCTTTAAAAAGATTTTTTTTGGTTTAACAGATTACCATCATTGACCAAAAATAAATCAATGCACTCAATCAATTAGTATACCTACCCGAGACCATGGAATGATCTTGAAGCCGAAATAGGAGATGAGTGATCTTATTGATTCGTATGGGATTCTGATTGGTATTGGATGAATGAAAGATTATCTTGGAACATTTAATCAATCTGATTTTGGGTTCGGATGAGATTAATTTTCGATGGTCTCTTTGATTATTCACATAAGCAGTAACATGGTTTATTTTGCTTAGATGGGATAAAGAAAAAAGGAGGCGGAGTTAACAAGGATGTATTTATCAGTTTTCTGTGTCTGAATATTGATAATGGGGGCAGAGGTTTCGATAGAGGAAAAGGGATAGATGAGAAAATGGGGGGCGGAGGTTACGAGATAAGGGTTGGTGATTTGGTGTGCTTACGTAACTGTGAGTTAAAATTAGGGTTGAGTGGTTTCATATGGACCGGGTTTAAGTAAAATAGTTGGGGCTATAAACGCTTTGTTTGTGTGACATGTAGGCCCTTTTTTTGGTCCTTATTTACATGGTCAATCAGTGGTAGACCGAGTGTTTTTTCTTGGACCGAGTGTTTTGTGGGCCGAACATATGTTATACATTGGCTTACAAAGGTTTTGATTATTAGTTGACGGGCCAATCACTACTCTAACCGAAGGCATATTGTGGGCCGATTAATTTTTGCAATCGTATTTGGGATGACCGATTTTATGTCTGAATGTTTCAAAATTAATTATGAGGTATTATGTCGATTACGGGAGTTATTAGTGGATTGAGCTGGATATTTCGAAAGAACCGAGTAGTAAAATATTTGTCGGGTTAAATGCTTATGTGACAAAGATTTTATTATTTTGGCGGGCCGTTTAAACAGTGACATTCAAGGCCGGATATTCGTTTTCGATCATATCACTTCTTCCCGAACAACAAACACAACAAACACAACAAACACGATACATTACACTAAAACGGTCCTTATCAAAAAAATCACCTAAATTCCTAACGGCTATAACGGTTTATGTAATTACGAAGATGATTCGATGCTATTTATTTGAGGTTGAAGTGAGATTTCTCAGAGGCACTCTTATTTTATCTTTAAAGGAGTACATACAACTTTATAAGATAACTTGTTCGAGCATATACGGTTATGAATAAGACTTGAAATATCTAGTTTCTAGTGTCAAGGGGAGGATGGACAACGACATGGACAACTATCATTTTTTCGGAGCTTCGTTGTGGTTCTCAGTGTCACACGTACTTGATATTGTGGATATCTTCAAGAGGTGTAATACCTTTTCTTATACCTCCTGCTTTGGTATAGGGTACTTTAGAGAAGTTGTACCCTTTTTATACCGCCTTTTGGTATATGGTACGTTTAAGACTTCTCTGCATCGCTCTTCGTTCTACAATAGTGCAAGCTTAAGTTCAAGTTTGGGGAATTCTACTTCAATTTCAAGTTAGGATTATCGGGTTATCTTCATCAGTGGTCACTATCAATAGCCAACAAAATTGATAAGGTGATTCAGTTCGGGGTGATCAAGAGAGAATTTTTTAGAGAGATATTGTTGACATCTTCTCACATAGTATTGGTTACTAAGTAAGTGGTTCCAGTTGGCATACCACGTACACACATGAAGGATGATTCCCTTAATAGGTACCATCCTGGAGGGAGAAATGTGTACATGCGGGGTCACATAACTTTGGTGTTACCGTTTCTACATAAAGGGATAAGGTGACTACATTCGAGACTTAATTGACTTTGATGTGGAAACTTTTTATCATCACTGTCCTATCAAGAGAAATGTGCATTTCTGGGACTTAATTCCTCCTGTCCTACAGTTTGACTTCATGTTCGGGATAGAGTGTGTACTTTTGGTAATCTCTCATAGAATCATGACTAGGATTGCTTCAAATTGTGAGAAAATGTTGATGACGTTATCACCTCCCACATATTTCCTCTGAAGGATCTGTCTGGGAGGGAGTAGTATTTACTGCTTGTTTAATGAAAGGCCTTCTAGTTGGAAGGGAGTAAAACTCAACTAGATTCTACAAAGCTGAAGAAATAGAGCTGGAGTATTCAAAAAGATGAAGGTCGTTGAAGACTGTCTTAAGGAATGCTGGAATTCATGCTTATCATTTTTTCTTTATTTTTGCTTGTAGGAATAAATTGTAACCAACTCACGTGAGTCACCATCTTGGAGGGAGATTGTTAGACTTGCTTTTTGGTAAGCTGGCGCCTTTTACGTGAGTAGGACTAGAATTATTCCTTTTGCTATACGCATGGACTATAGTTGTACACGAGGAATAGTCTAGTTAAGATAGGTCTATAAACACCCCCCATGACTCTCCATGGGGTGTGGAAGTTTATTCATTTTTCTTTGTTTTGTTTCACTTGAAATAAAACACACATCTTTTCTTTCACCTCTCTCTAACTTTCTCTCACTAGAACAATACCATGTTCATCATGTTCTTTGATCATCCCCGACCCCCTGAACCAAGGTGGCTTTTTGATGCTTGTCAAAAATATTTATATTTTACGTTATAAAATAATTTATATAAACTATATATATATAAATTAATACAAGTATACTTATATAAAAATTGTAAGTAAAACATTTTTACTTAATCGGGAAATTTATTTACAAGTTTAATTGAACATTATTAATACTTGTACTACAGTTACTTAAATAAACAAAGTAATATTAATAAACTGACTAAAAACTGTATAAGCATGCACAATTATTTCCTGCATTATTTACTGAGATTGTACTAATTAATTAGGCAGTTGACTGTGACGTGAGCATTACTTGGATTTCTTTTATTGCACAGCTAGTACTGACACTAAGGTGAGTTTACAGGCCCACACAAAATATTGATAAACTTTTCCTCTAAAGGGGAGAAAACATGAAACTTATTTTATTGGACATAAACTGAATTGTATAAACTTTAATCACGATTGCCTATTATAGAAACTGTTAAATTATTGCAATTTCCCAAATGTTATAAATAGATCTATTTGGGATTGACGAACCCCATCTGAGTGAGTAACGCTCATTGTGCCTTGGCCGGGACAACATATGTATACCATGTTGGAACTAGAATTGGGAGCCTTTCTGTAAGGCGTCGGGTTCTCATCTCTTGAGAACTATGGAAGTTAAGCCCCAGTTTTGGGCAATAGGGAATGTAATTACCTTTTTAGTTTAAATGCTTTGTGCATTGCTACTACTATGATCGTTTAATGTCCAAACTTATTTTATTAAACCTGTACATTCACCAACTTTATGTTGACCCTCTAAGCATGTTTTTCTCAGGAAAATGAAGCTAGTACGTGGTGTGTGCATGGACTCAAGCATCATAATAGTCTGAATTGTAGGACTCATCAGGGGGTTCTACTTGGGAAAAACAAACAATTTATCTTTATAATGTTAAGACAATTTTTATGAATTTGTACACCGTTCATGTAATATATGTTGGATAATCTCTTTATCCTATGCTCTATTTACTATTTGCTATCGATCCACCCCTGTGACATCCAAACATTATTTCCGCTACATATGACCCGACCTGGGGTGTCACAGAGAATGGTATCAGAGCAAAAGTTATAGACAACCAGATAAATTATAAATAAAATATAAATAATTTTTTTTAAACTGGACTATAACTAAACAAATATCTTTTGAGGATTTTAATTTTTGGACTGTATTAATTAAGCATGTAGAACGTAAGGCACATATATATATATATATATATATATATATATATATATATATATATATATATATATATATATATAGTAGGGATCCAGTAAGAAGAAAAATAAAATGAGAAGAATAAGAAGAAATTATGACTACAAATTTCACAAAGGAAGGAGATTTTTTAGGGGAGATGCATCTGACATTGTAGGTGCATCTGAAATGTGTGGCTGTGGTTTCTTCTCATTTTTCTCATTTTACTTAATCTTCTTATTTGATCCTAACTCTATATATATTTATATATACTAGTGTCGTAACCCGCCCAACGGGCGGGGTCGTTTCGTAAATCTTTTCTAAAAATACGTTTTGTATTAGTTATATCTATTGACAATGGGAACTGTTTCTCTTAAAAAGAAACTAAAAAAAATTAAGTTTTGATATTTTTTGGCCTTGGGCCACCCAAGGGACGTGTTTTATCCATGTGAATATTTGATTGTATAAATATTGGTTTGTATTTTTTTTAAATCAACGTTTGTCAATCAATTATGTTAGTTGATAGTAGGGCATATAGATGCTCATGCATGCACGAGCCTTTTTTATAAATTTTAAAATAATGTGTTTATATTTATCAAAGAACAAATAATTTTATTTTATTTTATTTTAGAAAATGATTCTTGATTTTTGATAATATTTTTTTGAGTAAGATAGTAATATTCATATGTCTTCTTTCAATAAGTTAAATCAAAAAGTTTATAAACAAAATTTACTTATGCTTTCTTATGTTTACATATAAGTTGATATTCTAATATATCAGTTTTATAATTGTAATTTAAGTAAATAACAAATCCGTTTTTATAATTGTAATTTAAGTAAATAACATGAATCCTGTTCATCTGGCTTTTATATACTTGCAAGTATGATGACTTAATTCATTTACACATGAGGATAATATGGAACACCTCGAAGTCACTCGCCCACTATTTAAATAACCAAACTATAAAACTATAAGAAATATCTTTAATGGAGAAAATAAATAATAAATCACTAACAAAGATGAATTTATTTTTATTTCTTCCTAGTTTGTGCAGTAGTAGCAATCTCTGCCTATTTAATTATGAAAGGATCGATTTATATTATCTTTTATCTCTAGCAGGTAAAAAAACAGCTTGTAAAAAAACCAATCGAATATGAAAATCGTGAATTTTTAAACCACAAAACTTCAAATGCTTTCAGTAAAAACATTATATCCCTACCAAATAAGGGTAAAGGCTATATAGAATACCATCGAACTTTCTGAAAATTTACCACTTTGTAACACATACTTTTTTTATTACTACTATCATCAATATACTTTGAAATATTTTTTTTAATTGAATCATCGTTAGTTAAAATGTATTATCGTTAGTCCATTTACCCAATGATCTTGAAGGTATACGCAAATCATGGTCTATTCTACATGATTGATTAGATTGATTTGATGTATGGATTGATAAATAATATAAAGATAAGATGAAAAGGATGAGAAGGAGATGAGGGTGTAGAGAGAGAAAGGAGAGAAAAGAGGAGTAGAGAGAGAAAGTGAGATGGAATTGATAAAATAATGAATCACCAACCCCTCCTAACATGCTAGGAGGGGTATATATAGCCCACCCTACATGTGGGCTATATGGACTATATCTTTTATCACGAGCCCATTACATTAATATATCGTTGGAGCGACCGATCCTTCATAAATACGTAAAACGTATTTCCAACAGTTTGCAACATTAATACTTTTCTATAACGATTGTTTAATCTTTCTATTACAAATTTCTAAGTCGATCTTTTTTCTTATATCTTTTGGAAAGAAAAAAATTCAAAAAAAGAAACTAAAAAAATCGAAAAGAAAAATAAAAATAATTTTTTTTAGTTTTTTTTTTCTTCCTAAATTTTTTTAATTTTTTCATTCACCTAAAAAAAACTTTTTTATTATATCTTAATTTCAGAAAGAAAAAAATTCAAAAAAAAAAACTAAAAAAAACTGAAAGAAAAATAAATAAAAAATATTTTTTTTTGTTTTTTTCTTCCGAATTTTTGTTTTCATTCAAAATTTTTAAAAAATTTAAGGGATCGTGTTTTGTTTCATTTATATAGCAAGTGATCGTGTTATCTTTTCGCTTTTTGTTTTTGTGATTTTCTTTCAATGTTCGGTGTCTTTTTTTTCGCTATGTATTTGTTTATATTAGTATTATAATTTATTTTTTAAAACAACTGGATTTGGTTTTATTTAATTTATTTATTTTTCTGTTTATTATTTTTTTAGACTGAATAAATTATACGCAATTACAAAATATGTTAGTTACATACCATCTTTATGTTCACTTATGTTTGATTTTTATGGTTCGATTTTATTAAAATACATATTTTATCAAGTCGCATTTTCAATATCGTTATATATGCACATAACATGATCGCAAGCTGAATATGATTCAGTATTGCTAGGCTTTGTAATAAGTAAATGAATGCATATAATCACGCTAAATGAATGATCTTTTGTTATTGTTCAATGCATGATCAATGTTTTGAAACATGATTTTTAAATTTACCCGGTTGAGTGATCGGGTCCGGGTAAACCCGGTTTCTAAAATAATGTTTTTTTCCTTCATATTTTTATTTATTAAAAAAAATTATATATAAAAACTACAAAAACTCTCGTATATTGAAGTTATAAATTGCAAGGTTGCAAAAATCGCTCGACGATTGCTAGGCGGTTGGGTACCGCCAAGCGATTAATCGGTTTGGCGGGGGGGAAATCGAGGATTAATCGGATTGGATTTTTATGTATAAAATTATAAAATTTTGAATGTATATGCTTGATTTGGCCGATTTATCCTATTTTTACCCGAATTGGCCGATTTATCCCGAAATCGAGTTGGCCGATTTATCGCTTTTGATATGATTTGATCGATTTATCCCCGATTAATCCTCGATTTATCCGATTTTTGACCGATTTTGACCAAACCGATTAATAAGGCCGATTAGTATAAATCGTGGCGGTTAATCCCCGCCAAGCGATTTATTCCCGATTAATCGGTCGCCAAAGCCGATTTTTGCAACACTGATAAGTTATTTACCAACTAATATAATATTTAAAAATAGAATTTTGTCATAAATAGATAATATTTACATATTTTTTTAAAAAAAACCTGGAAAAAATCGAAACCGGCCAGGTCTCGAGAACCAGGTTGACCCGGTCACACCAAACTTGTCGGGTCTAAGCGGGTTTCAAATACGTAAAACCCGTGTCAATATGACCCGTTTTTACGACCGGAACCGAGTGAAACTGTAACACCTCACTTGGATAAGTGGACCGTTACATGTATTTATGGCGTGTCATCAAAGCATAAGGTAAATGTCCTAAAACATTAACTGACCATAAAGGAAATACCGGAATCAAACATCGGCAATCCAAACATAAGCCCAAAACATGAAAAGAAAAATACTGAAGGAAAGGACTAAACAATGTCCAAATAAGCAGAATAATGTAAGTACATAAAGTAAGGAGTCTGGACAGCTTCCATCAAAATACACATGCTCTCAGAATCCTAAGAGCGTCCTGGTGTACCTACCGTTAGAACATGAAAGGGAACTACGACTGAGCATAACGCTCAGTGAACGGATATAAAGCATGATATGGAATTACTGAAATGAAACAGATGATGAAATACGATGAAATATTGGAGCTGTAAGACTGATAAGCAAACTTGCAGCGGAAATCTGTGTATAATCTGTAAAGTCTGATTTATAAATAATAAAGCTGAACTGTTATCTGTTAAATCTGAAAACATGCATTTACTGTATTTTAATTGCCAGAGCTTATATAAGTCATGTTCTGTAACAACGGTGCATGAATATCTGGAGGGGTAACATCTAAATAACTATAGAGGCGTGACCTCTAAATACTGTACTGGGTGTAGGGATCAACTCCAATGTAAAGGATGTAGAGCACACACCACATTCACCCTGATAACTTGTATACTGATAAGCCTAGGATGCATCCATCCGCCACACTAAACATACTGATAAAATAGCCAAACTGAACATGAGTGAGACGATGCAGGATATCACTCTCCTGCATGTGAGTCACGACATCGGTGCCTCTAGTGCCATGGTTACGGTACCTCCGTAACTAGTACATAAACTGGTCATGCTTGTATATAATGCTCAGGCAATTTATTTAGTTATTAACATGTTTACTGATAAGCTTAAACATATACTGGGGAAAAACATTTGGCTGAATACGGGGAATCCTAATCATGCATAGAAAAGAAGTCCTTACTAAAAGGACGGAAAATCCGTACCTCTTGTCCAGTAAGTGACTGAATAGAAGGCTGAACGAAACTACTCGGGCTTCACGTAAGTTACAATAATAATAGACGCGAATAAGTGATCTGATCTTTATTTATTTATGTAATTTACTGATTTTATTGGCTTCTTATTTATTTGTTATATTTCTGAAATTCTGTACGTATATTAACTGACGAATCTGAACTTATAGTAATTATTTCAACTATATTAACGACCTACTAATAACTATGATGCAAACAAATTCTGATATTACTTAAATATTGTAATAAGTAGCTCGTTAAAATATGAGGTTTTTTCCTAAATTATAAAGTATTCAAAATCATTTAGTTCCTTTAACAAAATTATACCCTTTCATTATTTTAAAACAAATTTAGTTTAATTCATATAAACGTACCATTGAATCATTTATAATATTAATAATAAAAGGTATAATATAAAATATTTTTATATATATATATAATAATCATTCCCCAAGCCTATCGATATACCCCTTATCGGTCGCACTAAACAATTAAACAATATATATGAAAATCTGCCTATATGAAATAAGCGACAAAATCTGAGTCACTAAAAGTGTGACCAAAAGTTGAGTGTCTAAAAACTGTCTTCTAATGAATCTGCGACAGAAATTAGCGTCGCTAATCTGTCGCTAACTTCAGGACCAAAATCCTTTTATTTTCTATTTAACAAGTTCCCACTGCCCTCTATATTCTTTCCACTGTTTCTTATGATTTACCCACTGTTTTCACAGTCCCAAACACCCCCTTTTCTGCGAGTTAACCAAACACCCCTGTTTATGTATCAATTCCCCCCGTGTGCCCCTGTTTACCATTGCTTGTACGAACCAAACACCCTCTTTACGCTTTAAAGGGATGCAAGTCAAACTAAACCCACCACACACCCATATATGGGTCGCGGATGGGCAACAGCAACACCACCAACCCGCTGTTATTTAATCCCAAACACCCTTATGGCCCGTTACCCATGTATGGGGTTGTTTTGGCTGTGACAAAAATAACAGGTTCCACGTCGCCCTGGATGGGTCACGACTGGCCAATAGCCCCCACACTGAGACCTTATGGTCTCAGTTTTTGTGCATTTAGACAAAACACGCAGCAACACGACACCTCTTTTTACTTAATTATGTTTTTGATTAAATAACATGATTCGTGATAAATAACAAGGAACACAATGATTACCGTTACATGATTGATGAGGGAGTGACAATTTCTCGTAAATTAAAGATGAAAACTAAGTTCGAATCCTTGTTCATGATCTCTAACTGGCGGCGCCCCTTTTTTCTTTTTCTTTTTTTTAAGTGTTGGCAGTCCTAAGAACACAACTCTAGTCGTTCTTTTTTTTGTATCTACTGTATGTGAAAGTGTGGGGTGAACCCATGTATTTCTTTTCTTTGCTCACACCAAAACCAAACGGGCCAAGCCCTTTTTTTTTCTTTCTTGATTCATAAGGCCCATGGTTCCTTTTTCTCAATTAAACTTAGCCGCCCCTTTTTCTTTATATAAGTGTGTTTTCGTTTGATCTTCGGTTTATTGTTTTTTACGTGAACTTTTAATTTATTTCTCGTGTTTATATTCAAAATGTTAATTACATTTTTTCTTTCTGTAGCATAGCTAATATACACGTAATATTTTTCTGAAACAACCTATTAATTATTTCTGAATAATTAATATTTATAATATTTCACTGAAACGGAGCTTACGTATTTAATATTATGATATTCTTAAATACGGGTTTTACAATTTTTCTCCTCTAAAAAAATAATTCGTCCCCGAATTAAGGATACGACTGTATTGGGTTTTACAATTCTCCCTCTCTAAAAAGAATAATTTATCCCCGAATTAAGGATGATTTAAGCTGGGGAATATGTCTAACTAACCGACACATGAACTGAAAGAATCATGGAAACTGAAACATATAAGCTGAACAATTGTGAACGTGCTACGTGAGCAATTGTGAACGTGGTTCTTGATTATATGATGAACGTTGAGCATGGAATATATTGTGAATGTGATACGTGAAACATACTGTGAACGTGATACTAGGACATATCACGAATATAGGCTGACTGAGGAAAAGAATGTCAAACAATACGGCCTGAGACGTGAAACGTCTGCCTGAGTATGGAAAAGCTGTGCTAACTTGAGTCTGGTTTCCTTAGTTTTCTGTGACCAACTCCGGTACCAGACCTGTAACGTATCTACGGAGATGGAACACGAACCTGAACGTGAACAATGCCATGAATACGAATCGTGAACTTAAATCATGAGATGAACTGAGACAGTATCATACTGTGAATAATACGTAGACGTGAAAGTGAAAATAACGTGAACGTAAAATGAACGTAAACACATACGTGATTGTGAACATATATTTTTTCTGATATAATGGTCATTGGAATACCTTGAATTCGTACAATTTACTTGAAATTTTTCTGTAGGTCTGCTACTGCGTGATCCTTTCAGATGAAAGAACCGCGTAGGTTGGCTACATGGTTGACGATAACTTATATAGTATCATACTTTCTTTGAGCATGTGGTAGCTGATATCAATTTCATGGAATATCGTCTCATTTTTGCTCAGAAATTACTAAGGATCATAATAACTTGCTAACGTAACGGTGTTCTGTCTTAAACCTGTGGTATATCAGGCATCTAGATATGAACATAGCTGCATCAATGTGTGATACTGCTTCCATCAAAATTCTACTTGAGATCATGGGAAATTCTGGTGAAAATCTGGTTGGATAGTCATGGAAGAATTTTTAGTGAAAACTGTCAGCAATTTCTGCGGTAGCAGTTAATTGAGTTCTAGAAATGTTTGTACTTCGTTCACAGGCGTCGGTCGGGACCATCAGGTGATGGCCTTCACCTGCGCAGGATTGTCTGAAATTTCTTTCTGCTGAAATATGGTGGCTCAGAAATGCCACTTTGTTCAAATGAGATTTATATCTGGAAAGTTGTGTATAAAAATAACTCCTATTGAAGATTATGTACAACTGTGAGAAGTTGAGACTCGTGTTTTTCTCTAGCATTAGGCAGATCAGAATGTGATCAATGAATATACTGATAATATTGCCTGAGAGTAATGAAAAAAAAATTATTCATAATTTCATAATATAGCTGCAGCATTAGGGAGCTCAGAAGTATAAAATCAAATTTTTTAGAGAGACTGTAATATGTGCAACAGTAGTCTGGAAACGTCATGTTCTTTCTCTCACCACTAATGTTAGCATGATCGGAATTTGTTCTGGAAAAAGTTTAAGACATCGTAGCAGGTCAGAAAAATCTGCTATTTATGGAATGAACATTGATTAAGACTGGTGATCTTGTAAAAAATTTTAGTGGTCGATACATGATCTCATGATACCGGCCTTCTTCCTGATAGACATGAACGGTGCACTTCCTGGTGGTGCGCTATGGAAAATAAGGCCTCATTCCGGTAACTTTTGCAGCAAATGCTGCAACTCTTTAACTTAGTTGAAGCCTTGCACTAAAGAGTTTCGAAAACAGGTTCCGTTCTTGAGACTAACTCGATGTTGAATTCTGTCTTGTGGTCAGGAATGAATTTCTGGAAAACCTTCCGAAATTACATCTGGAAACTTTAGGATAATATGTTGATCATGAATTTAAGGAATTTCAGAATTCGTATCATGAATGGTGACTAGAAGTCTTCGCAGCTAAAAGATAATAATTCACGTGCTCGTAAAGCTGGCACAATTTGTACTAATTTTTCTGGCAGGAGTAAAATGAATATGTTCAGGAGTTGGTAAGACGGATCTCGTCTTCAACTGGAAGTAAAAAAAACTTATAAATATGGTGATACTGTAGAGTCTTTTCTGGATGGGAGGTAGGTAATACATGATTTAAGATAAAGCTGACATAGGAATACGCGAAGTAAACGTGGCAACTTTCACTGATTGTGTTCATCTGTAACATCACAGAATGACCACTGTGTGTCTAACCTGAAAAATATTCCAGTGGCGGTAACTGAATTGTAATGGTCTGATTTATGCGTGTCATAAGAAAACGGGTATATCCCTTTCTGAAGAGTACCCTAAATTACTGAGGGCCTGGTTTAGAAACATACTAGAGTTATGGGTTCTTGACTCGTATTTTGAGAAAAGATTCGTATGACGTGTACCATGACTGGTTTTCTGATATGTGTCTTCTGAAATGATACCTGAGACCTATGTCTTGACTGATGTCTTGACATGTGTCTTAGTGGATGAATCTGGACAAGGCTGAAATTTTTTTGGTAATTGCTAGGATTGGCAGACCGGTTAGAATACTGCCCTCTGTATTTCTGGTCACGTCCGTTCTGGAGTTCCGATGTTTACTGACTGATTAATTATAATCACGGTGGTTGTCATTACCGCCTTGTATGTTAGTTTCCCGATGGTCGTTATTATGACCGTGGTTCATGTAACTATTTCTGCTGAGTGGCCGGCTAGTTACCGATCCCCACTCTTCTGACTAAGAGATTAGATGAGTGAAGTGTGACATCTAGCTGTGAAAGTAAAATCATAGGATGGGATGGTAGCGTCCGATGGTTGAAATTTGTTCTTGTCAGAAATTTCAAATTTATAGTTTTCGTCCTTGTTCTGCAGAGTCTTCATAGTATGAACGACATCAGCATCTTGAGAGATCTCCAATGTATCAACAGCATCAACATTTGTGAGGTCTTCAAAGTGTTAGCAGCATCAACATATGGTAAAATCTTCAACTTACGAGCAGCATCAGCACCTGGTAGAATATCGACAAGTGGAAACACCTGAGATGATTGAGGATCGATTAGCAATATCCATGGAGTAGGGTACCTGGCGTACACCTGGACTACTGTACATGAAGTACAACATGAATACTGCACATGGAGCATATCTTAAACATTGTACGTGGAGTACACATGAAATAATGTACATGGAGTATAACTGAGGCAATGTACAAAGGGTACATATGGAATATTGTACATGACACTGGTGGAAAAATTTATGGGATGATCGATACTGGTGTCGCTTGTCTGACATGATCAAAGAATTAAATTGATTTAAACGGTAGTAAACTGAACTGAAATGAGTAACATGATAGCCTGGTAATTTATACGTGGACTTAAAGCTGGTTGTATATAGTTTCAAGAATATGATTAAACAGAATTTCAACAATGGTCAGCATGTAGACATGACTGATGAAGATCAAACCGGATTATTATGAAAACAGGATTTAACTGTAACCCCTTTTGTATCTTAGCATGAAAACATCATCACCTTGCTGAAAACATAATCCTCATAAGGAGGCATGAACTTTGTCAGCATGAAAACGACATTCACGTGAAAGTATAAACTTGACTGATATAATTAACATAAAAGAATAATCAACTGAGGTTGAACATCAACTGATGTGGATAGTTATAGTTTAATCCACAGTATTCAAAGTAGGAAGCATGTGACTAAGTATGGGTGATTCTGTTTCGATCCATACTTGTCAAAATTTCCTGAGAACTGTCATGTATAGAAATGTACAATCTGAGACTAAATGTGATTGGTTGTAGTCCAATTCATATTTGTCAAGATTTTATGAAACGTCATGATATGACAAAGGTGAACAACTATAGATCGGTTCACAAAACAACATTCAACTGAAAAACATGAAATTTGATCTGAACATTGGTGAACATATATGGGCTGGTTCACCAAGTAATATTCGACTGAAAGCATGAATCTTTCAACAGTAAGGATGAACGCCATTGGGTCGGTTCACCAATAAAAAATCTGAACGGGCAAGGGTGAACGCCTATGGGTCGGTTCACCAAAAAAAATTCTCAGAAAAGCACATGCGACTAAATATGGCCAGTCCTGTACCAACCTTTTACTTAGTCAAAAACTTTAAGAAAACTGACTGATAATTGAAGAAAACTGACTAATAAATGCATGAGAAACATGAAAGATAACAACGTCAAAATCTGGGAAGTTCCTGGTGACTACCCACTAGTCACATGTCAAGTTTTAGAGCCTACATGTCGAACCTTGCGCTCTGATACCGTAATGGTAACACCCCACTTGGATAAGTGGACCGAGATGTGTATTTATGGCGTGTCATCAAAGCATAAGGTAAATGTCCTAAAACATTAACTGACCATAAAGTAAATACCAGAATCAAACATCAGCAATCCAAACATAATCCCAAAACATGAAAAGTAAAATAATGAAGGAAATGACTAAACAATGTCCAAATAAGCAGAATAATATAAGTACATAAAGTAAGAAGTCTGGATAGCTTCCATCCAAATGCACATGCTCTCAGAATCCTAAGAGCGTCCTAGTGTAGCTGTCGTTAGAACATGAAAGGGAACTACGGCTGAGCATAACGCTCACTGAAAGGATATAAAGCATGATAAGGAATTACTGAAATGAAACAGATGATGAAATACGATGAAATACTGGAGCTGTAAGACAGATAAGTAAACTTGCAGCGGAAATCTGTGTATAATCTATAAAGTCTGATTTATAAATAATAAAGTTGAACTGTTATATGTTAAATCTGAAAACATGCATTTACTGTATTTTAATTTCCAGAGCTTATATAGGTCATGTTTTGTAACAATGGTGCATGAATATCTGGAGGGGTGACCTCGCCATACTGTAGAGGGGTGACCTCTAAATAACTGTAGAGGGGTGAACTCTAAATACTGTGATGGGTGGAGGGATCAGCTCCAATGTGAAGGATGTAGATCACATACCACATTCACCCTGATAACTTATAAACTGATAAGCCTAGTATGCATCCATACGCCCCACTAAACATACTGATAAAATGGCCAAACTGAACATGAGTGGGACGATGCAGGATATCACTCTCCTGCATGTGAGTCACGACACCGGTGCCTCTAGTGCCATGGTTACGGTACCTCCGTAACTAGTACATAAACTGGTCATGCTTGTATATAATGCTCAGGCAATTTATTTAGTTATTAACATGATTACTGATAAGCTTAAACATATACTGGGGAAAAACATTTAGCTGAAGACGGGGAATCCTAATCATGCATAGAAAGGAAGTCCTTACTGAAAGGACGGAAAATCCGTACCTCTTGTCCAGTAACTGACTGAATGGAAGGATGAACAAAACAACTCGGGCTTCACATAAGCTACAATAATAACAGACGTGAATAAGTGATCTAATCTTTATTTATTTATTTAATTTACGGATTTTATTGGCTTCTTATTTGTTTGTTATATTTCTGAAATTCTGTACGTATATTAACTGATGAATCTGAACTTATAATAATTCTTTCAACTATATTAACGGCCTACTAATAACTATGATGCAAACGAAATTCTAACGTTAGTTAAATATTGTAATAAGTAGCTCGTTAAAATATGAGGTTTTTTTCTAAATTATAAAGTATTCAAAATCATTTAGTTCATTTAACAAAATTATACCCTTTCATTATTTTAAAACCAATTTAGTTTAATTCATATAAACGTACCATTGAATCATTTATAATATTAATAATAAAAGGTATAATATAAAATCTTTTTATATATATATATATAATAATCATTTCCCAAGACTACCGATATACCCCTTATCGGTCGCACTAAACAATTAAACAATATATATGAAAATCTGCCTATATGAAATTAGCGACAAAATCTGAGTCACTAAAAGTGTGACCAAAAGCTAAGTGTCTAAAAACTGTCTTCTAATGAATCTGCGACAGAAATTAGCGTCGCTAACCTGTCGCTAATTTCAGGACCAAAATCCTTTTATTTTCTGTTTAACAAGTTCCCACTGCCCTCTATATTCTTTCCACTGTTTCTTATGATTTACCCACTGTTTTCACAGTCCCAAACACCCCATTTTCTGCGAGTTAACCAAACACCCTTGTTTATGTATCAATTCCCCCCGTGTGCCCCTGTTTACCATTGCTTGTATGAACCAAACACCCTCTTTACGATTTAAAGGGATGCAAGTCAAACTAAACCCACCACACACCCATATATGGGTCGCGGTTGGGCAACAGCAACACCACCAACCCGGTGTTATTTAATCCCAAACACCCTTATGGCCCGTTACCCTTGTATGGGGTTGTTTTGGCTGTGACAAAAATAACAGGTTCCACGTCGCCCCTGTATGGGTCACGACTGGCCATCAGCCCCCACACTGAGACCTTATGGTCTCGGTTTTTGTGCATTTAGACAAAACACGCAGCAACACGACACCTCTTTTTAGTTAATTATGTTTTTGATTAAATAACAAGATTCGTGATAAATAACAAGGAACACAATGATTACCGTTACATGATTGATGAGGGAGTGACAATTTCTCGTAAATTAAAGATGAAAACTAAGTCCGAATCCTTGTTCTTGATCTTTAACTGGCGGCGCCCCCCTTTTTTTTTAACTGTCGGCAGTCCCAAGAACACAACCCTAGTCGTTCTTTTTTTTATTTACTGTATGTGAAAGTGTGGGGTGAACCCCTGTATTTCTTTTCTTTGCTCACACCAAAACCAAACGGGCCAACCCCTTTTTTTTCTTTCTTGATAAGGCCGGTCATAAGGCCCATGGTTCCTTTTTCTCAATTAAACTTAGCCTCCCTTTTTCTTTATATAAGTGGGTTTTCGTTTGATCTTCGTTTTATTTTTTTTCACGTGAACTCGTAATTTATTTCTCGTGTTTATATTCGAAATGTTAATTACATATTTTCCTTCTGTAGCATAGCTAATATACACGTAATATTTTTCTGAAACAACCTATTAATTATTTCTCAATAATTAATATTTATAATATTTCACTGAAACGGAGCTTACGTATTTAATATTCTGATATTCTTAAATACGGGTTTTACAATTTTTCCCCTCTAAAAAATAATTTGTCCCCGAATTAAGGATACGACTGTATTGGGTTTTACACAAACGGTTGACCTGGCCGGGTCGACCGGGTCTGAGAACACTGTGCATGATGCTTACTTAGTGGGGAGGGAGTGTTCGAAATCCACACGCAACTTTCCTTGATTGGATTAATATGGTAAATGCGTTCCAAAAGGGGTCACTATATAGCCGTTTAAAGATCCCATGATTTATGGAATTGATGACGTAGATGGGCACAACAACGTTATTAATGCTACTATATTTCCACATAATATTGGCCTTGGAGCTACCAGGTAAGTCAAAGCTTTTATACTTTCTTTTCATCAACTATAATATATTTATGTAATTGTGACATCAATCAAGTCAAATTTTTGCATAGCGTAGCATGATAAAGCATTAAAATTGAACACGGATCCTGATCTTGTGAAGAAAATTGGTCCTGTGACTGCCTCTGCCCATCGAGTTCCTGTTTTCATATCCCACATTTCATAAATAATCGACATTTCATCATTGGCTGAAAATATATTAGTAGAATCATAACCTAATATGATGCAATTTTATCAAATATGGTCACTTTAGGGTAGAACTTAGATCTTCATAGTAACCTGACCCCAACCAATATCAAGCCCATCTATTTAAACTATAGAACACTTCTCGCTCTTCCAAGTCAATGTAGCACTCTCCCTTGTTAGGCCTATAAGCTATAAGACAAAAGGTTCATTTTAATAGAAATTACTGGACGATAACATGAGTGTCAGAATAATTGTAGCTGTAGCAACTCTTGAGAGCACCAGAAGCAGCTCAGTTAACTAACTTTTTATTAGTTGAGTAGGAAAAGAGTTTACTCTCATAAAGTTATGATGAGAATATTGCTCTGCTTCAATGTCATTCAGACAAGTTTCGAGTGTATGTCCCTCTTATGTTCTGGTATGATACCTCCCTAAAACAAACACCTCTAATGTATCATTCTTGCAGTGTCCAGTATCCACCGTCGCAATAGTACTGATCTATTATTATCAGCGTCTATAATTTCGAAACTTGAATGATGAAAAATACCATTCCTTGCAGCAAGCAGGAACCACCCTACAGAATGCGGGGGGGGGGGGGGGGGGGGGGGGGGGATTTAAATTAAGGGACATCCCTTTAAAACCGCATATGTCACTATAGATATTGGATATAAAAATCGAAATTTGTACTTGTTAAAATGGTAACTTAGAATTTAGAGAAGGCCTCACTACCACATATGACCAACCAAGAAGTATCTGAAAGTTTACACTATGACGGATCATCTATTTTAAAACAACAATGAACAGCTATGGAAAGTATAAGCCAATGACAGAAAAATGGAGTAATGTGATAGGTTCTTCTCCAAATACTTATTGAGCTATTATTATAGTCTATTATTTTTTATTGGTAGGTGAAGCTTAATTGTCTTAACAGGATATGATGTTACCTTTCTAAAGTATCTAACCGGTTGTAGCCGTATGGAAGATTCCAGCAAGCATACTCTTGCATTGTGTGTTTGGCATCCCGAATAACATTCCCTGAAAGTCAAAACCGGTTCCTTTTAGGACCACACGATAAATATAACAAAAAAGGCTAAAAGTTTTGTTGATGGTCCAACTCAAACCAGACACGATGTTGATTATAGTAATTGTCGACTATTATGGGCTTAAACTGATTCTCGTTTAATACTTCATCACAGTTGCTTGGAAAGACATTCATTGATTGTTGTCTTATTGGTACCGAAAATGACACCACCAAGTTGTTCCATCCCTGTAGAAGAACAAATACCAAGCTGCATGCCCTTTGTCGTGTACATAATCAACAAAAAGTCATAATTCCGGATGTCATTCAATTCAGAACCTTTATGGACACAATGACCACAAAAAAAATTTAAGGTAAAAGTTACGTAGACACGTGACGCACCTTCGACCGCAAGCCCTTTGCCGCGTCTTCCGTTTTTTATGAACTAACGAATATCTTTTCTGATTTTCACGTAATGGACCTTACCAACTGATCATTCAATGAACTGTTGTGACAACCGTGGTTTTGAGGTTCGTCACTTGGTCTTACTTTTAGGTTATTTTATGTGTGACTACTTGATTTTTGTGTTTTCGTGTTTATTTTGTGTGAACGAGGTTTGTGTGGTTATCGTTTATGAGTATAGAGTACTCATAAGTAAATCAAGGAACGGTTATTTCATGTTCATGAGCTCACAAGTGGTGACTATGAAATGAAATAGTGATATTTTGGTGTTTACGTATACGTATAAGTATTATAGTAATAGTGTATTTTTTTAGGATTTACGGTTTAGCATTTAGAGGCCTCGGAAGAGGTAACTAGTCATATGAATATTTTTCGGGATGGTTTTAAGTCATTTAGGACTTAGTTATAAAGTTTATTTCAAATTTTGAGATTTTTTATAAAAGTGTATATTTTACGTCTTTTACGGTAAAACGCGTAAAAACTGACTAGTTTTACGGTTTTGGGGTTTTGGAGGCTTTTGGAGCTGAAATAAATTAAGAAAAATTAAGGTAATATTATTAATACATATATTAATAATAAAAAGGAAAAAAAACGAAAATTAAGGGGATGTTAGGCGGGTTGGAAAAGGAAAAAAAGGGAAAAAAAAGGAAAAAAAGGAAAGTGGACAATTATACTTGGACATGGATTTTTTTTACTATATAAGGGACATTATACACATAGACCAAACGAATTTTCCTTCTCCCTGGAGGTATTAGTCGACAAAAAAAAAGAGAGAAGAATTAGGGTTCTTCAAAAATTGGGTTTTTCTCATCTTTCATTAATTTTAAGGTAAAAACCTTTAATCCCTTTTTAATTAAATTGTTTTTATGTTTAATTAATCATTCTTATGATGGAATTAGGTTAGGGTTGATATAAAAACAGTAAATTAATGTTGAATTAATCATTATATGATGATCACATAAATTAGGGCTTGTAATTAGAGTGATTAGGGTTAATTAATGTGGTTGATTTTGTTAAACCCGTTTTTAAAAACTGAGCAGAATTTTGAGTCAATTGTTTTGATCATATCGGGAGTTCTAAGAACATTCAAGATGCGATCCAAGTATCCCTGAAAAGGTAATTGAAGTGGCTTTCTAATGCAAGAAACTAGAACTAAATTGGAGGTTGGGAAGTTGGTCAAAAACAGGTTACAACAGTCGGAGGTCAAAACAGTTTTGAATTCAGCCTGTTTTCTTTTTAAGTTTTGGGTTGTTTGGGGCACTTAGGGTTGCATTGGGATCTTCTCACGAACGTGAGAGATGGTTTATATATTGTAGTTAATATCTGCACTTGGGCTAAGGTGGTGGTTAAGGGTAAGACCCCTTAATGGTAACAAACGTTTAGTACGTTTAAAATCAGGAAATTTGGAATAACGAAAGTAGATATATATATATCGGGGCCTTAACAGTAGCTTTAAGGTTAGGGAAAGTGGGACCTGTTAGCCAACATATGTAAGGGTGTGAATATTCCTTTTACAAAAACCATGGGTAGGTTTAAGTGGGCGTTTGACCTAAAGTTTTGAGACCTAAAAACTGGTACTGTTTTGGGTAAGATACGAACGGGTTAGTTATTAAACTTAACCAAGTTAAGGACTTGTTAAGGACGGGTAATGGGGTAATTAGAGCTTATTAATGAGGTAAATATGTGAGAATGGGTTAGATGTCCATCATAGGTTAATGAGCCATCTTAGTGATTGGTTCGTTTATTGATTTCGTGTTTTTGGTTTGTTAGCTTGTTGCTAGTGCAAGGACGTGTGAAGGAGCTATCTGGTGATTGTTCATAGTCCCATGTTTATTTTTGTTTTTGACTTCCAGATGGGATGGAAGAGACACTGTGTTGAGTTGTTTCTAAATTGTTGCTGTGAATGTTTTATGGTTGTGATGGACTTGTGTGTACACTTATGTGATTAACTGCTATGCGATTTTTGATATGTTATTATGGTTTGACAAGGTAGTGGCCTTGTGCTTTGACAAGGTAGTGGCCTTGTGGTTTGACAAGGTAGTGGCCTTGTGGTTTGACAAGGTAGTGGCCTTGTGGTTTGACAAGGTAGTGGCCTTGTGGTTTGCCAAGGTAGTGGCCTTGGGATAGGTACATAGGGTGATCATCTAAGGTACCATGGTGTTGTTTGGCAAGGTAGGAGCCTTGGATTGGTTTGGTATGATTGGTCTTGATTGATAGTTGTTAATACATAATTGTAACACATTGTCCCTATGTTCTTTTGTTGATGATTGTTATTCACAGCTTGTAACTGATTTAGCGTTGGAGTCTAAACCTATGACTCTCACCAACTTTATGTTGACGTGTTTTAGTGTCTCTTTCAGGTGATACTATGGTTAAGCATGAGAACATAAGTGGCTAGGATTGGAGAAGCTTAGGATTGCATATAGAAGGAGATCCCCGTTCATTCTTAGTTTCTTTTGCTTGTTTAATAAGTGATATTATTGGCACCTATATGTTTGTTTTGTTGTGATATTTGATTGTCTTGGGTAAGAGGTAGGACTGTTACCTACTTACCTAGACTCCTGCATTTATTGAGATATTGTCATGACTTTTGTGTCACCATTTTATGACATTTCTTATTTCATATAGTTATCTCTATAGACACGCCATGTTGTGATGATATCCATACGTCGCGCCCCATATTCCGCCATGATGGGGTGTGACAGAATGGTATCAGAGACAATGGTTATAGAGAATTAGGTTGCCTAGTCGTGTAGCCTAGTCTATAGCTTAAGGGTCCCTGCATATAGGCGTCATAGGAGTATGTGTGCATTTTATTATAATTGATGTGTTTGGATGTTATTTATTGTGATGTTTTGACTAGTATGAATTGAACCGTAGTATGTTCATACTTAGTCACATGTTATTTTCTTTTAGGGATGTGACTAGTGCTGGTTGAACCATAATCGTCCACGCTAGTCATTGTTGTATTTTGCTTAAATTGTACATTATAGTACATAATTTAGTACAAGGTAGTTTCTATCTTATATCGAGTTATTTTACATACCTGAGGTATGTTATTTTTCTTTTGATGTTTAAGTCATGTTCCCTAAGAATCGTGTGGTGGTTCGAGTTACTAGGAGTACATGGGTAGGAAGGATTTTAAGCTGTTTCCAATATTATGGGCGACATGACTTATAACTGATTATGTTTTCGTTTTGGATTTAGTCTAGGCTGTTTTAGCTAGACTATGGATTTCTGTATTCCAAGAGTTTTATTATGTTATTTTATAGATGGAGTTTTGGACCTTATTGGTTATGTGGTTATGAGCTTATGTGAGTAGATAGATTTATGTGTTATATGTTGTATTGATTCTTATAAGTGTCATCATAGGAGGGAGTGCATTGGGGAAAGGGTAATTGTATAAGTATGGTGGCCAACATAGTTATACAAGTACCACAACTTCAATGGGTTCTCAAGTATGGTTGCATGAAAGAGGGTTAGTACATGCTTGTACATGATGAGATGTAGAATTTGGGTATACGTATTATATATGGATTTATGTAATGACTGCCTATGATATGGCTATTGTTCTTTTTGTGTTTTGCGTTTTGGGTTATAGTTGTGGTGTGTGATTATGGGGTCTCACGATATGGTTTTGGAGGTGGGCATTATGCCTTGTTGTGCCACGGTGAGATGGTGATTAGTCGTGTGGAAAAACGAGTGTATGCCGTGATTGGTTGATCCGACATGTATGGTAACGAGTATGTTTTGGGTGATTTAATAGGTATATATATGCGGATGTATATATACTACTATGTGTTAAGTTATGGTATATGGTCGTTCACTAGTTATTATAACTTGAACGTACCTTGTGTTTGTTCGTGTTTTATGGTGCTGGAGTTGATGGAGTTTCAACAACGTTTCGATTTTTTTTTGAACTGTGTCTTATAGCGTATTCTTTGAGTTCGTATTTCACGTGTACGTTTTAAAATGTTGTTCTGGGTTTTAAGTCTGTTGAAATAAATGGAGATTACTTTTGGGATAATGAAATCTTTTGGGTTGAGTCTTACATTTCTTTTGGTTGGTATATGGAAAAAGTGGGGGACTTGGAAATATACTATAGAGTTAGATAGTTGGTTGTATTCGGTAAAATAAGGGTAAGGTGTTTGAGTCATGTTTGAAACAAGATGTAACATAAGTTTTTTTTATCAACACTTATTTATTTCAAATTCTAAAAGACTTTCATTAAAATAAAGCGAAGTAAAATTTCTTTCTACTTACATAGTTTATATAATCGGATTTAACTGATTCATGTCATTTATAATTATTAATACAAGGTTAAATTGAGTTTATAATGGTTACACGTACAATTATATCTGTCATTTAAAAGAATTACATTAATCATTAAGTTTATTCTTTAGTTTTTTTTAAAACAACTAGTATAAAACTGATTTGGTCATAACTTGTTCGTTTTTAGAGCTTTTTGAGTGATTCAAAAGCAAAAAATTATGTACTCGGAACGTACTTTTCAAATATTCAGAATGTATAGTCATGGGAGGTTAGTATATTGGCCGAAATTATTGTGCAAGTGTCGGGTTAGAGGTTGAGTTTGAATAGTCGTTTTTTTTATATGGGGTGCACGAGATACCTAGTTTTTGAGTTGAGTTTTGAGTTCGTCAAGAGGGTTGTTTGTAGATTGTTTGAGTCACATAGATGTGGGAGGTAATAGTAAATTTTAAAAAAAATATATATATATATATTCTTTTGGAAAGTCGATCTTTGCACGGTTTAAATAATATGTGGCGGGGCGTAATATGTTTTGGTTGCCATTGGGTGTTTCTTGGATTATTTTTCGTTGTCATGGGTCATTTGGAAATTGATACATGTTTTGGGTTTGAGTTTTCTTTGGAGTCTCGTGGTTTTTGATTTGTTTTAATTGGTGCACGTGAAATGTCGTTAGTTATCCGTGGGTTTAATTCGTCGATCGTATCTGGTGCATTCAGGATGTAGTTTTGGTTTTGTATGGTTTAGGAGCGTTGAGGTAGAACCATGAATAGAGCAAGTAGGAGAAGTGAGAGGAGTTGTAGTTAGTGTCATCCAAGGCAAATCGTTGATGGAGTGAATTAAGAACAAGAGCTGTTAGAAATTGCAAGGAATTTATTCGTATTGCCGCTAAGAGAGGGTGTGAGGAGGACATAGTTGAAATTGCTAAGGATGTTGTATGAACGCTTTGGGTTTACGGTTATGCATTTGGCTTCGCCAAAGCACTAGCGGTTTTCATGGAGTCAATGAACCGAGTGTGCATGAACGTCTATAAACGAGTTGTCATCGGGAGCATCGACGACATCTTGATCTACTCAAATCTTAGAAGGAGGATGAGGCAAATTATGTGTTGGTTTTGGAGTTGTTAGTAAAGGGAATGAAACGTGAGATTTTTAAGTGTGAGTTTTAGGATTTAGTTGGCCAGGACTAGTAATCAGAGATGATGGCATATCGTGGAACCAGCATGGGGCGAAGTGAAGAAGGACGAGGAAGCATTTTGGAGGCTGAAGAGGTGGATTGGATGATGAGCAGATCTTGGCATTATCAAAAGGACTGGATGAATTCGCGAAGCATGACGATACGTGGAGCAGGGATTTGGACGCGTACGAGGACGACAAAGAAAGGCGATCGCTTATACGTTGCAGGAACTGAAGATTTGGAAGAACTGGATAGACTTAGTTGGTGGAGCTGGACTGTTATATCTGCCTAGAATGCTAGAGGCATTTGGTGTACGAGACGTGGAGAATGATCTATACGGATCATGAACGTATCCAACACATATTCAATCATCTTGATTGAACATTTGGCAAAGGTGATGGGTGGAGTTAATTGATGAAAGAAAATTGCAAGGCCAAGTACCATCTGGGAAAGGCAAGCATGGTCGATGAGACATGGAATAAGAAGGATGAGGTGAAGCTGAGATGAACTTGAACTATAGGGATGATGTATTAGAGTGGTTTGGATGAAGGATGTGGGTTGCACGAGTTAAGTTGTCTAAAGCAGTGAACGCGTCAACATTTATGTTGCGTGGCTTGGACAATCGTAAGGAGGAAAGGGACGTAGACTATACTTCCTACATGGATAGGAGTAGTTTAGAAAGGGCGATGTAAGGACGAAGTTGGTGGAAGGGATACATAATGCGGTGGGGGATTAAGTACGATGAGAGTTGGGTGATAGTTGATAGACTGACTAATTCATCACCTATTTCAAGAGGAATGAGAAGTCACGTAGTTGGGAAGTTGGAAGAATTAATGGATATGTGAAAGACCGTCATAGGTCACTTTGTAAGGAAATTGGAATTTAAAGTAGTTTGGGATACGGACTGAAGGGAGTTGATGAACGTAATTGGACATGGGTGATTGATTTAGAGGTAGTTCGGAAACTCGTTAGCGATGGCTGAGTTTTCATATAATGATAGTTATCGTACTAGAAGTCGATAAATGCCATTTGAGGCACGATATGAAAGGATAGGGTGAGTTGTCCTCATTGTGGACTAGAATTGGTAAAAGAGGCTACTAATGTGGTAATGGTGTTTGTGGTCAGAATGAGAGCAACAAGGGATGCTATGTAGAAAAGGAGGAAACCACTAGATTTAGTGACAAAGTTATGTATGGAGTTTCACCCATAGTAACGGGTGGTATGATTTGGAAAGATGTAAGTGTCGATGTAGAGTTTTGTAGGTCCATTTATGATCTTTGGGAAGATCAGACCATTAGCTTATGAGCATATAATTACCTGGGGGAAATGAGTTGTATACATGATACATTTCATGTATTGGGGTTGGTAAATGTTGTTTGAGGATGCATATTTGCATGACCGGTTATTCGGGTTTTGTGCTAATAAGAGTCTTTGTTTTATCGAAGAGTCATTTGCGAGATTTATTGATTGTGAGGTCAGGAGTTTGGCAATGGGTTTAATTATTTTTGGTTTGTACATGTGGTATCTTGAAACTTGAACTGAAGTTCACGTGGAAATGAGAGGAGTTCATTTAGAACAAGTATCCTCGTGTGATTTGTTGTCTGTGTGTTGATCCTAAGGAGTAAATCTCGGGACGAGATTTCTATTAGGAGGGAGTGATGTGACAACCGTGGTTTTGAGGTTCGTCACTTGGTCTTACTTTTAGGTTATTTTATGTGTGACTACTTGATTTTTGTGTTTTCGTGTTTATTTTGTGTGAACGAGGTTTGTATGGTTATCGTTTATGAGTATAGAGTACTCATAAGTAAATCGAGGAACGGTTATTTCATGTTCATGAGCTCACAAGTGGTGACTATGAAATGAAATAGTGATATTTTGGTGTTTACGTATACGTATAAGTATTATAGTAATAGTGTATTTTTTTAGGATTTACGGTTTAGCATTTAGAGGCCTCGGAAGAGGTAACTAGTCATATGAATATTTTTCGGGATGGTTTTAAGTCATTTAGGACTTAGTTATAAAGTTTATTTCAAAATTTGAGATTTTTTATAAAAGTGTATATTTTACGTCTTTTACGGTAAAACGCGTAAAAACTGACTAGTTTTACGGTTTTGGGGTTTTGGAGGCTTTTGGAGCTGAAATAAATTAAGAAAAATTAAGGTAATATTATTAATACATATATTAATAATAAAAAGGAAAAAAAAACGAAAATTAAGGGGATGTTAGGCGGGTTGGAAAAGGAAAAAAAGGGAAAAAAAAGAAAAAAAGGAAAGTGGACAATTATACTTGGACATGGATTTTTTTTACTATATAAGGGACATTATACACATAGACCAAACGAATTTTCCTTCTCCCTGGAGGTATTAGTCGACAAAAAAAAAAGAGAGAAGAATTAGGGTTCTTCAAAAATTGGGTTTTTCTCATCTTTCATTAATTTTAAGGTAAAAACCTTTAATCCCTTTTTAATTAAATTGTTTTTATGTTTAATTAATCATTCTTATGATGGAATTAGGTTAGGGTTGATATAAAAACAGTAAATTAATGTTGAATTAATCATTATATGATGATCACATAAATTAGGGCTTGTAATTAGAGTGATTAGGGTTAATTAATGTGGTTGATTTTGTTAAACCCGTTTTTAAAAACTGGGCAGAATTTTGAGTCAATTGTTTTGATCATATCGGGAGTTCTAAGAACATTCAAGATGCGATCCAAGTATCCCTGAAAAGGTACTTGAAGTGGCTTTCTAATGCAAGAAACTAGAACTAAATTGAAGGTCGGGAAGTGGGTCAAAAACAGGTTACAACAGTCGGAGGTCAAAACAGTTTTGAATTCAGCCTGTTTTCTTTTTAAGTTTTGGGTTGTTTGGGGCACTTAGGGTTGCATTGGGATCTTCTCACGAACGTGAGAGAGGGTTTATATACTGTAGTTAATATATGCACTTGGGCTAAGGTGGTGGTTTAGGGTAAGACCCCTTAATGGTAACAAACTTTTTGTACGTTTAAAATCAGGAAATCTGGAATAACGAAAGTAGATGAATATATATCGGGGCCTTAACAGTAGCTTTAAGGTTAGGGCAAGTGGGACGTGTTAGCCAACATATGTAAGGGTGTGAATATTCCTTTTACAGAAACCATGGGTAGGTTTAAGTGGGCGTTTGACCTAAAGTTTTGAGACCTAAAAACTGGTACTGTTTTGGGTAAAATACGAACGGGTTAGTTATTAAACTTAACCAAGTTAAGGACTTGTTAAGGACGGGTAATGGGGTAATTAGAGCTTATTAATGAGGTAAATATGTGAGAATGGGTTAGATGTCCATCATAGGTTAATGAGCCATCTTAGTGATTGGTTCGTTTATTGATTTCGTGTTTTTGGTTTGTTAGCTTGTTGCTAGTGCAAGGACGTGTGAAGGAGCTATCTGGTGAGTGTTCATAGTCCCATGTTTATTTTTGTTTTTGACTTCCAGATGGGATGGAAGAGACACTGTGTTGAGTTGTTTCTAAATTGTTGCTGTGAATGTTTTATGGTTGTGATGGACTTGTGTGTACACTTATGTGATTAACTGCTATGCGATTTTTGATATGTTATTATGGTTTGACAAGGTAGTGGCCTTGTGGTTTGACAAGGTAGTGGCCTTGTGGTTTGACAAGGTAGTGGCCTTGTGGTTTGACAAGGTAGTGGCCTTGTGGTTTGACAAGGTAGTGGCCTTGTGGTTTGCCAAGGTAGTGGCCTTGGGATAGGTACATAGGGTGATCATCTAAGGTACCATGGTGTTGTTTGGCAAGGTAGGAGCCTTGGATTGGTTTGGTATGATTGGTCTTGATTGATAGTTGTTAATACATAAATGTAACACATTGTCCCAATGTTCTTTTGTTGATGATTGTTATTCACAGCTTGTAACTGATTTAGCGTTGGAGTCTAAACCTATGACTCTCACCAACTTTATGTTGACGTGTTTTAGTGTCTCTTTCAGGTGATACTATGGTTAAGCATGAGAACATAAGTGGCTAGGATTGGAGAAGCTTAGGATTGCATATAGAAGGAGATCCCCGTTCCTTCTTAGTTTCTTTTGCTTGTTTAATAAGTGATATTATTGGCACCTATATGTTTGTTTTGTTGTGATATTTGATTATCTTGGGTAAGAGGTAGGACTGTTACCTACTTACCTAGACTCCTGCATTTATTGAGATATTGTCATGACTTTTGTGTCACCATTTTATGACATTTCTTATTTCATATAGTTATCTCTATAGACACGACATGTTGTGATGATATCCATACGTCGCGCCCCATATTCCGCCATGATGGGGTGTGACAACTGTGATCAGAGTCTATATACAGGTTTTTTGCTACTTTGACATAGTACTCTCTCTACTGAAGTCTCATTACTCTCTGAATTTCATTGCTCAAAATAGAAATCAAACTAAAGTTGCAGCACCTCCGCCTCGGCGACTCATTTTCGCTCGTGCTGCTTACTTCTCTGTGATGTCACATATACAATTTAGACTACCACAACATAAGTAATACATAAATAATTTTGTGAGGATGCACATGAATATATGTTGTTACTAATATTCTATAACTTGTGTCATGCTTCAGGAATGAGAATGAAAGTGAAAGAAGGGTTTCACTAACACGTCTACAAACGAAACACTATTCCCACTTCAGAAACAAATTCAAAGATGTTCCGATGATGCAACTGTTTTATTAACAACATGTGAAGCTCACAACCCGCGTCTACATCCAGCAGGTTTAATGCTCATTTTAAGTTTGAAAATTAAGTTTCCAAATTATATGTGTAAGTGGTTTTTCTTTCAGACTAAGATTTGTGACGAAAACTCTTACTTGACATGATGGGATCTGACCCATTGGAGGCTACAGCTCAGGCTGCCACACTTGTGATTCAGCTCCGTAAGAGGAATGGTTTGAAGTTAGAGAGTCTATAAGGTAGTATGAGTGCACATACTCATAGTTATTGTTTGTTGTCATGGTCTGAATGGTGAATAGCGGGTAAGGCACAACATAGCTATATTATATAGGAATGATAAGGTGGTTCAGACCGTACTATGGATTTATCTTAATGGGAGACAAAGGCTGAAACAACGCCAAAAAATCATGTATGTATAAGCTTAAGCTTAAAAAACATGTCAAACGAAGAATAAAAACCTATAAAGCCTTTGGATTGTTTAAAACGTGAGCACTTTTGATTATTGAGATGCTCACAAACACAATTGTTGATGAGGAAATATTGAACACTTGATCTATGTAACAAATAACACAAAACCCTATATTAATTAAAATATTAATGTAGCACAGACCCTGTATATGTTAATTAAAAAGAAAACTAACCTTATGGTTTACGATTTGCTCGTGAAGCAGCTACAATCAAACAAACAATAATTAGATACAATTTAACTTAAAAAACAATAATTAGATACAATCAAACTTAAAAAAACATTAATTAGATATAATAAAATGTACCCTCAAGCAACAGCTACATATATGAAGTTGTTATTGGTAATTTGATTTGGTGTGTTTGGTGGTGTGGTGCGTTTGCTATGTGTGAAAAACTTTTATATGAGATCACAAACAGGTATCACATGTTCATCAAGCCAATTAGAAATATAAGTCTTATATGTGTCGTTACTTTTAGAAATGAAACAAAATGTCATATTACCTGTGTAAGAAGTTATGTAAGTTATGAAAACAGGGCCAAGATGTGAGGTTGCGGTATTCCTCTATTTGTATCAGGTAAGATTTGAGAAAGTTCATGACACATGCACCGACTTTGACTGGTGCAGGCCTATAACTAAAACTTAAAAATCATTCTGTCTCCCTGTACATCTTCCATTTATATACTCACAAAACTTATTCATTTTAGTTTTTCATTTTTACTCTTCATTTTTACATCTTTGAATAACCGCATCGGTTCAGCTTGTGACTATTGGCAGCGGTGACACATATTCTTGACTATGTTGGTAGAAAATGCAACCTCTCTAATAGGTATATGGTTCAGAATCTTTACAATACGAAACCATGGTATAAATGGACCTGATTATGTAATAAATATGCATTCAAGTTGCAATTATCTGTTATTGTTTTTTCATAACAACTGTATCATCTGACATGGCATTTGTTTGCAAAATAAAAGTATTGAATGAGTTGTTAAATACCTAACACAGGTGCGACGAAGCTTCAACGCCATCTTGATCAATCTTTGTAAACAAATTGCAAGCCACATATAAAGGTAGTGTAACATCTTACTGATTTTCTTTATTGAAGCTAATGGTTGATAAGCCAACTCCTTAAGTCGAAAGTACTTGTAGTGAAAGAGAAAGCATTCTCAACCAACTGATAATTTAAGTCATGTAACAACTTTCTAAATCATGTACTTGTTAATATTATAATATATAGTTTGTTAACAGATTATATATAAAAATATTGATAATTTTAGAATCCTACAAATACATGGGTCAATTATCCTAAATTTAAGCCATTTAACAAATTGATAATTTTTCATAGGATTGCACAAGTTACCATAATATGTTTTGTAGTTGATGTAGTTGAAACTACCGCACCTCATATCGAATCGTCAATGGAAACACCTAATTTAATAATCATAGAATAAGATAATTACTAATTCATATCCATAATTGAAATATCGAAAGACCTAAAGTCAAAGTAAAACCTATAGGATTAAGAAAAAAAAAGATGTTTTTATGGTTTATGAAAACATCAATGAATAACATTAGGGTTTATCCTGTAGAAGTTTTGAACCTGTGTTTCTTTAGACATAATAAAGATGTTCAATCTCTTCTTCTTAAAATCATAATCAGTTGTATTCATGTGACCAACAACATCTCTAATAAAAATATTATTTCAACTGATTCCAGAATTTCTCACAAACATGATCCACCTCATTATGCTTGCTAAGCTGTTATAAACAAAGCAAATCAAGAGGAAAATCAGTTTATTTGATTTGTGATTAAAGAAAAGGGTGGGTAAAGAGATGTATTGATTTGTGTTTATATGAGATTGAGATTGAGAATGAGAATGATATTGAAATTTGATTTGAGATTAGGATGAGATTAGTTAGTATGGTGGCTACCTATAGAAGGAATCATTCTCCATCCTACATTCAACCACTAAGTCTGCTTCAAATAGTCTTGCGTGTTTCAAAGGCCATATGTGGCATAATATAAATCCTAAATCAGTATAGGGTTTACACAATTACTATAACCTCATAAATTTACTTTAAAACATCTTTTACCCAAAACCACCAATTTGGGTACATAAACCCTAATTCATAAATTGCCAATTAAATTCAATAAATATGATTACTTACTTGCAGGATCCATCTCTAATGCTTAACCCTTGATTCGATACACATAAACCCATCAAATGATAAGAGCTTGAATCTAGACACTTCCTGTACATCACCACAACCACTGCCTTCTTAAGGATCAGTTAGAATATGATCATAGAATTATTTATTGTAACATTTTAGAATCATATAGTAACCTTTAAATCATCTCTCACTAATACGAGATCATGTTTATTAAAAAAGGTATTATGGTTGACTGTGAATCAAAGATCAAAGATCAAAGAAATTTCGTATGTTTTTTGGATTAGGGTTTATCCGCTGTAGTTTAGAGAGATATGGAGGTATTCGTATGTTTTTGTGTGTTTTTTACCAACATGTGGTAGAAATAATGAAATAGAATAAAAGTTTATATTAGTATATATAGCTGCGGTATGAAAAGGCGGTTTTCTTCAAATTCCGTTTTCAAAAATCGGTATTCAGACAAAACTGACGAAAATGAGGCAAGTTTTGAGATTTTTTAGGAAAATATCAAATCCTATTGGTTTAATGATGTGACTGGGATATGACTGGATTAAAAAGTGTGGATTCAAATCATATTTATACCTATATATAATATATATATATATATATATATATATATATATATATATATATATATATATATATATATATATATATATATATATATATATATATATATATATATATATATATATATATATATATATATATATATATATATATATATATATAGAGTTGGGGTAAAATAAAACAATCCTTATAATAGAATAAATAAAAAAAGGGATGAATGTGGGAGTGACATGTGTCACCTTCTCACAACATTATCAAACATTATCTCTTAATAAAAAAAATATTCGAAAATTTTTTTTAAAAAACAAAAGTTTTTTCAAAAAAAAAAATTTCAAAAATTTTTTTTTTCAAAAATTTTTTTATTTCGAAAATTTTTTCAAAAAATTTTTTTTTCAAAAATTTTTCGAAACCTATGATTATTTACCTATTTTAAACTTGGTAAAAATCATAAAAACCACTCTATGGATTTGTTTATAGCCGTGAGCTATAGGTTTTACTTTCGGATTTTTGGTTAACTTGTAAACATAAATCTCATGAGTAATCTTGTATATAATCTTAAAGACTAGAAAAACCATGACCTTAAAGGTCACAACTTACTTTTGTACACACCAATGATTTGTGTAACAAGTTTTTAATGATGGAATATGTAATCATCTATGTATAATGACCTACTAAAAATCATAAAAACATTTCATGTATTTAAATTATAGCCATGGGCTATAATCCTCATGGATGGATTTTTAATGAACCTGCAAGCTTATGACAAACCTAGATCTTATGTATAGATCTCAACTTAACATATAATCATGTAATAAACATAGATCTTATAATGGGAACACGTGGGAAATATATAGCCGTGGGCAATATAAGTTCATATTGAACTTGTGTTAAACTTGTAAACATGTAATAAGTCTAGATCTTATTTTGGACTTTGTAAATTAATTGAAAACATAAGACAAGATTAAATCTCATCTTATAATACCAAGGTTTAATATAGAAGTGAGCTATATAGTCCTTTGTGGACTTATGATTGACTTCTAAACTTGTATATAGCTTAGATCTCATTATGGGACTTTCATACTTACATGCAACTTGACACTAATATTAGATCATATTTGAATCACACCAAATAAAACATGTCGTGGGTTTTTACTCTTAAATTAGAGATCATGACATAATTTTATTAAACCAATAATAAGCTTGTAAGAATACATACATTTTTATACCTTGAAAAATGGCTAAGTATTATTGATGGACTAATCAAGCCCATGCAACATTAGCCCAAACTTAAATAGGCCCAATAGGCCCATACAATATAGCCGTGTATATACAAGAGCCCATTAGGCCCATTTAATGTTTTGAAAGCCCATTTAACTAATCTTAGTCTATTAGTGGACTTCAAATATGTTTAGGCCCTTTTTATGTTTTGGAAGCCCATTTAACTAATCTTAGTCTATTAGTGGACTTAAATATGTTTAGGCCCATTTAATGTTTTGAAAGCCCATTTAACTATTCTGAGTCTATTAGTGGACTTAAAATATGTTTAGGCCCATTTAATGTTTTAGAAGCCCATTTAACTAATCTTAGTCTATTAGTGGACTTAAATATGTTTAGGCCCATTTAATGTTTTGGAAGCCCATTTAACTAATCTTAGTCTATTAGTGGACTTAAAATATGTTTAAGCCCATTAGATAGCCCATTAACTATCTTGGTCCATTTAATGAGCACATTTAATATTTTAAATACTCAATTAAAGTTTTTATAACAAAAATGTAACTTATAAAAACTTTTGGACTAAAAGTGACAGTTTATAAAACTTAGTGACTAAAATTATGACATTTGAAACTTGTTTTGATAAACCATTAAGTATAAGGACTAATATTATAAATATCCAAAATTCTAGGGCTTAATAAATGTCATCCGTGACATATTAAACCCTAAGGACCATTTTTGTAAGTTTTCTAAAGTTATTTTGTCATTTTAAAACCCTAAGGACCATTTTTGTAATAAGCCGAAACATATAGAAGCCCTAGGGACTATTCTTGTTATTTAATGAAAGTTATAAAACCTAATTGTAACTAGAGGGACTATTTTTGCTATAACCCGAAAGTATTACAAGCCCTAGGTACTAGAAATGTAAAATCCGAAAATTTTACTTTAATAAAAATATGGAGGGACTAGTTTTGCACATATCCGAAACATAAACAAGCCCTAAACCCTTATTCTATTTTAATTAGTAAAACTTGAATAAATCTTAAACTATAAGGACTAAAACCGTAATTTCTTAAACTTTTAACTTAAAGACTATTTACTAAATGTTGGAAACTCTTGGGGAATTAAAATAAAATATTTATATTTTACGTTATAAATAATTTATATAAACTATATATATATATATATATATATATATATATATATATATATATATATATATATATATATATATATATATATATATATATATATATATAACTAAATACAAGTATACTTATATAAAAATTGTAAGTAAAACATTTTTACTTAAACAGGAAATTTATTTACAAGTTTAATTGAACATTATTAATACTTGTACTAAAGTTACTTAAATAAACACATTAATATTAATAAACTGACTAAAAACTGTATAAGCATGTACATACATTTCCTGCATTATTTACTGAGACTGTACTATTTAATTAGGCAGTTGACTGTGACGTGAGCAATACATGGATTTCCTTTATTGCACAGCTATTACTGACACTAAGGTGAGTTTACAGCCCCACACAAAATATTGATAAACTTTTCCTCTAAGGGGGATAAAACATGCAACTTATTTTATTGGACATAAACAAAACTGTATAAACTTTAATTACAATTGCCTATTGTAGAAACTGTTAAATTATTTCAATTGCCCGAAAGTTATAAATAGATCTATTTAGGATTGACGATCCCCATCTGGGTGAGTAACGCTCACTGTGCCTTGGCCGGGACAACAGATGTATACCATGTTGGAACTGGAATTGGGAGCCTTTTGGTAAGGCATCGGGTTATCATATGTTGAGAACTATGGAAGTTAAGCTTATGACATGGAATAACATAAGCATATAAGACTAATAGCAGCGGTGTAACACCCCCAAACTTATACAACTCAATACAGCGGAAGACTAGTTGGTGTTACGGGATAGCACATTACTCACATCATAGACAACGCTTAAAAATCACGTCGTTTTAATAATAAATCTTTTCCATTCATAAGTATCAAAGTTACATAGGTCCCAAGTCATTGTATTTAATACAGGTTTTACAAAACATTTGAATGGAAATTATAATTTAAGTGCGGGCCATGAATTCTTGTTGTCTTCCCGAGAATTACCTTCAAGTACCTGAGATAAAACATGTTAAAAGAAAAGGTCAGCGATAACGCCGAGTGAATTCATAGAGTTTGATAAAATCCATCAATATAATATCAGTATAAAATTATTACTGAAAATCCTTTTGTACAAATCATTTTAATAGGCCATAAAATAGCCAAAGTCTTTTTATACAAATCCTTATCGAAAATCATAATGTAGGCATTTGCCTTAAAAATCATTATACGAGCCAATGTCGTAAAAACATCATACAATACGTCTTATGACGTTGTACGAAAATAGGAACCGTTATATAAATATGGTTATGAAAAACCAAAACACGACCATAATATCAATAGTATGACCCTGTATTGCTTGTCAGGCAATACATCGTAATTCGGAGCGTCTAGTAGTATTTCGTTAGTTTTGGATTATTATAAGCCGCATGACATTGTTACCTTACTAAACCAACAACGGGTAGCTAACCCGATTCCCAATTTGCCCATCTAAAGTAGCGTGTCGTCACAAAGGTCACGCTATAGAAACCTTCTCATACATAAATTCGCTTACCAATCAATGTGGCACGACGGGGATCAACCGTCAAGGCGCGAACTAGGGTGATCGTCCCCAAATAGTACTATTATATGCATAAGCGTCTACCAAATCCCGGTATTTCACAATTCATGCTAATGGGACTTTTAGTGACATAACCTAACTTTAATAATCCATTTAATTTTATCTATCGGGTCCTTTAATCATTTGTCGGGTCATACAATCGGGTCATTCAATCATTCGGGTCCAAAATCAATAAACAAACAATCGGGACAAATGCTGTCCTATTTTATAAAACTAACATGTTATCTCCCTCGTTGGTTTATAAAACATTTATAAAAACATTTAAAAGAGTACGAGGCTATGAACTCACGTTGATGTGGGAAGGCGGGTTATCGGCAATTCGGACGTACGGTACGTGCTTCAATCACGGAAACCTAGACAAATAATACTCGTCTTAGACTCATGTCCAATGACTTTATTAAAATAACAATTATGTATACATAGGATGATTATATATATATGATGATCAAGTGGGTTTACATATTCTCGTTTACTCATTTTAGTGTTATATGTCGATAACTTTTATACTAGTTTACTAGTTTTACCCATTTACGTGTTTTAAGTCCAATAAACTTATTACAAGTTACTTAACTTGTTTTAATCCTTGTTATACTTATTTTATCAGTATGTATACTTTCCATGTTGGGCCCAAATGGTTTAAGCCCAATAAGGTCTTTTTATGAGTATTTAACTTATTCAGTCCAATTATTAGCCCAATGTGTTTTCTTAGCTCGTTAATGTCCGTTTGTCCTATAGTTCGGGTTTTTATCGGTTTTTTACTTGTTATACATGTCTATATATGAGTATATAAGTTTTATAAAGTTTTCATTAGACGGGTCCAATCATCTAAGTTTTATTTAACAAAAACGTTAATTTTACGGCAATAGCCGAAAAAGTCGTAAAAATCATGTTTTATAGTTTTTATAACTTATAAAACTTAACAAGTTACCATTTTTATAAAATGTCCACTTATTTAACCTTTAATATATTTATATAAATAAAATTCATGAGTTAGTGGGTTTTAACTTTACATTTTATACAATATAATTTTGAGTGCTTATATAATAGTATTATACTTTATTTTTCAAAAATCTGATTTTTATCTTCACTTTCACCAAAACTGCCATATCTTGAGTTCTATATGGAGATAGAAGCTCAAATTTTTATCACATAAACTACATGATATGTGCTACATTTAACTCTTCTATAGCTACTGTTGAATCATCTTCTAAATATTTTCTAAAAATCATCCAAAACAGTGAACTCAGATTTATACCTTAAACTTGTTTTGATCATATCTCACTCATTACAATGCATCCATTGCATGGCCAACTCTCACATGTGTACAAGACATATAGATTACTGTAAATGGATTCTACTTCATCATTTTATCAGTCCATGACCTGTTTCTTTACTATTTTATACAGCCAACAAATTTAACCAAGATTTTAACCTTGTTTCTTATGGTTTTTCACCTTTTTAATCATGTTTATCAACACCAAATCCCCACATAACACTTTTATCATCATATAATCATCATATACATATACAATAGGAAAGAAAATACATGATTACATAATCAAAATAACAAGAGGATGAGGAGAACAATCTTTATACCACCATGATGATCAAAATGATGAGCTTTTGGATGAACAAGACATGGTTTTGGGTAACCAATCTTATGAGATATCAACACCACTTCTAGGATCACCAAGTATTTGTAGATTCCTCCAAAAATCAGCCCTTGTTCTTCATGAAAACTCCTTGAGAAATCAGCCCCAAACTCCCTTGAAAACTCCTTTTTACATGTTAAGATCACCTCCAATCTTCATAACTTCAATGGGTTTTCATCATATGTGTGAATAACATATGATTTCATGGTTAAATCAAGATCAAATGGTTATTTAGGGTGAGAGTAGGACGAATTTTTGAGAGAGAAATGGGAGGATGAGAGTGGTTTGCATGAGTGAAAATGGTGGTTATGAGTAGCTAGTTGTTTTGTGGGATGAGTGGAAGAAACTAGCTTAAGTGTTAAGCTAGTTCTTACACTTGTAAGCTACAAGTTAACATGATGCCACATCTTTGATGTGGTGTCATGTTGTGCCATCCCATGTGTATTAGTGGGGTGGGATAATGTATTTTGTCCCACCTCACTAATTTACGGGTATTCCTCGATTCTAGTTTCCTCGGTTTACGTGCCCTCGGGTCGTTTCACGAAAAACGTTTTTATAAATTATGAATCAACGACACAAAACGAATCCAATAAAAATTGTCTCATCAAAAACGGAGTTCGAAAACGTAAATACGAAATCCTAAGGTTTCCGGTTTAGTCGTAAAGGACGTTAAAATAAAATCGTAAGTCCTAGTCTTTTCTCGTAAATTTGTGAGTTTATGAACCAACACAAATTTAAAACTCCAAAATAATATTCATGGACAAATTTATTTTCTGAAATGTCGGACTGCCACCAAAGACGGTGTATGTAAACGTAAGCACCTAACGTTGAATCCTCCGGTTTAGACGTAGTCGATGCTACTCCAAGACGTAAATCCAAATTTCTTCCCAAAAATAAGTGAGTTCATATTGTAACATTAAAATAATGTTTTTAAATAATATTCGAGAATAAAATATCAACCATAAATTGACGGATTGTCACAGCATTTACCCCTAAACAGGATCTTTGTCCTCAAAGATCATCTTACCTTACTACACGCTTCTTATAGAGTTAAAGCCATGTGGGTATTTCCTCCACGTCCGATCTTTTCTCACAAGTGTAATCCATCATAATACGCGAGTTTCATCAAACATAACTACGGGAATAAGATCAGGCTAAATGTTGACTTACTTTCTCTATCCATGATGTTCACGGGTTTCTGATGAATGCAACTTTTCGCCGATCTAAGCTCTACTAAGAATAATCAGATTCTCACTTGATAGATATTCCATCAAGTTCGATATACGAAACATAATTCACGCAGTCTTTGAAGTCCTAGGGTAGATCCAGCTTATATGCCTTTCAAACCAATCTTTTATATCATCTCAATGGTCCCATATAACGGGGACTTATATCCCATGATTTGTCAGATCATGAATTCATTTTTTTTCCAAGGTTAAAAATTGTGGCATAACTTCGCTACCCATTTGGCACTTCAAGATCTACATTTCATATTCACATAACCTCTTGTCCACTATCGACAGTCAATAATCAGATCTTAATTTCAATAATCATTTCAGATCTCGCGGGTCGGGTATTTTGCAAGGATAGGTTCGCCATCATAGGAAACCTTAAACCTAAAAGACATGTCCAACTCACAATGGGTGTATGTCGGATGTCTTCATCTCAACTCTTGCTTACAGATGCTCCAATATTTAGATCCTAGCAAGATTCGATCTTGATCCTAACACGATAATTATCAATGATAATCTCTCCAAAGGAAAACGATTATACGGTTTATTACCAAAGGTCAATCATTCAAACATAAAACAACACTTATATTATTTTGTATCGTTACTTTACCTCGTCCCTTCGATTGGGGTGGTACATAGTACTCTCATCAAGGTTCGTTCTCAATGATTTATGAGCAAATCTCTAGAAATTCGAGGCGAAGCGAGGATCTTGATATAGATGATCGATACAGGCACACTATGTTTACACAACTCTTTTGCATTTATCATTAACGGGAATGATATTAGCAGATTTGGTCAGTCTGTCGACGATGACCCAAATCGAATCAAATTCAGATGATGACCTTTGCAATAGCTAGACGTTTACTAATGTATGAGGCGATGTCTGCCTTCATAATTGCCATCAGTACAACTTCTTTAGACAAAGATACTTTTAGTCATAAATGACATAAATAGAATACTTATACTTACAAATTCCAACATAACTATATCTCAAAATCTCCATATTTAGGCAACCACAAGTGGCCTTTAAAACATTTAACGCTATTGGCTTCTCAATTTTAATGGTTCACATTAGACGCGAACTCCATTTATTATCTATATTATCCTTTTTACAAACATCGTTTATTTTTATATTATTCGGTAATTTAGTTTGCACAATCATTATTAAGAAATATATCTTAATTGAATCTTTATACTTTCTATATAATATGTCAGTAATTACGTTCACCTTTCTTCATATTTTCTAAGTTTTAATTCTATCTCAACTATTGTTTTTATCAGTTTTTCTCAATCCGGCGTCTAAAGCGTCGATAATTATTATATGTAAATTAACAATAATTATTTAATTTTTATGAAACGTAAACGTTAAAAGTTTAAATTTCTTAGTTCGACCAATTATATAAAATGTTAAAAATAAATTTAAATTTAATTAATTAGATTTTTGTTGATTTATCGGAAATAATTAATAAGATTCGTAAATGTTCGAAAAACCTTTGTTTATAATTTGGTCAAAATTTTCTTAGTTGAAAAGCAAAAATTGTCGTTTCAAGTTTTAAGTCATGGTTTAAATGGTTTCCTCATTCCTTCTTAGATTGTCTAGAAGTATACACAAACATTTACCCCTAAACAGAGGTTTAGTTAAATGGTTTGTGTATAAGGGAATAATCCCTTTAAAATCCTTTGTTAAAAAATTCGTCAAAACATATTTCCATTTTCTTTTTAGTATAACTCAAAGTCTTAAAAGGGCTCTTAATATTTGAAGAGTCTATATGCATACATCTTACCATTACTAATCCAACAGTCATTTTATGTAAAGGATTAAGTTTTTAATCCCTAAGCGTTAATGGTTCTAATATTTGAAAAGTCAATATAGCTTCCATTATCTATTAATCACACGGTTAAATTATGCAAAGAATTAAGTCTTAAATCTCATGTTAAATATTTAAGATACAGGTTTTCATTGTTCGGCCAATTCAAGGCAATCTATAAATAATTATTAACTCATTCTTATTCTTATAAACAAACATATAGTCCTTAATGATCACGAGCATAAATTTATCAAATTACAGCCTACACACGTGATTCATCATATTTATGAATGCTACATGTGCATCGGTCAATCCAAACGACATCACGTGAAACTCATAATGTTCATCACAAGTTCTGGATGTAATGATTGGAATAGATAATCTTTTTCGCGGATGCGAAGTTGATGATAACCATGCCGTGAATCAAATCTTTAAAACATACGCTAGAACCTTGTAAATGATCGAACAAATATTCCATTTCGAGTTATGAATTTCGTTTTCGATTGTCAATTTACTCAATTCACAGTAATCTATAAATATAAAGAATGATAACACCATAGCTCTTCATGATGACGAGCTTGGTAGAATAAAAGCTTTCTCCGACAACTCTCTCAGTTGTACGGTAATTCTTTTAATTCAGATGGTGCTGTCGTACAGTGCACACGCCATAGGTGCAGCACCGAGAATATAATCAAATACCAAATTCTACTTGCCTTAATGGCGAAAGTCTAGGTAATTCATTAACAAATACTTACTAAAGTTTCAAATAACAGAATTATCTTTTAATAAATTCATATTAGGTTCTTCTAGATTATAACATCTATGACTAATTCACAATCATTCACAATATAATTTCAAGTCTAAATGCAGGATATGGTCATCCATCAAGAATTATTTAGATCACTTTTGATTATCAACATCTTATAATTTAGGGGAATTCTACTCGAGTTCCCATCAATTAAGACCATGTCGTCATGTCATAATCAATCAATCCATTCTACTGGCACTATCAACTTTCCAGTTTCATTGCCGTAGATAAGATGTGAACTTCTCAAAAGTCTAATAATAACTCATAATCCTTCACAAGTTCAAGGATATATGGAGACACAACCAACCTTAAAAGAGTAAGGTCAACGCATAATCTATGCGAGAGAATTTCAGATAAGATACAGACGAAAACATTTAACGAATATGAATATATTCCATATTTTCATAATTTGAGTACGCATTCGAAACCTCCTCGGATCGTTACCCAGGTTATTCAAATGAAATCAAATCAAAAGAAATGATAGGAACGTTGATACATCCAGTCGGGTATCAACACTCGGTAATCAGATACTTTTCCTAAGAATCTCACTACGGAAGAATTGGACAAGAAAGAATTGTCAGTTGTCAAATGAGACAATTTCCTCAGATGAGTAAATTCAACTCAGAAGAATAGATGCTACAGGCACATATGTAGGTGTCCCTAACACTATGTCCCTATTTTTTTTTCACTTCTTGCAGATCTCATAAAATTTAATCTTTCACAATCTTCAAAGAAAATGTAGTGTTTATTCATTAGTTTTATGGTGACTACTAATCAGCCTTGCATGGTCCATTCCAAATTGTATGTAGGCGCGCAACTATATACAATTTCAAGATTAACGATGCAATACTCAGTTCGTCAAAACTTTATCATCATGTTTATAATAAAACATTTTCATGCTTAATTCTTAAATAAGAATCAAATATAAATTTACAAATATTTTCTTTGTTATGAAAACAATTAAGTTTTCCAAGGTGTTTTATAAACAACTTCATTTTGATAACAATCACTTATAAATCTCACTTTGAATAATCCTTATAGTGATGAAAATTCAATTTTTCTCAAGGGATACTGTTTTAACTTATAAAAACAATGAGTGATCTGCAAAAGAGTGATGAAAGCTTGTTCACCAAGAATTAACTACGATATAATAGGAAATGAGCTTAGCCAAATAATCATGAGGTTCATGATCTCGATGGCATTCTAAAAGAATAATTCACAACGTAACTCAATCAATATGAGTACTTGTTCAATGGTTGCATCACTAATGCGAACACTAGGATGAAGCAATAAGAGATAGATAACATCGATACATGTAGAATTTAGCAATCAAAGGTAGTCTTTTCATTAATCACAAACAAGTCAAAATTGTACCGTAACACATTACGTGTCACTATGTCATACAATTCTCAGAACTCATCCTACCAACTGATGTCTCAGTTAAGTTAGGGATTATTTTAAAAAGATACCACAATGAATACTAATCTACAAGAGTCATTAGGCGTCCCACCTGTCCCGAAAGATCCATCGGTCTCAATTCAGAAGAAGATTTCTTCAATTTATTTATTGGACACTAGGCATCCTCGTGAGTGGACAATGGCTTAGGAACAACCCTTAACACGAATCAACAATCAATTAATACCTTATAATTCAGTCACAGGACTTAACGACTTCCTCTTATTAATCTCATATTCCATTTAAGTTAAATTTTACTTTATTCAAGTTTCAATCAACTTATACTCAATTCAATATCCTACCTCATTTCCCAATACTTCAACTTTATTCTTAGGCCTTAATAGGGCAATAAAATCTCAATATGAACAACACTTAATTTCCAATCCTATAGCTCTTACAACAACAATTATCAAATGAGTCACTAGTATGAGATGACTCACACATTCAGTTAGACTTCTCGGAAAGGTATTAGTGGCATGAGGCTTTTGGGTAATGGTTCCAATGACAGCCTCAAGTGCAACATTCACCCTTTTGATTTCAATTTAAGAATTGGATGACAACGAATCAGATGACATCTTTCTAGGTGGTAACGTTTTGTCAAACTCCATTCTATAAGGAAAGATCGTCATGACATCGATATCAGTTTTAATCTCGCCAATTCTTTTTCAATATCACAATCAACTAATATCTACATTTCTACGAATATCAACCATTTGTTGGGATCATAAATATCCACAACTTGGTTTAGATCTGGGATAGTTAGAATTCCTACGAGAATAGCTTCGATTAATTTACTAGGGGATTTAGGGTACATTGTGACAATCTACGTCGTATAAATACCTCGTATAAATATCAAAATAATCATCAAACAATCATGTAATAAAATTACATCATATATATATATATATATATATATATATATATATATATATATATATATATATATATATATATATATATATATATATATAGATATATATATATATATATATATATATATATATATATAATCCAAGTTATATATATATATATATATATATATTAAAATAACACTTCTCAGTCTTAGCCTTGTCGGTAACTCGGGAATTCTTCGGCACCGTTATAGTCAAAAGATTTTTAGACATTTTTAGAAAAATGTTTATAGTTAAAAGATTTTGAAAAGTTTTATTCAAAACCTTCATTTTAAAAATCTTTCGTTCTCTATAACGAGAGCTCTGATGCCAAACTATAACACCCCCAAACTTATACAACTCAATACAGCGGAAGACTAGTTGGTGTTACGGGATAGCACATTACTCACATCATAGACAACGCTTAAAAATCGCGTCGTTTAATAATAAATCTTTTCCATTCATAAGTATCAAAGTTACATAGGTCCCAAGTCATTGTATTTAATACAGGTTTTACAAAACATTTGAATGGAAATTATAATTTAAGTGCGGGCCATGAATTCTTGTTGTCTTCCCGAGAATTACCTTCAAGTACCTGAGATAAAACATGTTAAAAGAAAAGGTCAGCGATAACGCCGAGTGAATTCATAGAGTTTGATAAAATCAATCAATATAATATCAGTATAAAATTATTACTGAAAATCCTTTTGTACAAATCATTTTAATAGACCATAAAATAGCCAAAGTCTTTTTATACAAATCCTTATCGAAAATCATAATGTAGGCATTTGCCTTAAAAATCATTATACGAGCCAATGTCGTAAAAACATCATACAATACGTCTTATGACGTTGTACGAAAATAGGAACCGTTATATAAATATGGTTATGAAAAACCAAAACACGAACATAATATCAATAGTATGACCCTGTATTGCTAGTCAGGCAATACATCGTAATTCGGAGCGTCTAGTAGTATTTCGTTAGTTTTGGATTATTATAAGCCGCATGACATTGTTACCTTACTAAACCAACAACGGGTAGCTAACCCGATTCCCAATTTGCCCATCTAAAGTAGCGTGTCGTCACAAAGGTCACGCTATGGAAACCTTCTCATACATAAATTCGCTTACCAATCAATGTGGCACGACGGGGATCAACCGTCAAGGTGCGAACTAGGGTGATCGTCCCCAAATAGTACTGAAATTGAGTATAATGCAGTTCGTTTTTTCTCAGTTCTTGCTAATAGAAAGTCCAACCAATATCGGGTTCTTAATTGTTCTTGGTTGTTAAGCTTGCTTGGTTAATCTATTGCTAATTCAACAAATGCTTGCAAAACGGAAAAAATATTACCTACGTATATGTAAAACAAATTGCAAATACCACGTTTTTATTTAAGTAGAAATTAAAATGCAAAATATGAAACTAAAGGGACTGAAATTGTAAATTCTATGAAAAATTAATGCTTGAAATGTAAACTTCTAACAATTATAGGGACTAAAAGTGCAAAACAGTAAACTATAAGGATAAAAAATGCAACAACTATAACAAACTTGCCAAAAATGCAACAAACTAACAAAATGCTAACTGAAATTTAACAACTTCCAAATTCCAGTGACTAAAATAATGCAAACCCTAAAAACATGAAGATTAGCCAAATTTTAAACGCTGACAGAACTAAAAGGACCAAAGTGCAATAAAGAAAACTATTTAAGCAAAATCGGGACAAAGAAGAAAATAAGCTCGTTTGAGCTTATTACTCAACCAAACTTGATGAGACCAATTGCAAAACGTTTCAAATTCAAAATAAGCTACGTGTGTTCAAGGAAATTTGCTAAAAATCAGAAATAAGCAAATGAGTGCTTATCAATAAGCACAAAATAAGCTCTAGCCAAATCTAATCAACCACAACTTGATTTTATGATTAAAACTGATTAAGCAACTGATTTTAAGAATGGGAAATCAAACCAGAACGTTTTTCATCCAGAAATAAGCTCTAAAACTGAATTAAGCTAAAATTGAGCTTATGTTGACCAAGCGTTGACCAGCTTTTTTTCAAAAAGCTAATTTTCTCAAAAATCAAGAAACTCAACTACCTAAATGGATTTGTGAAAAAAAGTGCTAAGTTTATGAAGAGGAAAATGAGATACAGATTTTCAGTTGTCAAGTTACAGAAACTTGAGTTAAGTCTACTTATCTGATTTTGGCTTATTACTAAGTGCTTATTGAATACTGTATTAAATCCTTCTAGACTCTGATTCTTTATGATGTAAGCTAAGACTGAAAACAAATTTGGTGAAATTTCATCAAGTAATGAATTAGAACTAATCAATTGAAAATAGCAAGTTTTTAAGACCAAAACTGAATGAAAACTGACCCAAACTATTCATGTGCCATTTGCCTGTTTGACCTTTTTAGTGACTTGTAAAAGACTTAAAACAACTTGTTATCACTCAATGACTGTAAATGAACTTTAAAAATCCAAATCTCAAGGCTTGAAAACTATTTTTAAGCTATTCCCAAACACTCCTTTACTGATTTTTACAAACTTTTTCAAAGACTTATTAAGATCTAGTTAACTCTGAATGAAAAGTTATAGCAAACTGAATTCAGTGATCAATGAGAGATGTCTAAAAGCCAAAAGCAAACAATGTAAGCAACTAGTACTCAATTAAGGAAGCTAGGATAAGAAAAACTGAATTAAGCTATAAACTAGAATTCAATCCAAATCAATGAGCAATAAGGCTAAACTTAAGCTACAACATCACTGAAACCAATTCAATTAACAAGCTACACACATTTAATCATGCAATCACAAAGAATTAGCTAGGAATTGAGCAGGCCTTTGCAATTGAGGGGAATTTAAACCTAGAAGCGTTTGCACCTATTAAAGTAACCACTGAGAAGAAGAGGAGCGCTGAGCTCTCTTAACCTAGTAATAACCACCACCTTATCACTAGGGATACTAATCAACAATCATCAATCAGCTACAAAACATCAACATAGCTTGAAATCTTCAAATATACTAAGGACTTGGACTGAAATCAACAAACAGCTACAAATCTTCTTCAAGTTCAGTTATGATCCATGAATGATCATGACAATCACAATACAGCAACAGGATGATCACCCAAGAGAAGGAAATGAGCAGTAATATGAAGAACAAAATTTGGCGGGAAAGAGTAAATTTGAATTTTATTAATGGAAAACGGTTACAAAGTTGTTACAAGGGTAGTAACTAACTAACTAACTCAAGAGTTTGTCAGACTCTTGAGTAGCTAGGGTAAGATTGAGGGAAAAAGGAAAGGAAAAGTAGAACTAGGTGTTTCTACAATTTTAAGCTACAAATGAAAATGAAGTCTAATCCAGCTATTTATAGACATGAAGGAAGAGTTTGTTGGGGTTGGTGACGTGTCAGAACCAATCTCTGAGCTCCACGTGGCTTCTTCTTGCTAATTGTATAATTTGGCTCAAGAACATATTTGGGGGTTTTTGATCCAATTACTTTCAGCTTAATTGATTATGAGGTATGGATTCGTCTCTCAAAATGGAGCAAATTTCATGTTTAACACTTTGCTTGAAATGCATTGTAGCTCAAAATAGGTTCTGGGTTCGTTCTTATTTGAAAGTGACACGTGGCTTCTTCTGTTTGGCTCTCATCTGGTCACACGGATTAATATCCAAAAGTGGATAAAATGATTATGGAGTGGCGCATTTCTATTGGTTGAATAAGAGAAAATGCGCTTTACTGTATAGATCCTGAATTAAATGTGAAGCGGCGCTAGTGGGCTTATGTGGCAGCTTATTTGGTGATCCTTGTGTCTCATTTCCTTGATTTTCATTGGTCCATTAACACTTCACACGGATTAAGCCCAAATTTGGTGTAAACTTGTCACTTTCAGCCCCTATACTTTGGCAGATTTATGATTTGATCTCTAGTCTTCAATTCTTTGGCAAAACTAGTCCTTTGAACTTCATTCTTGATCATTTGAGCCCTTGACTGAGTTGACTTGATAGTTGACCAAGTTTGACTTATGATCTTGACTTTCACAATATTTGCACTATTAGTCCTTCAACTTTGATAACTTGTCAAGATAGGTCCTTGTACTTCAAAGTCTTGTCACTTTTGATCCTTCTTTGTCTTTTTCATCCATTTGAGCTTGATTTTTTCCTTGTTTGCTTGAAAATGTATCTTTTTACCTACACAAGTGCACACAAACACAAACATACCACATAACACTGTTTTTGCCAAATAAATTGGTATTTTGCTTCATGTTTTAGGGTTATTTGTTATTAAAAGGATATGAGTTTAAGCTCATATCAAATTCCCCTACACTTGAACATTGTCATGTCCTCATGCAATATTATATTTTAAGGCTCAAAATTTACATTTCCCTCATAATTAATCCACCTTGGCCATATGAGATGCATCTACACTACTCTAAACTAAATGATGCATGATTTTGACTTTTAATAATGCAATGAATCAAAATAAAATTCTATCTATATCTTTTTTATTTTTTCTTGAAATGGTTTTGATGGAAATAACTCATAAAGAATTCAATGACTTAGATTAGGGCTTGGGTACCATGGACATTTATCACCCTCAAGTTTCACTTTCCCCATACCAAACTTAAAAATGGGATCATTGCATTCTCAAGTAAAAAGTGCATCAACTTATTCATGACAATTAAATGTGGAACCGGTTATTAATTGAGCAAATTGCTTGTGGGCAAATTTTTCATTATTCAAGTGTGAAGTATAAGAAGTGTAAAATCCAAAAATAAGGAAGCACGGTTTTAATCCTAAGTAATCATCTCATCCATTACTTGAAAAACCGCTCACAATTAATACAAGTCCGTATTAAGAGTAATAAGTCATTCGCCTTATGTGTAAAATCCTCATGTCATGCTTTCATAAGTAGCTACACACTCGCTAAGGAAAGAGAAATAAAACTCACACAATAATTTACATCCGCCATCTTTTTGAGACTTTGGATCTTCAACCCCGCAACCCGTCAAGGTAATATTGGATTGGAGCAATCTATTGAATCCCCGCAACCCGTCAAGGTAATATTGGAACTCAATAGTCACTATAATTAACACCACACTGCCCCTCTTGGGAGTCTTGCATTATTTTTTTTCTTTTTCTTTTTCTTTTTTTTTTCTTTTTTTTATTCTAGCCACTCATTTTTTTTCATAAGCCGCTCTTATTTTTCTTTATTCCTCACTAAGAAATTTGAAAAGAAGAAAAGGAAAAAAACACCCGCTAAATATGGAGCATGACATAAATCTAGTACACATAAAACGTGCTAACTTATAATCTTAAGACGTACTCATATCAACCATAAATGATTAGCCAAAAATGCATAAGAGATTACGAACCAATTAAAACCGTACTTGATTATTTATTAACAATTATATACATGCGAAGAAAATAGAGGTCAAGAAGAGAAGGGTTTAGCCACAAGTAATTGCCATGAAGTCTATCTAGCCCTTTTACACTTGCTTCAACTCTATCATTTCCCATTCTCCACAAATTTAAAATCTCAAATAATGAGATTGGTGGATGCTTAGCCTAATAGACCAATGAAGGACTACATGGTTAAGGATACTAGCTAGAGAATGCTAAGATAAGCAAACTCGGGTTGAGTCAAAATATCCATGGCGGGCCTAATATGTCAAAGAAATCTAAACTTGTTAAAACCATGTTTTATTATATTTTTCCTTTTTATATATTTTTGAATAAAAGAAGAAATATATATACAATGCAAATGTGCTATGCAAAATGAAAAATAATTGATGCAAAAATTATGAATGCATATTTTTGTTGGCCAAAGTAGGTCAAAAATTTGAAAAATGTTGAAAATTCATTTTTTCCATGTTATCATGCAAGACAATGACAAGTTCTAGGTAAGGTCACTTCGATAGAAGACCCCCCTACACTTAAGCTAAACATTGTCCTCAATGTTTAAGAGCATGGAAGTATAAAAACTTCCCCTACACTTATGACAATGAATAGACTTTGCTTAACCCAAGTTAAGGAAAGGACAACTATTAGTGAAATCATGTTTAAGCACAAGGTGTCAATGAAAATTCACTAAAGTAACGAAGTGAACCGGATACAAGGGCCTCCTCTATAAGCTCCAAAGCATGAGATGAGTGAGCAACCCTACAAACAAGCATGAAGACAAAAGAAGGTCTCCCCTACACTTATCTCCAAGTCTATGCCTTTATTTCTAACCTACAACACTCTAAACCTAGTTATACGATGCTTGAGTTAATGAGTCTCTAGCTCGACTCGTCCCTCAATGAATTAATTCATGGGGAAAATGGGGACCTCTTGGACCATTTCAACGGAAATGTCCTCCCCAAAGTAATGTTTAACACGGTGACCATTCACTTTAAAATTTGGACCATCAGGTTGGGACAACTCAAGAGTTCCATATGGAAACACTTGAGCAATAGTGAATGGACCGGACCATCTCGACTTAAGCTTGCCCGCAAAAAGCTTCAATCTTGAGTTAAAGAGGAGAACCGGCTCTCCAACTTTGAACTCACGATTCTTGATCTTAGCATCATGCAATTTCTTAGTCTTTTCCTTGTAAAGCAAAGAATTCTCATAGGCATTGGCTCTCAACTCATCCATCTCATTGATTTGATCTTTCCTATGTGAACCGGCTTGGTTTAAATCAAAGTTAGCCCACTTGAGAGCCCAAGATGCCTTATGTTCTAACTCAAATGGGAGGTGGCACGCTTTTCCATAGACAAGCCTATAAGGAGTACAACCAATTGGTGTTTTAAAAGCCGTCCTAAACGCCCACAAAGCATCATCAAGCTTATCCGACCAAGAAGCTCGATGTTCTCCCACCGTTCTCTCTAAAATTCTCTTTAAACCACGATTTGTGACCTCGGTTTGACCATTTGTTTGAGGGTGATACGCGGTAGAAAGTCTATGATTCACTCCATATTTCTTCATAACTCTCGTGAATTGATCATTACAAAAGTGCGTACCACGATCACTTATGATGGCCCGAGGTACACCAAATCTAGCAAACAATTGTTTCAAGAACTTTACAACCACTCTAGCATCATTAGTAGGTAAGGCTTTAGCCTCCACCCACTTGGACACATAATCCACCGCCACAAGTATATACTTGTTTCCCTTAGAGGATGGAAAAGGTCCCATGAAATCTATTCCCCATACATCAAATATCTCACACTCTTGGATAAAATTTTGTGGCATCTCATCACGTTGTGTAATTTGTCTTTGACAAACATCACAAAATTTCACCATTTCTTGGGCATCCTTGTAAATGGAAGGCCAATAGTAACCCGAATCAAAGACTTTCTTGGCGGTGTAGTTAGGCCCAAAATGTCCACCCGTAGGTCCTTTATGACATGCCTCTAAGATTTTAAATGCCTCGGGCCCATCTACACACCGTCTAATGATTTGGTCCGCACATTGCCTAAAAAGATATGGATCATCCCAAAAGTAATACTTAACTTCCTTAAGAAACTTTTTCTTTTGTTGGTAAGTTAGACCCTCAATAAGCACATTGCCCACAAGATAGTTTGCGATATCCGCAAACCAAGGTGTGGCATCCTCTTGGGAAGAGATAGACATGAGCTCCTCTAGTGGAAAGGATTCATTGATTTCTTGATGTGGGAAATCTCCTTGAAAAGGATGCTCAAGTCTACTCAAATGATCCGCCGCTAAATTCTCGGCCCCTTTCTTATCACGAATCTCTATCTTAAACTCTTGAAGCAACAAAACCCATCTCAAAAGCCTAGGCTTAGCATCTTGTTTTGTCATAAGATACTTGAGAGCGGAATGATCCGTATACACTATGGTTTTGGAAAGCACAAGATATGGTCTAAACTTCTCAAAAGCATAAACTATAGCAAGCAACTCTTTTTCCGTGGTAGTGTAATGAAGTTGTGCACCAGTCATGGTTTTACTCGCATAGTGTATAGGTTGAAAATGCTTATTAACTCTTTGTCCTAAGACGGCCCCCACCGCATAATCACTAGCGTCACACATAAGCTCAAAAGGTAATTCCCAATTTGGAGAAACCAAAACGGGAGCCTTAGTTAATTTTTCCTTAAGGGTCTCAAAAGAGTCTAAACAAGCTTGGTCAAAAATGAAAGGAGCCTCTTTCTCCAAGAGATGAGTCATCGGTCTAGCTATCTTAGAAAAATCTTGTATAAAGCGCCTATAAAATCCCGCATGACCTAAGAAACTCCTCACACCTTTAACCGAGGTGGGTGGGGGAAGCTTAGCAATCACATCAATTTTGGCTCGATCAACTTCTAATCCCTTATTGGATATCTTGTGTCCTAAAACAATCCCCTCTTTCACCATAAAGTGACATTTCTCCCAATTAAGCACCAAACGTGTTTCCTCACAACGCTTAAGCATTCTCTCAAGATTGGTGAGACATGAGCTAAAGGAGTTTCCAAATACGGAAAAGTCATCCATAAAAACCTCCATGGTTTGCTCTATCATGTCATGGAAAATCGCCATCATGCACCTTTGAAACGTCCCCGGTGCATTACATAGGCCAAAAGGCATCCTCTTGTAAGCAAATGTACCGTAGGGACAAGTGAATGTGGTCTTTTCTTGATCCTTAGGGTCAATGGGTATTTGAAAATATCCCGAAAAGCCATCAAGAAAACAATAGTACTCATTTCCCGCTAAGCGTTCAAGCATTTGATCCATAAAGGGAAGCGGGAAATGGTCTTTCCTAGTTGCCTCATTGAGTTTTCTATAATCAATGCAAACTCTCCAACCGGTCACAAGTCTCGTGTGAATAAGCTCATTGTTCTCATTAGGCACCACGGTGATTCCACCCTTCTTTGGAACACAATGAACCGGGCTAACCCATGGAGAGTCGGAAATGGGGTAAATCATACCCGCATCTAAGAGTTTAATCACTTCCTTCTTAATAACCTCATGGATTTTTGGGTTAACTCTCCTTTGGTTTTGAATGGCGGGTTTATAGTCATCCTCCATAAGGATTTTGTGAGTACAAAAATGTGGATCAATTCCCCTTATGTCGGATATTTTCCATGCTAAGGCTTTCTTGTGTTTCTTAAGGACTTCAATAAGTTGCTCCTTCTCATCCTCTTTCAACTCTTTAGCAATAATCACTGGTAATTGGTCTTTTCCTTCTAAGAAAGCATATTCTAAGTGGGATGGAAGTTCCTTAAGTTCAATGGGAGGTGGACTCTCTATGGAAGGTTTTACTATAGAAGGTTCCTCAATGGTAATCTCATGTGGAATATGAGAAGGAATAGGATCCTCATTGAGCAACTTTTGGATTGTAAGAATATCTTCTTCCCAATTAATGGGAGAATCATCATCACCAAGAAAGTTGGACTCAAATTCCTCCAATAGGAAATCACTCTCTCCAAAAGGTGTTAAAGAGGGAGCAATTGAGGCCACGGTTTCAACATGGGGAATCTCATCACTAGCACTCTTACAAGCATCATGAAAGTGTTCATTACACACTTCATCTAGCACATCCACAATGTTAATAGTCTCACAAGGTCTAGACTCCTTAACCTCTTTTCTATCACAAACTTTCCCTAACTTAAACACCACTCTCTCATCTTCTACTCTCATAATTAATTCTCCTTCCGCCACATCTATCAAGGTACGACCCGTTCTCAAAAACGGTCTACCAACAATCAAAGGCACTCTAGGATCCATGTCATAATCGACCACTACAAAATCGGCCGGAAAGGTAAACTTATCCACACCTACAAACACATCTTCCGCTATACCTACGGGGTGAGCTATGGTTCGGTTGGCTAGTTCAAGAGTCATCCTAGTGGGAGTGAGCTCGGGAAGAGATAGTTGTTTCCAAACCGATAAAGGCATGAGATTTATGCTCGCCCCTAAATCCGCCAAAGCCATGCAATTTTCAACACCGGGAAAATTACAAGGTATCAAGAAGCGCCCCGGATCTCCAAGTTTTGTTGGTAAGGTTTTAAGTAACACCGCGGAACAATTTTCATTAAGTGATGTGTTGGGCAAATCAACCAATTTTTCTTTGTTTGAGAGCAAATCCTTGAACATCTTAGCAAACTTTGGCATATAAGCAAGAGCTTCCGCAAAGGATATGTTGATATTGAGTTGCTTGAACATCCTTAAGAAATTGGAGACTTGGATGTCATCTTTGTTCTTTAACTTGTCCTTTTTCAACCTTGACGGGTATGGAAGAGTAGGTTTTGGTGTAGGTGGAATAGGTGTTGTGGTGGAAGATTTTTCTTTGTTAGCTTCTTCATTTGGAAGTGTGGAAGGTAAAGGAAAAGTATGAGGTGGTTGAGGAGGTGTGTTTGAGTGAATAGGAGCATTTTGAGGAGGTGGAGTAGAAGTAGAAGGCTTGTCACAAGTAGGAGCACAAGTAGGTTGAACAAGAGTAGGTTTAGAAGGTGAAGGATCCTTTGTTGTTGTTCCACTCCTTGTTGTAATAGCATTGACATTGGCCCTAGGGTTTGTTTGTGTGTTAGAAGGTAAAGCCCCTTGTGGTCTTTGAGTTACCGCCACTAAAACCCTATTGATTTGTTCCTCCAATGTACGTTTCATTTGGTCATTCATTCTCTTCTCAATTTCACGCATTTTCTTGTCAACATACTCTTGAGTCTCTTGCATCCCATATCCTTGATTTGGATTTTGAGAGTAAGCTTGATTTGGTATTGAAGCATATGCTTGATTGGGAATAAATGGAAGTGGTTGATTAAATCCTTGTTGTGGTGGATAAAAGGTATTTGTTTGAGGTTGAAATTGATTGGGTGCCTTGTAGTTATTTCCTTGGTATGGTGGTCTTTGCCCTTGATTCCTTGCTAAAATTTGAGGAGGATTTTGTGGAATTTGGGTGGGTGGTTGGGGTGGGAAGCCGGGTGGAGTAAGGTAATTTTGGGATTTGTAAGAAAGGTTATTTGGATTGATATTAGGTTTGAAGTGTTCACGATGTTCCTCTTGGTAAGCATAGCATTCCCCTTGATACCCTTGCACCTTATCACATTGTTCATAAGAATGGGGACCTCCACAAGTAACACAAGAAATGGTGATGGCATTCACATTATTCGAGGAATTGTTCAATGTCATGCTCTTAAAATTTTGAAACATTTCTTGTTGTCTTTGCAAATTCCTTTCACTATCTCTATCCATCCTTTGAAAAATCGCTTCTTGAAACTTGAGGAGTTGGTTGTCACAAGGGATTTGAGAATTGTTTTGGGTAACATGAACCCTTTCTTCAAATTGATTATTTGTTTGAACCATTGCTTTAGTCTCAATGATGTCCACAGCCTCTTGATATGTCTTAAGAAGAATATTCCCTCTCGCGGAAGCATTGAGTGAATCTTGGTGGTGAGCTTTAAGGCCATCATAAAAGAGACTTATTTGGTGAACTTGATCCAATCCATGATTAGGGCATCGCCTCAACAACTCACTATACTCTTCCCAAGCATCACTAAAGGATTGACTAGGATTTTGTTGAAAGCCCATAATTAAAGTCCTCAAAGCCATAGTCTTTTGTGGAGGAAAGAACTTGTTCAAAAACTTAGTGGTGAAACCATCCCATGTGGTGATACTATCGGGTGGTTGGGTGTCTAACCAATGCTTAGCACTCCCCTCTAAAGAAAATGAGACTAACATCAACCTAATGACCTTATGTGGAACCCCATTATGCTTAATGGTATTGCAAAGTGAATGGAATCTCTTAAGGTGAGCATGAGGATCTTCATTGTGTTTACCAAGGAAAGGTGATAATGCAACCATATTGATCATAGATGTATGTAGCTCAAATGTGTTAGCGGGAAAGTCGGGAATTCTTAATGGCACTAGATAATCCATAAATGTTGGATTGCATACGTTCATACAAAGTACGATTATCAATAGCCATGGCTTCTTGTGGTGGAGTCAAAGCACGATTCTCGTGATCGGCTTGGTGGACGGTGGTGGTCTTACTCTTTCTCTTTTTCTTCCTTTTCGGAGGAAGAGGTTGTACACCAATCGGTATTTGTGCACGCCCGCGAGTGAGCATGCAACTCAATACGAGGAATGAGAGAGAAGCTCTCGTGTGACTTTGAAGAGAAATGGATTATCCTCTTCGAGTTTCAATATTAAATATCCACAAGAAAATAACAATATATGTATTTACTACTTTGGGTGCAAGACCCTCAATGAAGCCTTCCTTCTTAGAATACTCCCAAGTGAACGGGGGGTTAGGTGGCGCGAAGCACTTAAGTACCTATTGACCCTTAGATGGCATTTTATAGCACATCGCCTTTCTATTCACTTAAATGTTCGTATTCTTCGAATTGTTGCTTATTGAGAGTATTTATCTATTCTTGCTTTATTTTGTTTGATCGATACACGTGTCAAGGACCGGAGCGCCCCTCAACACGGTGTATTGCCTCGGCAATACTTATGGAAGATATGTAGATTGATTGTTCTTATACGTATACGTATTTACTTATAATAATATATGGAAAATATTTTTGTATTTATGAGTTTTTTAAGGGAAAATACTATATGTACATAAAAATCGAGAGAATCCAATAATATATATTTTTGGTTGCAATCTCTTAGGAAAAAGATTGCTTTTTGGATTTTTTATTTTTTTTTGGTCAATTCTTTAGGAAAAGAATTGTTTTGTTAATTTTTAGTTTTTATATATTTTTATATTTTTGATTTTTTATTTGTTTTTGATTTATGATACGTAAAAATAACGTTCACAAAGTGAACGGGTCCCAAAAGCCAATGAAAACCGTCAATCGATAGTCTCTCGTGTAGTCAAAGAACCGGCAGCGGCGCCATTTGAAATTGAGTATAATGCAGTTCGTTTTTTCTCAGTTCTTGCTAATAGAAAGTCCAACCAATATCGGGTTCTTAATTGTTCTTGGTTGTTAAGCTTGCTTGGTTAATCTATTGCTAATTCAACAAATGCTTGCAAAACGGAAAAAATATTACCTATGTATATGTAAAACAAATTGCAAATACCACGTTTTTATTTAAGTAGAAATTAAAATGCAAAATATGAAACTAAAGGGACTGAAATTGTAAATTCTATGAAAAATTAATGCTTGAAATGTAAACTTCTAACAATTATAGGGACTAAAAGTGCAAAACAGTAAACTATAAGGATCAAAAATGCAACAACTATAACAAACTTGCCAAAAATGCAACAAACTAACAAAATGCTAACTGAAATTTAACAACTTCCAAATTCCAGGGACTAAAATAATGCAAACCCTAAAAACATGAAGATTAGCCAAATTTTAAACGCTGACAGAACTAAAAGGACCAAAGTGCAATAAAGAAAACTATTTAAGCAAAATCGGGACAAAGAAGAAAATAAGCTCGTTTGAGCTTATTACTCAACCAAACTTGATGAGACCAATTGCAAAACGTTTCAAATTCAAAATAAGCTACGTGTGTTCAAGGAAATTTGCTAAAAATCAGAAATAAGCAAATGAGTGCTTATCAATAAGCACAAAATAAGCTCTAGCCAAATCTAATCAACCACAACTTGATTTTATGATTAAAACTGATTAAGCAACTGATTTTAAGAATGGGAAATCAAACCAGAACGTTTTTCATCCAGAAATAAGCTCTAAAACTGAATTAAGCTAAAATTGAGCTTATGTTGACCAAGCGTTGACCAGCTTTTTTTCAAAAAGCTAATTTTCTCAAAAATCAAGAAACTCAACTACCAAAATGGATTTTTGAAGAAAAAGTGCTAAGTTTATGAAGAGGAAAATGAGATACAGATTTTCAGTTGTCAAGTTACAGAAACTTGAGTTAAGTCTACTTATCTGATTTTGGCTTATTACTAAGTGCTTATTGAATACTGTATTAAATCCTTCTAGACTCTGATTCTTTATGATGTAAGCTAAGACTGAAAACAAATTTGGTGAAATTTCATCAAGTAATGAATTAGAACTAATCAATTGAAAATGGCAAGTTTTTAAGACCAAAACTGAATGAAAACTGACCCAAACTATTCAAGTGCCATTTGCCTGTTTGACCTTTTTAGTGACTTGTAAAAGACTTAAAACAACTTGTTATCACTCAATGACTGTAAATGAACTTTAAAAATCCAAATCTCAAGGCTTGAAAACTATTTTTAAGCTATTCCCAAACACTCCTTTACTGATTTTTACAAACTTTTTCAAAGACTTATTAAGATCTAGTTAACTCTGAATGAAAAGTTATAGCAAACTGAATTCAGTGATCAATGAGAGATGTCTAAAAGCCAAAAGCAAACAATGTAAGCAACTAGTACTCAATTAAGGAAGCTAGGATAAGAAAAACTGAATTAAGCTATAAACTAGAATTCAATCCAAATCAATGAGCAATAAGGCTAAACTTAAGCTACAACATCACTGAAACCAATTCAATTAACAAGCTACACACATTTAATCATGCAATCACAAAGAATTAGCTAGGAATTGAGCAGGCCTTTGCAATTGAGGGGAATTTAAACCTAGAAGCGTTTGCACCTATTAAAGTAACCACTGAGAAGAAGAGGAGCGCTGAGCTCTCTTAACCTAGTAATAACCACCACCTTATCACTAGGGATACTAATCAACAATCATCAATCAGCTACAAAACATCAACATAGCTTGAAATCTTCAAATATACTAAGGACTTGGACTGAAATCAACAAACAGCTACAAATCTTCTTCAAGTTCAGTTATGATCCATGAATGATCATGACAATCACAATACAGCAACAGGATGATCACCCAAGAGAAGGAAATGAGCAGTAATATGAAGAACAAAATTTGGCGGGAAAGAGTAAATTTGAATTTTATTAATGGAAAACGGTTACAAAGTTGTTACAAGGGTAGTAACTAACTAACTAACTCAAGAGTTTGTCAGACTCTTGAGTAGCTAGGGTAAGATTGAGGGAAAAAGGAAAGGAAAAGTAGAACTAGGTGTTTCTACAATTTTAAGCTACAAATGAAAATGAAGTCTAATCCAGCTATTTATAGACATGAAGGAAGAGTTTGTTGGGGTTGGTGACGTGTCAGAACCAATCTCTGAGCTCCACGTGGCTTCTTCTTGCTAATTGTATAATTTGGCTCAAGAACATATTTGGGGGTTTTTGATCCAATTACTTTCAGCTTAATTGATTATGAGGTATGGATTCGTCTCTCAAAATGGAGCAAATTTCATGTTTAACACTTTGCTTGAAATGCATTGTAGCTCAAAATAGGTTCTGGGTTCGTTCTTGTTTGAAAGTGACACGTGGCTTCTTCTGGTTGGCTCTCATCTGGTCACACGGATTAATATCCAAAAGTGGATAAAATGATTATGGAGTGGCGCATTTCTATTGGTTGAATAAGAGAAAATGCGCTTTACTGTATAGATCCTGAATTAAATGTGAAGCGGCGCTAGTGGGCTTATGTGGCAGCTTATTTGGTGATCCTTGTGTCTCATTTCCTTGATTCTCATTGGTCCATTAACACTTCACACGGATTAAGCCCAAATTTGGTGTAAACTTGTCACTTTCAGCCCCTATACTTTGGCAGATTTATGATTTGATCTCTAGTCTTCAATTCTTTGGCAAAACTAGTCCTTTGAACTTCATTCTTGATCATTTGAGCCCTTGACTGAGTTGACTTGATAGTTGACCAAGTTTGACTTATGATCTTGACTTTCACAATATTTGCACTATTAGTCCTTCAACTTTGATAACTTGTCAAGATAGGTCCTTGTACTTCAAAGTCTTGACACTTTTGATCCTTCTTTGTCTTTTTCATCCATTTGAGCTTGATTTTTTCCTTGTTTGCTTGAAAATGTATCTTTTTACCTACACAAGTGCACACAAACACAAACATACCACATAACACTGTTTTTGCCAAATAAATTGGTATTTTGCTTCATGTTTTAGGGTTATTTGTTATTAAAAGGATATGAGTTTAAGCTCATATCAAGTACTATTATATGCATAAGCGTCTACCAAATCCCGGTAGTTCACAATTCATGCTAATGGGACTTTTAGTGACATAACCTAACTTTAATAATCCATTTAATTTCATCTATCGGGTCCTTTAATCATTTGTCGGGTCATACAATCGGGTCATTCAATCATTCGGGTCCAAAATCAATAAACAAACAATCGGGACAAATGCTGTCCTATTTTATAAAAACTAACATGTTATCTCCCTCGCGGGTTTATAAAACATTTATAAAAACATTTAAAAGAGTACGAGGCTATGAACTCACGTTGATGTGGGAAGGCGGGTTATCGGCAATTCGGACGTACGGTACGTGCTTCAATCACGGAAACCTAGACAAATAATACTCGTCTTAGACTCATGTCCAATGACTTTATAAAAAAAACAATTATGTATACATAGGATGATTATATATATATGATGATCAAGTGGGTTTACATATTCTCGTTTACTCATTTTAGTGTTATATGTCGATAACTTTTATACTAGTTTACTAGTTTGACCCATTTACGTGTTTTAAGTCCAATAAACTTATTATAAGTTACTTAACTTGTTTTAATCCTTGTTATACTTATTTTATCAGTATGTATACTTTCCATGTTGGGCCCAAATGGGTTAAGCCCAATAAGGTCTTTTTATGAGTATTTAATTTATTCAGTCCAATTATTAGCCCAATGTGTTTTCTTAGCTCGTTAATGTCCGTTTGTCCTATAGTTCGGGTTTTTATCGGTTTTTACTTGTTATACATGTCTATATATGAGTATATAAGTTTTATAAAGTTTTCATTAGACGGGTCCAACCATCTAAGTTTTATTTAACAAAAACGTTAATTTTACGGCAATAGCCGAAAAAGTCGTAAAAATCATGTTTATAGTTTTTATAACTTATAAAACTTAACAAGTTACCATTTTTATAAAATGTCCACTTATTTAACCTTTAACATATTTATATAAATAAAATTCATGAGTTAGTGGGTTTTAACTTTACATTTTATACAATATAATTTTGAGTGCTTATATAATAGTATTATACTTTATTTTTCAAAAATCTGATTTTTATCTTCACTTTCACCAAAACTGCCATATCTTGAGTTCTATATGGAGATATAAGCTCAAATTTTTATCACATAAACTACATGATATGTGCTACGTTTAACTCTTCTATAGCTACTGTTGAATCATCTTCTAAATATTTTCTAAAAATCATCCAAAACAGTGAACTCAGATTTATACCTTAAACTTGTTTTGATCATATCTCACTCATTACAATGCATCCATTGCATGGCCAACTCTCACATGTGTACAAGACATATAGATTACTGTAAATGGATTCTACTTCATCATTTTATCAGTCCATGACCTGTTTCTTTACTGTTTTATACAGCCAACAAATTTAACCAAGATTTTAACCTTGTTTCTTATGGTTTTTCACCTTTTTAATCATGTTTATCAACACCAAATCCCCACATAACACTTTTATCATCATATAATCATCATATGCATATACAATAGGAAAGAAAATACATGATTACATAATCAAAATAACAAGAGGATGAGGAGAACAATCTTTATACCACCATGATGATGAAATGATGAGCTTTTGGATGAACAAGACATGGTTTTGGGTAACCAATCTTATGAGATATCAACACAACTTCTAGGATCACCAAGTATTTGTAGATTCCTCCAAAAATCAGCCCTTGTTCTTCATGAAAACTCCTTGAGAAATCAGCCCCAAACTCCCTTGAAAACTCCTTTTTACATGTTAAGATCACCTCCAATCTTCATAACTTCAATTGGTTTTCATCATATGTGTGAATAACATATGATTTCATGGTTAAATCAAGATCAAATGGGTTATTTAGGGTGAGAGTAGGACGAATTTTTGAGAGAGAAAGAGAGTGGTTTGCATGAGTGAAAATGGTGGTTATGAGTAGCTAGTTGTTTTTGTGGGATGAGTGGAAGAAACTAGCTTAAGTGTTAAGCTAGTGCTTACACTTGTAAGCTACAAGTTAACATGATGCCACATCTTTGATGTGGTGTCATGTTGTGCCATCCCATGTGTATTAGTGGGGTGGGATAATGTATTTTGTCCCACCTCACTAATTTACGGGTATTCCTCGATTCTAGTTTCCTCGATTTACGTGCCCTCGGGTCGTTTCACGAAAAACGTTTTTATAAATTATGAATCAACGACACAAAACGAATCCAATAAAAATTGTCTCATAAAAAACGGAGTTCGAAAACGTAAATACGAAATCCTAAGGTTTCCGGTTTAGTCGTAAAGGACGTTAAAATAAAATCGTAAGTCCTAGTCTTTTCTCGTAAATTTGTGAGTTTATGAACCAACACAAATTTAAAACTCCAAAATAATATTCATGGACAAATTTATTTTCTGAAATGTCGGACTGCCACCAAAGACGGTGTATGTAAACGTAAGCACCTAACGTTGAATCCTCCGGTTTAGACGTAGTCGATGCTACTCCAAGACGTAAATCCAAATTTCTTCCCAAAAATAAGTGAGTTCATATTGTAACATTAAAATAATGTTTTTAAATAATATTCGAGAATAAATTATCAACCATAAATTGACGGATTGTCACAAGCGGAATACTTGGAGGGGAGACCTCGTCATGCAATTAGAGGGGTTAACTCTAATTAAATAGTCTTCGTAAGAGGGATCAACTCCTAGTGAAGGATGCAAGGCACACATCGCATTCACTCTGATAATACTGATAAACATGTAACTAGGATGCACCCATATGGTCCACATGATAGTATAATATAATGGCCAAAACTGAAAAGGGACACCACGAGCAATCACTTCGTCATGGGGAAGTCATAACACTGGTGTCTCTAGTGTTATGGTTATGGTACCTCCATAACTAGGTGACACTGGTCATGCATGTATATGGCTTAGGCTCTTAATCTAACGTAATTATCAAACTTATAAAACAAATACTGGGAAAACAGTTGACTCCAAACGGGGAATCCTAATAAGGAAAATATGTCCATACTGAAGGGACGGGAAATCCATACCTTATGTCTAGCGAACGAAGAAGACGAACGGAAGAGAGTCCTACTTCGATCTCACTAATGCTACATAAATAGTATACATGTATAAGTATTCTGATTACTGAGAACGTAACTGATTTTATATCGTGTCTTGTTTTACTGATTTTAACGTTATACTGTGTTTATCATGTATTATGTATATTTTGATTAAGTATTACTTGTATTTCTTGTATTATTATACTTGTTGTGTAATAATAAGTAACATTCTAAAAATAGCAGGTTTCTTAAAATAGAAAGTTTCCAAAAATAGAAAGTTTCCAAAAAAAAAAGTTTCCAAAAATAAAAAGTTTCCAAAAATAGATTAACTTCTTAAAATAGATCAGTTTCTAAAAATAGAAAGTTTCTAAAAATAGTATGTTTCCTGAATTAGAAAGTTTCCATATTTAGAATTAAGTTGAATTAATATCATAAGTCATGTAATTATAGTATAGTTTATTAATACTAACATGTTAATTAAATAAACTATAGGTTATACGCTTTAATTAAATATAAGCATGATTTAATTAAATTAAAGTGTATAAAAATACTTAGGTTAAAGCATGTATTAATACTATATTACTAATAACCTAAGTCATGATTATTAATTAATTATATTTCATGTCTTAATAATTAATTAATACTATAGTACAAATTAAACAATTAAATACTTAGGTTAAAACATGCATTATTAAATAATTAATAATTAACCTAAATTCATATTTTAATTAAATTAATTATATGCCATGTTAAATTAATCAAATTAACTTATAAAATTTTATACCTTGTAAAGTAAATACTTGTTCTAATTTAGTCATGAACTAGACCCGTGAAAACCCGTGAACCGATCCGAACCAAACACCCCAAAAACAATGGCAAACCGGCTGAGCCGGTTGCCCCTTCTTTCGTTATTCTGCCACCGGTTGCTGCCGGTGGTCTTTGTTTCTCGGCTAGCCGCTGCTAGCAGTGGTGTTCCCACCGGCTATGTGTCCGTGGTTACCCGCTGCTGCGCGCAGCGTTCCCCCTTCTTGACCCCAATTGCCACCGGTTGTGTGCTGGTGGTGGGCTGCTGCTGCCGAGACCCAACCAACCATAAGGACACCCCCGACGCATGTTGGGGTGCCTTGTCCCTGCTGTCGACCGAAACCCAACACCACCGAGACATATGTTTCGGTTGGTGGTGCGAACCAAACGACGCCGAGAGCGACGCGGCTCTCGGTTTTGTGTGGCGGTCGAAACAACCAAACCCGAACAACCCTTAGTTTTTACCCCTTGATCCCATGACATGTTTTTAACTCATGTTTTATTTAATTAAATTTCATGATTCAATTAATTAAATAAAAAAAATAAAGTGGTTTACGGATTACGAATGCGTGAAAAGATTAAGGAAGAATAACACGAACACGATCTATGATTTGCTTAGCTAAAAATCAATCCGATCACCCCTTGGTGGTGATGATGCCTCCAGCCAAAGAGAGAAAGAAGGAGAGTAGGGTTTTTAATTTTCTTTAAAATTCTTTGTAAAGTTAAAAGGATTATTCCTTTTTGTTTATTTCTCAAAAATTAAATGGGCTTGGCCAGTTCCTTTTCTTTGGTGCCGCGGCTATAAGGGCCCACAAGGGAAAACCCGAAGTTTTTCCCGTGTTCTAGTTTTACGTGTTCGAGTTCTCGTGTTTTCGTGTTATTATTAAATGTTCGTGTTTTAAATAGTTGTATATAACGATATAAACCGTATAATATTAATTAAGTACGTAGTTATGTGTTCGTGATTTTTACGTTCATGATTTCATGTTCGTGATTATAATTATTATTGATAATAATTATCGTGTACTAACACGTACTTAATACTTGTCGTAATAATAATACGTACATAACTTCTGTAATTACTAATCGTGACATGTGTTCATGCTATAAAAGGAAAGTTTTAATATGTACGTACGATTACTAAGTGTACAGTTCATGGTAAAAGCATGCGGGTTTTACAACTCTTCCCCCCTAAAAAGAATAATTCGTCCCCGAATTATAGATAAAATAATTGAAAGACGAACATACCCGAATTCAAAATATGAAATGAGGGTAAGAAGCCCGGATAGACTCCTCTATTTCCCAAGTGGCTTCCCGCTCGGTATGATCCCTCCGAAGGATTTTGACGAATGGAATCGTCTTCTTCCTCATGACTCGTTCTTGCCTGTCAAGAACTCGTTCGGGTTCCTCTATGAAAGTAAGTCTTCACGAATCTGTTCTAGTGGATACTGAACCATGTGAAAGGGATGATACTTGTACCCTCTGAGTAAGGACACATGGAAAATGTCATGAACGTGAGAAAGCTGCGGAGGTAACGCTAAACGATAAGATACTTCACCGACTCGCTCGATGACATCAAACGGTCCGATGAATCGAGGACTGAGTTTCCCTTTGATTCCAAAACGTCTAACACCACGTGTCGGTGATACCTTAAGAAATACGTGATCTCCTACGTTAAAATGTAAGTCCCTACGATGCTTGTCGGCATAACTTTTCTGGCGTGAACGTGCTTCTTGCAATTTATGCTTAGCTACAACAACCTTCTCGTTGGTCAACTCTATCATTTCTAGTCCTTCAAGTGTTCGCTCACCAACCTGATCCCATCAAATTAGGGCGCGACACTTCCTGTCATATAACATCTCAAATGGAGCACACTTATGCTAGCGTGCCAACTGTTGTTTTATGAAAACTATACCAAACAGATGTAATCGTCCCAAGCTCCTCTCCATTCCAACGCACATGACCTCAACATTTCTTCTAATGTCTGAATCGTTCGCTCCGACTGCCCGTCTGTTTGAGGATGGAAAGTCGTGCTAAGCTTAAGTTTTCTACCCCAAGCTTTCTGCAGACTCTTCCAAAATCTCGAAGTGAAACGAGGATCTCTGTCTGAGACAATACTGGATAGAGGACCATGAAATCTCATGATCTCCTTCTTGTAAGTGTCGGCGAGTTTGCTGACCGGATCATCCTTGCGGATCGGTAAGAAATGAGCCGACTTTGTAAGTCGATCAACGATAACCCAAATCACATCATGTCTCCTCTTTGTCTGTGGAAGACCTGTAACGAAATCCATGGTGATCTGGTCCCATTTCCACTCTGGGATGTCTAACGGTTGTAACAAGCCACTAGACCGCTGATGCTCGATCTTAACCTGCCGGCACGTAAGACATTTGGAGACGTATGTAGCAACATCCTGTTTCATACCACTCCACCAAAAGTATTGCTTGATGTCGTGGTACATGTTGGTCGAACCAGGATGAATGGAGAATGGGGAGCTATGAGCTTCAGCTAATAACGCTTCCCTAAGAGTAGGATCATCAAGAACACAAAGTCTGGTGCCCTGCCATACGATACCATCCTCACAACCGAAACTCCTTCTACTGTTCTAAGTTCTAAATGATCATCCAAATTTCACCATCATCCTTCTGAGCTTCCTTGATCCTAGAGAGTAACTCAGGTTCCACTCTAAGATTAGACCAGTAAGCGTGTTGTCCACGTACCATGATCTCGATATCTAGTCGCTCTAAGTCTCTTATTATTTCCTCCTAAATTTTAATGTCGTTTATTATACCGGACTTTCTACTAAGTGCATCTGCCACTACATTCGCCTTGCCAGGATGATGCTGCAGATTAATGTCATAATCCTTCAACAACTCTAACTATCTCCTTTGTCTCATATTCAGTTCACGTTGAGTGAAGATGTACTTCAGGCTCTTGTGGTCTGTGAAGATATCACATGATTCTCCATACAAGTAGTGCCTCCATATCTTCAATGCAAACACGACTACTACAAGTTCCAAGTCATGCGTAGGGTAATTTTGCTCATAAGGCTTAAGCTATCGTGAAGCATACGCAATCACTTTTCCATGTTACATGAGAACACAGCCAAGTCCATTCCCTGAAGCATCAATGTAGATCTGAAATCTACCTGTACCAGATGGGAGAGTAAGAATCGATGCAGATACTAACTTCTGCTTTAGGCCTTCAAAGCTCTTCTCTCTTCTTCAGTCCAGACGAATTTCTCCCCTTTCCGCATTAGTTTGGTCAATGGCAGTGCTAAACGGGAAAAGTTCTCTACGAACATACGGTAGTAACCAGCTAAGCCTAGAAAATTGCGAACTTCAGTCGCTGATGTCGGTCTTGGCCACTTGGTAATATCCTCAACCTTTGCTGGATCCATGGTGATGACTTCTGCTGATATAATGTGACCTAAGAATGCCACCTTGTCTAACCAGAACTCACACTTGGAGAATTTAGCATACAACTTCTTCTAGCAAAGTATCTATAGTACTGCACCAAGATGGTCTTCGTGTTCCTCCTTGGACTTAGAGAAAATCAGAATGTCGTTAATGAAAACAATGACGAACTTGTCCAGGAACTCATGGAAGATACGGTTCATCAGATCCATGAAAACAACTAGAGCATTGGTAAGGCCAAAAGGCATGACTACAAACTCGTAGTGCCCATAACGTGTACGGAAAGAAGTCTTGGCGATGTCCTGCTCTTTAACCCGTAACTGATGATAGCCCGACCTCAGATCAATCTTGGAGAAATGTTTGGCCTCTTGGAGTTGGTCAAACAAGTCATCAATGCGTGACAACATATATCTATTCCTGATGGTGATCTTGTTGAGCTCACGATAATCTATGCACAGACGCATAATGTCGTCCTTCTTCTTTACGAACAGAATAGGTGCGCCCCATGGAGAAGCACTAGGTCGAATGAAACCGCGTTCTAACAGTTCCTGCAGTTGTTATTTTAATTCCTTCAGCTCTATAGGATCCATGCGAGAAGGAGCCTTGGATATTGGGTCAGCTCCTAAGACGAGCTCAATATTAAACTCCACTTCACGAGCAGGTGGTATACCCAAAAGTTCTTCTGGAAACACGTCTGGGAATTATGACACGATTGGCTGATTCTGGAAAGATGGAGATTCAGCCTCCAAATCATGAACAGTCGCAAGATAGCCCTCACAACCATGTGACAGTAGTGCACGTGCTTGTAAGGTCGATATTATTTGTACAGACCTTCCAAGTAAAAACCCGTTATGAATGTACTCTGGTGCGTTTACATCACCGAAGATGACCCGATATGTATGGCAGTCTATGGTGGCATGACGTTTGGATAGCCAGTCCATGCCTAATATCATGTCAAAATCGCACCTATCCAATAGAAGTGCGTCTACAGACGAATCTTGTCATCAAACTCTAGGGGAAGGCTCTTGTACTAATGGGTTATGCGTACAAAGTCTCTTAAGGGTGTGTAAATGTTTAATACATTCTCTAAAGGCATAGGGTAAATCCTAACATTCTTGGTATAAGCAGTAGAAATGACCGAATGCGTAGCACCCGTGTCAAATAAAACACATGCATCTTGACCATACATAGATAAGATTCCAGTGATGGTACCTGTAGACTTGTTGGCCTGATTGCGAGAAGTCGTGTATACCCACCCATTAGTAGGAGGTGGCTTGGAATCAACATGTCTAGACGTGCGCTACATCTCGCCCTTGCGGTAGTCCTTCATGCGATGACTTGTAAGGCCACACTTGTAGCAAGCGTCGCTGTCACGGCGACATGGCCTTGGGTGCATACGGTTGCAGGTAGTGCAGAGAGGGTGAGTATACCCTCCAGTAGGTGCCCGTGCTGGCTGGGAGCCAGTTTGGAAAAGTACACATAAGACATGATTTATAGGTACAAAAGGACAATGCAGAAAATCGTATGATGTAATACCAGTGATAGCTGGACGGTTAGGCTGTGAACCTCTTTGGTTCTGCTCCCTGTCGCTATAATGATTCCTGGTAGAAGATTGCTAATGTGTCAGAATTATGAATATTCACATGTAACATAAGGAAATGAGTAAGTGTAAGGACCGGATGTTGTTGGAGTTTCCAGCGTTGTTATGGTAATTATCATTACTGCCACGTCTATCTGTAGCAGAACGGTCTTGAGTCTGACTGTTACCCTTGGGCTGAGTAGGTTGTTGCTGAGTAGCCGGTTGAGACCGGTCCCCATTATTCTGCCTGAAAGATACAGTTTAAAGAGAGATAAAATATTGTATAGTACTGAATGAATTCGAAATGGTCACCTCTGAATAACGAATAAATACCTCTTCTAGGGTCTCTCTGCTTCCCCAAACTCTTCTCTTTCATGCAGCATCTCCAGCTTACGTGCTGCATCGACAACTTGTGCTACAGTATTGAAGGTAGAACACACCAAGTTGTTGGCGACCGATGTACGAAGAGCCCACTGGAAGTGGTATGCTTGCTCTTCGGCAGTACTTGCTGCTGCGCCAAGAAAACCAACCAAACGAAGAAAGCGCTGCATGAACTCGTTGCTTTTCTCACCAACTCTCTGCCTGATTCCGTGGTACTCCCTCTCCAGCTTGTCTTGCTCAGCCTTGGGGAAGATCTGTCCCATCACTAACTCCCTGAACTGAGCCCAAGTCAAACCAGCCACCCGATTGTCACCTCCCTCAGACTGCTTGACAACCTTCCACCATCCTAGCACGTCGTCTTCGAACATGTAACAAGCTAACCTCGACTAGAAGATGGGGTCACAGCCTATTGCATCGAATATCTTCTTGATATGAGCCAACCAGCTTTCAGCTTCACTGGGGCTATCAGTTCTCTCGAAGGATCGAGGACGTTGCTTGTTGAATCTCTCCAGCCATGTGACCAATGTTGCTAGAGGAGGAGGAGGAGGAACTGGGTGTTGTTGCTGATTGTTGGCAGCCTGCACCTCAACCCTGATTTCGTTCCTCAGCCGAGGAAGCAAAGCTTGCATCACACCTTGGACTGTTGCATTGAGTTGTTCCTGCTCACGTGTGAGAACAATCTGATAGTAAAAAACAAAATACATGATTAAACTGATCAAAACATAATATATATACATGAAAAAAAATTATGTCAATAAATCATGAGAAAAATTTTATGTAGGAAAAAAACAGTGCATGAATGCATGATGTAGTTTATGAAAACTTTTATATGCTCGAGAGTGAACGCCTATGGTCAGTTCACCCAAAACAAAAGACATGGCGAAGGGACGCCTATGGATCGGTCCCAAAGTTAAAAGTTTCGATAAAAGCACATGCGACTAAATAGGGCCAGTCCTGTACCAACCATTACTTAGTCATAAACCTGCGACAATGACATATAACATGAATGCATGAAAACAATGAATGCATGAAAATCGACTGTCAGTTCTAGGAAGACCATAGTGACTACCCACTAATCACAGGTTATGTTTTGAGAGCCTATAAGTCGAAGCCTTGCCTCTGTTACCATAATTGTAACACCCCATTTTAGTAAATGAAATGTCACGTGTGATTATGGCGTGTCATCAAAGCATACAAGGAAAATGTCTTAAAACCTTACATGACCATAAAAGGAAATACCAGAAACAAACATCGGTACCCCAAAGTATAAGCTCATCACACACAAACATAAGTACTGTAAAGGAAAAGGACTAAACAATGTCCATATAAATAAGTAGAAAAATGTATGATGAAATGCATTAAGTAGAGAAGGCTAGAAAGCTTCTAACCCATATGCACGTACGCTTAAAGTCTACGAGCGCCCTTGAGTACCTGCCGTTTGGGAACATGAAAGGAAAACGGCTGAGCATAACGCTCAGTGCACAGATATACAAGTATGACATGGAATAATATAAGCATATAAGACTAATAGTAGTAGGATATCATAAGTTCTAAGTAATCTGGATTCATGTTCATAAAACTGGTTTTATAGTTTGAAAAGACTAATGTTTCTATGAAAATCTGTTTTAATTAGCCAAATAGCCCATATAGGTCATGAGGTTCCACCGTGCAGGAATACTTGGAGGGGAGACCTCGTCCTGCAATTAGAGGGGTTGCCTCTAATTAAATAGTCTGGGTAGGAGGGATCAGCTCCTAGTGAAGGATGCAAGGCACACATCGCATTCACTCTGATAATACTGATAAACATATAACTAGGATGCACCCATACGCCCCACATGATAATATAATATAATGGCCAAAACTGAAAAGGGACGCCACGAGCAATCACTTCGTCGTGGGGAAGTCATAACACTGGTGCCTCTAGTGTTATGGTTATGGTACCTCCATAACTAGGTCACACTGGTCATGTATGTATATGGCTTAGGATCTTAATCTAACATAAGTATCAAACATATAAAACAAATACCGGGAAAATAGTTGGTTGCAAAAGGGAATCCTAATAAGGAAAATATGTCCATACTGAAGGGACGGGAAATCCGTACCTTATGTCCAGTGAACGAAGAAGACGAACGGAAGAGAGTCCTACTTCAATCTCACTAATGCTACATAAATAGTATACGTGTATAAGTATTCTGATTACTGAGTACGTAACTGATTTTATATCGTGTCTTAGCTTATTTTATATGTTCATGTCTTGTTTTACTGATTTTAACGTTATATTTTGTTTATCATGTATTCTGTATATTTTGATTAATTATTACTTGTATTTCTTGTATTATTATACTTGTTGTGTAATAATAAGTAGCTTTCTAAAAATAGCAGGTTTCCTAAAATAGGAAGTTTCCAAAAATAGAATGTTTCCAAAAATAGAATGTTTCCAAAAATATATTAACTTCTTAAAATAGATCAGTTTCTAAAAATAGAAAGTTTCCAAAAATAGTAATTTTCATGAATTAGAAAGTTTCTATATTTATAATTAAGTTGAATAAATATCATAAGTCATGTAATTATAGTATAGTTTATTAATACTAACATCTTAATTAAATAAACTATAGGTTATATGATTTAATTAAATATAAGCATGATTTAATTAAATTAAAGTGTATAAAAATACTTAGGTTAAAACATGTATTAATACTATATTACTAATAACCTAAGTCATGATTATTAATTAATTATATTTCATGTCTTAATAACTAATTAATACTATAGTCCAAATTAAATAATTAAATACATAGGTTAAAACATGCATTATTAAATAATTAATAATTAACCTAAGTTCAAGTTTTAATTAAATTAATTATATGCCATGTTAAATTAATTTAATTAACTTGTAAAATTTTATACCTTGTAAAATAAATACTTGTTCTAATTTATTCATGAACCAGACTCATGTAATTAATTAAACATGTTTCGAACCGGACCCATGAAAACCCGTAAACCGGTTCGAACCAAACACCCCAAAAACAGTGGCAAATCGGTCGAGCCGATTGCCCCTACTATCATTATTCTACCACCGGTGGTCTTTGTTTCTCGGCTAGCCGCTGCTAGCAGTAGAGTTCCCACCGGCTGTGTCCCGGTGGTTACCCGCTGTTGCGCGCTGCGTTCCCCCTGCTTGACCACAACTGCCACCGGCTGTGAGCCGGTGGTGGACTGCTGCTGCTGAGACCCAACAAACCACAAGGACACCCCCGACACCAACACCACCGGACCCCAACACCACTGAGACATATTTCTCGGTTGGTGGTGCGAACCAAACGATGCCCAGAGCCATGGGGCTATCGTTTTGTGTGGCGGCTAAGACAACCAAACCCGAACAACCCTTAGTTTTTACCCCTTGATCCCATGACATGTTTTTAACTCATGTTTTATTTAATTAAAGTTCAATTCAGTTAATTAAATAAAAGAAAAAAAACAAAAGGGTTGACGGATTACCATTGCGCGAAAAGATTAAGGAAGAATAACACGAACATGATCTATGATTTGCTTACCTAAAAAACAATCCAATCACCCCTTGGTAGTGATGATGTCGCCGGCCAAAGAGAGAAAGAAGGAGAGTAGGGTTTTTATTTTCTGTAAAATTCTCTATAAAGTGAAAAGGATTATTCTTTTTTGTTTATTTCTTAAAAATCAAATGGGCTTGGACCGTTCCTTCTCTTTGGTGCCGCGACTATAACGGTCCACAAGGGAAAACCCGAAGTTTTTCACGTGTTCTAATTTTACATGTTCGTGTTCTCGTGTTTTCGGGTTATTATTAAATGTTCGTGTTTTAAATACTTGTATATAATGATATAAACCGTATAATATTAATTAAGTACGTAGTTAAGTGTTCGTGATTTTTACGTTCATAATTTCATGTTCGTAATTATAATTATTACTGATAATAATTATCGTTTACTAACACGTACTTAATACTTGTCGTAATAATAATACGTACATAACTTCTATAATTACTAATCGTGACACGTATTCATGCTATAAAAGGAAAGTTTTAATATGTACGTACGTTTAATAAGTATACTGTTCATGGTAAAAGCATGCGGGTTTTACATAAACCTAACCACCCTTTTGACACCAATAACGTCGTGGATTAAAGATGTTATGGGTATTTGTCCGTAACCATAAACCACTTTAAATTATAATAAAGTGTTTGAAAAACATTTAACACCTTGCTAATTTTGTCGTTTCAGAAAAGCTCCCCCTTCACATGTGCAACGATAATTAAAAGTGTTTGGCACATGTGGGTAAGAGTTAAAGTGATTGAGTCTATAGATCTCATTTTAATCACATTTTCTCCCCTATCTCTAATATATAAATTTTTGATATTAGAGATACCAAAGTTGATTAAAATATATCGCGAAAAACAGTCTTGAAAATCTTCGAGAGAAACATGTGTCTTACTAGAATGAATTATTTGGAACACTCGCCCTCAAAAACTGATCCAATTGAAGTGTCATTCTGAGGATGTGATCCACATTTCGCTTTTTGAGGATGGGAGTTGTTGAACGCACAATTTTATAAAGATTTTGAATAATCATTGAAAAACTCTTGAAAAAATTGTGTTCAACGCTTTTTGAAAAATCCATTTCTTTTTGGCGACATGGTTTTTCGAAAGCATAAACTTGAGTTCATAGACTTTGAATGTCTTGACGAATCGACTCAAGTGTAAGAAGATTTCTCTACTTTTTGTTGAGGGTAAGAGCACTAAATCGTACACTCCCCCGTGAATATAGATCCGGGTTGCAATCTGAAAGTGATTACAAGCCATTGTGTTGAGCTCAAACGTTGAATGTTTTGTGACATGTTCAACCCAAGATATATTGATCTACCCGTTGTTTGGAAAAATTGTCCAAAGTATACATTTTCCTTTATTAAAAATAGAAATGACATGTTTTGAAAAATATTTACAACTTTCATTCGAGCTTTATGTACACACCCGTGTCGTTATTGAGCGACATTTCTAGGCACGTCCATATTATCGATACTGAAAGATATGTCGAGAAGAATATTTTTGAATTTTAAAACATTTTTAATTTTGTGTTTTTCTTTTATATGTTTTAGATTTTTGTATTTTTCTTTTTCACTGATATGTACAAGTAGACTTTTGAAAGATGAATCAAGCAGGCAACTTTGCCAGAATCTCCAGGTCTGCTGGAGTCAAATATCTAATACCAATTTTTCTAACGAGGTACACAAACCTATCTTTCGACAGAGCTTTCGTAAACAAGTCGGCTAATTGGTAATCCGTTCCAACAAAGTATAGTTCAACGATACATCGTTCAAGTTGTTCCTTTATGAAGTGATATCTGAAATTAGTGTGCTTCGTGCGGGAATGTTGTACCGGATTGTAGGAGATGGCTATGGCCGACTTTGAGTCACAGTACATAGGTACTTTATCAAAGTGGAAGCCATAATCCGTGAGTTGTGTTCTCATACATAGAACTTGAGCACAACACACAGATAGAGACACATACTTCGCTTCGGCTGATGAAAGTGACGTGCAATCCTGCTTCTTGGAAGACCATCCCACGAGCTTATGTTGTCCTAGAAATTGTGCACCATCAGAAGTACTTTTTCGAGTATCAAGACACCCTGCATGATCAGAATCTGAATAGGCTGTTAGCAAGAAACCAGTTTCCTTCGGATACCAGATTCCTAAGTGAATGGTATTCTTAGGGTACCAAAAGATCCGTTTAACCTCCTTGAGGTGATTTTTAGTGGGTCTGGCTTGATATAGTGCACAATATCATGTAGCATGTGAAATGCCAGGTCTGCTTGCTGTCAAGTACATGAGGTAGCCGATCATGGAACGATATCTTGTTTGATCTAAGGCATTTCCCTCCAAGTCAGCATCTAGGGATGTGGTTGATAATGGTGTCTCAACGTGGTCACATGAGGTCATACCATGCTTTTTGATTATCTCTTGACAATACTTATCTTGGTTAATAAAGATACCACTTGGGGATTGGTGAACTTGAATTCCAAGAAAGAATTTTAGTTCGCGCATCATTGACATTTAAAATTTGTTGTGCATTAGTTTTTCAAACCATTTTGAAATTGGGTTTGTAGACCCGAAAATAAAGTCATCAACGTAAATCTGCACAAGCAAAATGTCATCCCTATATTTGTATATGAACAAAGTTAGATCAATGGAACCTTTTGAGAAACCTATGGATACCAGAAATTTCGAGAGCTCATCGTACCACACCCTTGGAGCTTGCTTGAGTCCATAAAGTGCTTTGTGGAGACGATACACCTTGTTAGGACAATGTGGATTAACGGATCCTTCCAGCTGCGTAACATAGACTTCTTCTTTAAAAGGACCATTAAGAAAAGTTGCCTTCACGTCCATTTGATAAATGATGAAACCCTTATGTGCAGCATACGCAAGGAAAATCCTGACCACTTCCATATGAGCTACTAGTGCAAATGATTCTTCAAAATCAATACCCTCTCTCTGGCCATACCCCTTAGCCACAATCCTATATTTGTTCTTGATGATCATGTTTTCTTTATCCATTTTGTTTTTCCAAGTCCATCGAGATTTAACGGAGTAACATCGTATGGTCTATCAACAAGTTCCCAGACCTTAAGTCTTTCAAATTGTTGAAGTTCATCCGTCATCGACTCAATCCAAGCATGATCATCCATGGCTTCTTTGATGTTTTTCGGTTCAGTTGTACTCACGACGAGTGCAAACATACAAACATCGCTGTCGGTTTCTAGTTTTCGTCTTGTACGAAGGGGCTGTGAAGGTTTTCCAATTACTTGAACCAAAGGGTGATCTCGGGTCCAATGATGTGTTGAGGGATGTCGTTGGTAGAAAGTATGCATATTTGACGGATCAACATGTCGAGTAGAAGACTCTCCAGTTTCGTGTACCGATGTACCGAATGGGTTGTAAAAATCGTCATCATCGGATAATGCATCGTCTGCTTGATTTGTGTTCTCTGGAGCAATGACGGTAGTTGTGGATGTTGTAGGATACTGATTCTCATTGACTGATTGTCCATTGAGATCAGATCCTAATTTGTTAGGGGGTACCATTAGTGTTTTTACTGAAGCACAATTGATATCATACTTCTTCAACAGATCCTTGACATGTTTTTCTTAATTGATGGAGATGCCATGGTCAGATTGTTTATCTGAAAACCAAGAAAGTATGTGATTTCTCCCATCTTACTCATCTCAAACTTGCTGGTCATAAGCTTGGAAAATTGTTTGCACAGTTTCAAGCTTGTTGAACCAAATATGATATCATACACATAAATTTATACCATAATGGTTTCAGTTTTAGATTTATAGATAAACAAGATGCTATCTATTTTTCCTCTGATAAATTTATGTTCAATGAGAAATATTGAGAGAGTTTCATACCATGCCCTTAGGACTTGCTTCAGTCCATACACAGCTTTGTAAAGCTTGTAGACATGATCTGGGTATTTACTACTCTCAAATTTAACACCCCCAAATAAACTGCGCAACGTAAATACACATTTGGGGTGCTAAACACAAGCATCATCATCACAAGATACATTTAACGACCACAAAATGAGTCGTTTGAAATATAAGATGAAATAAAAATAACAATTTGTCTAAAACCTTCAATCCCAAAGAAAATAAAAGTTTAACAATATCAGAGTAGCGTTTCGGTCCCTCAAAGATCTCAACCAACCAAACATTTTTATCACAACACAAGACCGTAAGATAAATATTTCATAAAAAAGGGAAAGAAAATAAGTTTTAGACCAAACAACCACAAAAGCAACCCGCAACTTTCCCCAGCAAGCTCCGCCATCAATCAACTTCAGTTACCTGAAATACGTGCTTAAAATTGTCAACACAACGGTTGAGTGAGTCTATGGTTTATCAAGTCATCATTTGAACACAAGAGTAAAATCAATCATAATCATTTAGTAGAATTGACGTGCTCACAATCTATTGTTCAGGTATTCCGTCTTATAGCAAAGCTATACAATTGTGTTTAAGCTCATGATATCGACCCGTTATAACCAATCACCCGCACCACATTTTACAGTATGATTATTAAAGTGAAATTATCGCCCCTGTTAAGGTAATCTTTGTAAATTTTACCTTTTCTCGTATTCAAGTTATCCGTTCGAGCAGCGCACTCAGCGTACTCTCTTGTCTCGGATAGGGTTGTCAACCCCGATAGTACTATCAATTGTTTAAGCGGCCATTTCCTACTCATAATAATGAGCTAGAAATAGTTAACGGTACATGAATATAGGGTCTTCTACAACTTGGTACTTAACACAATTCAGGCAATATTCGGGTCCAACGGCAACATTCGGGTCCAAACAATTACTCATGACTTGTGTTCCATTTTATTTTCAAATATCATGTATCCCCCGCGCGGGTTTAAAACCATTTAGTAGCTAGCATAAAAGCGAGGCTATAGACTCACCTTAGCACAAGAGTAGTAGAAGACGATCGCCGACGATAGATGATGCCCGATGAACACGAAAGCCGGAACCTACCAAATAAGGCGCGCACTTTAATTATAATATACTCAAGTATAATTGATACTTAGTAAGATAAAAAAAAGTAATCTAAAACCATGATAAAATCACATAAATAACCCATACAAGTGATATTACTAACACCTCTACATCTTCATTCTACTACACAACACTCCCGATAACATTCTGCCGGTACATACCAAATATACAAGTTGTTTTTCCTTACTTAGACACATATAATTTTTATGAAACTAACTGAGAAACTCTCTTAATATATGTATAAAGCACTCCTAAAGTTTTACCAAAATATTTGACCTCTAAGACCTTCTACCCAACACATCTTTGACTTTCAAAATCCGGACAGTTTTACACCTTCGACTTAAAAAACCATTTTGACCTTTCAAATCAACTCCGTTTACAAAACCGACACTTTAGTTTAAAAATTGACTCACAACCCTAGGTTTAGAGCTCAAGAAAAGCCCTCGACCATTTGCAAAAACTCATTTTATAGTCCCTGAGATTCGACCAAAATATCAACAACAAATTCGGATTGTGTTGACACTCGTCCCCTGGTACACGTATAATCAAACTAGCATAACTTCCTCCTCGTTTTGAATTGGAAGACCTATCTTATACCAAATCGAAGCTTATGAAAATCCCTACAACAAAATCTAATCATACCAACTTATATTCAAGCTTAAGATTCCCAAAAATACCTTTAAAGTTGCTGATCTATTATACCCTTTTAAAAATCACATCAAATCAACTTTTTACCTCATTCCAAGCATTCCTATAACCTTAATATCAACCTACAACCATACAAATCAATCCTTAGAACCTCTAAATCACTTGCATGTACCATTCTTTCAAAATCCACTTCACGAATCATACATGCAACAACAAAAATTCAACTATAATTGTAACAAACACCACATGCACTCATAAAAATAGATCAAACACTTATTGATCTTCATGAAATAACTAAAAAACATAAAAGATCATTCTTTTTAAATTATCTTTCAAAATCAACACATGCAACACTTGAAAAATATGATAAAGATCATATAAATTACATAGAATTCATTAAAATGGATCAAAACAACCAAAATTCTTCAAGAAATAATTTTGAAAAAAATGTTTAAGCATGTTAACAAAAGTTTTATCAAAATGATCACCTTTAAATTTTATGGTTGGGACTTACGTTAGTTTTTCTTGAATCAAACTAGAAGTCAAAATTTTTGGGGGTTAGGGGTGTTGTGGAGGTCATGGCTAAAGAAGAGAAAAAGAACAGAAAAGAAGTTTATGGTGTGTGTGTTTTTTTAGAATGAGAGAAATGACAAAATGTTTGGTGGAAATTATATATATAGTGGGGTGTGAGGGTAGAAAGTGTAAATTTTGCATTCTTTTGGACTTAAATATAAAATACAAGTTAAATTGCAAGAAATGACTAGTAGTCAATTTTAAAAATATTTACGGGTTTCGGGTTTCATAAAAATACCTTTCAAAATTTAAAATGAACACGAAATATGATATATTATAGTTCTAGTACGACTTAATACGCAATTAAAAATGAAAACATCAAAATATCAAACATCAAAACAATCGATAATAAAACGTGAAATATTCGGGCATCCGTCGGTATTGCGATCACTAGAGTCCTCATAACTCGTCAAAACGTAAAAATAAAACTTCCAACATCGGTTTCAAACTAAACCGTCAAACATAATAGTATTCTAGCTCATAAAATTTTTTAAATATATTCGTAAAATAAGATTAAATAATGACCTCCGGTTCAGGTTATCACAACATCCCCTTCTTAAAATAGCGACGTCCCGGCGCTCGGCTCTTCTTATGCTCACATTTTGAACCACTAAAACAAGTGAGAACTCTTTTCCTTAAGAAATCCTCACGCTCCTACGTAAATTCCGGTCCACGTCTAGAACTCCATCGCACGTCACAATAGGAATCTTACTATGATTCAAACTCTTAGATTTTCCTTTCACTTTGTCCATCATTCTCAGAATAATACGCGGTACTCAAACTCAACTCAGTACCCCTCGCACGTTGAAGAGACCTCTAAAAACTCCAAAGTAAATCTGCTATAACGATCCGAAATTATCTACAAAGGAAAACCATATCGACAACGATCTCGTTCACATACACAGTAGTCAACCTTGGCATACCATCTGTCTTCTTCATATCATGCCTCATCTCATCCGAATCAGGATGTATCGAATACTTGACTTGTGAGATTCATTCATCACCAAATCTCGCACTCCCAACGCACCTTCCTCAAATTTCGATTCTCAAAATACCTCATCTCATTTGACCTCACTAGAATAAGCTTCAATATCCTTCCCAGATTCTCCTCCTTGTCATTATCCTCCTTTAGACCATTGGTTTGAGCTTTTAATATCCTTTCTGTCATGTGAACACTTTCCGTTATCACCAAAGCTCTAACTCTTAGAGGCTTTTCCTTTTCCTTCCTACTAAGTGCATCAGCTACTACATTCGCTTTTCCAGGGTGGTAGCGAATCTCGTAGTCATAATCACTCATCTCCCCACACACTTGTTTCCATACAAGTAATGTGTCCATAGTTTCAAAGCAAGTACCACAACTCCATAACCCTTATGAAACGCATCACAATAAACTATAAAATCTTCAGTTCCTTCTGGCAACGACAAAATCAACGCATTACACAACCTATCCTTAAATGTTTGGAACATGGTTTCCTCATCTGATGAGGATTAGATCTCAAAACTTACAAACTTAGACGTATGATTGGGGAATCACACGTCCGGTTCCTTTTAGTCAGCTAGGTCAACGGTTTAACGATCAACGAAAACTCTTCGATGAATCTCCGATAATACCCATCGAAACCAAGAAATTGTCGAACTTTGGTCAGTGTTATCGGTACCGACTAGTCCTTAGTTGCTTCAATCTTGGCAGAATCTACACGAACACCTTTGTTGTCAATCACATGCCCCAACACTTGCACTGATTCCAACCAACACTCATACTTAGAGAACTTTACATACCGCTTCTCTTTCTCTAACCATTCTAAAATTGTTCTCAAATGCTTCTCATGCTCCTCCTTGTTCTTGGAAAAATAAAATATCGTCAATAGACACAATGACTAACTCATCCAAATACGGTCTTACACACACTATTCCTCATGTCCGTGAATACGGCAGGCGCATTCGTTAATCCAAAAGGCATCACTTAAAACTCAAAGTTCCCACATCGAGTACGATAAAGAAGTTATAGGAATATATTCTTCCCTAACTATCAGTTGATGATAACCAGATCTCAAAGTGATCTTCGAGTATATACTGGATCCTTGCAACTGGTCAAATAAGTCGTCAATCCTCGGTAGTGGATATTGATTCTTGACAGTTAATTAGTTAAGCTTACGGTAGTCGATTACACATCCAAAACGATCCGTCCTTCTTCCTGGCGACCAACACAGACGATTTCCACGACGACGAACTCGGTCTGATAAATCCCTTATCCTTCACTTCTCGCAATTGATCGGATAACTCCTTCCACTCTGACGATACCAGACGATAAGGCGTACGAGCAACAGATGCAGCTCCTAGCACTGAATCGATACGAAACTCCACTTCACGAGACGACGGTAAACCCAGCAAAACTTCAGAATACTTTCGAATCATTAATACATCTTCCAACTTCTTCTCAACTACACCATCACTAGCTATCTTAGCTAGAAATACACCACATTCCTCTTCCACATATTTCATCATCTTTAAACCAGATACCACTCTCCAACGAGAAGTGTATTCATCACCCTTCACAGTCAACATCCTATTCCTCAACTGATTCCAAACCAGTTTCTCTCCATAAACAATCACCATACTACGCATAACTATCCAGTTCATTCCAATAATTATGTCAAAAGATCCTAGCTCTATAGGCGTCCAATCAATGCCGATCATATAATTCCCTAACTTTAAGGAATACCCTTTAAGTATAAAACTAGTGCTAACAACCTTTCCACCGGCTAATCCCAAATTATAGTTAACTGTCAATCTTACTGGTTCTCTATGGATAAAATGACTGAATCATTACATCTCTAAAGCTTCTATCTGATCTAAAATCAAACAACATACTAACATAAAAAGCATCAAGTAAGAACGTACCATTTACAACGTTTGGACCATAAGGTTTGTCAGCATTACCCAAAACGTAAGCTGGAACGGCAGCATTCCCACCTTGTTGATTCCCCCCCCCCCCTCCCGCCCCTGGACAATTCCCTTGCTTGTGTCCTTTCTCACCACAGCAAAAACATATCACAACTCCAGGGGTACTAATTCCAGTAACTACTCCCCTTGTCCTACACCTAACAACTTTATGACCAGCTTGTCCACACTTGCGACAAGAAGGAGCAGAATTACCGACATGGTATAAATTGCAGCAAACACACTTGGGACTTATCTTGTTACTTCCTTGTCTAGTGGCAACATGAATCCCATCATTGCTTCCATAGATTTAGTACTGATTTCAGTTCTGTCTTTGGTTATTGTTATTACGATATTTCCTACGATTCTGACCTTGATTCTGGCTGAAATGAGCAGATTCTCACTTTCTCTTATTGCTTTTAGCAATGTTATCTTTCTTATCTTTCACTTTCACGTCCATTAAAGCGTGCGCCATCTGAACAACTTCATCGAAATATTTAGGTCTCGAAGAAGTAGTCTCACCCTTGATGTTACTAGACAACCCTTTAATATATTGCTTCATCTTCTTGCAGTCATCTGCAAAAGTATCATGACATAACAAACACAGCTCAGAAAACCTCCTAGTATAAGCAGCAATATCATAGTTTCTTAACACTAAGTGCCTCAGTTTGTCTTCCAACTTTCCCAGTTCCTCCTCGGGACAAAACTTAGCACTCAACAATCCTTTAGTCACGGTCCAAGTCCTACTATTAGTCACAACCAATCCTACAGTAGCCACTTGGCTTTTCCACCAGCTTAGTGCATTATCCTGAAATGTAGCAGCATCAAATTTCACCGTATTAGCTTCGAAAGTACTCTCTATCTTCTCAATCCATCTACGCAATTCTAAAGCACCACCAGTACCACAAAACTGAGTAGGGACATATTTCATGAAACTAGTATACATACATCCTCTTGGAATTTGCGGAACAGCAGCAATACCCCCAACTGGACCAACAACCTCATCATTATTCCCAACACCATTAACTCCAGCACCATTAACTCCATCACCCTAATTCTTTACACCACTGTCAGCTTCAAGTGCTCTAGCAATAGCTTGCTCATTCATAGTGTTCATAGTAGCAGTTGTTAGCTTTGGCGGCATGTTTCAAGAAACTTAGTCACGCGGTGATCCACTAATGACACATTTTATTATTCCCCCAACTCCTTTCTTTGTTATCGCAGAAGAAAGAAACATGGTAAGTATTCATATCAAGATAAGAAGAAGGATTTCTTTATCAGGACATATCATCGATACTACATGTACGAACAACACAAACTACAATGATTCATCAACTAAATCACAAAAGAGCTAGTAAAGATACATCATAGATCATGAGGGTAATTTATATTGCGTTGAGGATTCAACAAAATTTTGACAATGTATGTCACTACAATCGTCTACCAAGTAAAACATAAGGATATTAAGTTTCATCACAATACTACGGTACCAGTCCAAATAAGTTCACTTATAATAAGGAAATAAATAAAACAACATGAAACTAATCACGCGAGGATCCACGTGTCTTCATAGGAAACGGCTTGTATCATCACTGCTTCTCTCAGAAACTTCACCACTCTTATCCATCTTTCTCCTTTCCCTTAGAACTCAACTCCCCACACGGCTTAACCAAAAAATGAGTCTCAGCATGAATAGATACATCTCGAAACCCCAAACCCTGACTCAGATAAGGTCTCACCTAAGTTTCCCATTCACTCATCCTTTCAAACCTTGCTTGCTCCTCTATGAACCTCTCAAACTGAGCACTCAAGTTCTTCACCATCGATTTAAGACTAATAATCTCATCCATCTCCCTAGCCCTAACATACTTCAATCTCCTCACACCAGATAACATCCTCTAAAACATCTTCTTATTTACATCAAATCTCCTAATCGCCTTAGTCTCAACCACATATCTCTCGTACATCAACCAATCGAACTTCCTAAAAAATAGACGAAAAGTATTATCATAAGCTTTGGGACCACGTCCTCTGGTGTATTGTCATGGACCCTCGACTGTATATAAGGTCATTATTCAAAATTATAAATGCATTACATGAGCATGTAACTGTTATACGTAAGCCAATATGCGCAAGTATAATGATTATGCAACGGTTGCAAAAAGAAAATTACGATGACAAGTACTCAGCGCACTTTCAACAATACCAATACATTATCACAATATTTACTTAATAAATACTCGGGAATTCATAATATTTTTTAGGGATACACCTAATATACAACAACAAAACTAAAATAATCTTACCGGAGCCTTGTAGAGAAGTTGCGTGCTTTTGTAAAATATTTTCGACACCAAAGTTATAGTTTAGGACTTTTAAAATCGACCTAGTTCTCTATAACTCGTGGCTCTGATACCAATCTTTAACACCCTCAAATATACTACGCAGCGGAAATACACATCTGGGTGCTAAATATAAGCATCATGATCACAAGATACATTGAATGACCTCAAAATGAGACCTTTAAAATATAAGATGAAATAATTTTAATAATTTGTCTAAAACCTTCAATCCTAAATAAAACAAAAGTTTACCAATATCAGAGTAGCGTTTCGGTCCCTCAAAGATCTCAACCAACCAAACACTTTTATCACAACACAAGACCATAAGATAAATATTTCATAACAAAAGGGAAATAAAATAAGTTTTAGACCAAACAACCACAAAAGCAACCCGCAACCTTCCCCAGCAAGCTCCACCATCAATCAACTTCAATTACCTAAAATACATGCTTACAATCGTCAAAACAACAGTTGAGTGAATCTATAGGTTTACAAATCATCATTTGAACAAAGAGTAAAATCAAGCATAATCATTTAATAGAATTGTCGTGCACACAATCTATTGTTCAGGTATTCCGTCTTATAGCAAAGCTATATAATTGTGATAAGCTCATGATACCGACCCGTTATAACCAATCACCCACGCCACATTTTCCGGTATGATAAAAAGTGAAATTATCACCCATGTTAAGGTAATCGTTGTAAATTTTACCTTTTCTCTTATTTAAGTTATCCGTTCGAGCAGCACACTCAGCGTACTCTCTCGTCTCGGATAGGGTTGTCAACCTCGATAGTTCTATCAAATGTTTAAACGGCCATTTCCTACTCAGAATAATGAGCTAGCAATAGTTAACAGTACATGAACTTAGGGTCTTCTACAACTAGGTACTTAACACAATTCATGCAACATTCAGGTCCAAAGGTAACATTTGGGTCCAAACAATTACTCAAGACATGTGTTCCATTTTATTTTCAAATAACATGTATCTTTGATGTGTCGTTGATAGTATATGTGATAATTAAGATTACGTTATACGGTAAATTAGAAAATTACCTTTAGGAAAAAGTAATAGACTAATATTACCAATGACGAATTCAATTAAACACGTGATGAACCAAGTTCGTTGTACACGAAGATCGAGTGAATTTGAAACGATTTTGTTTTGATTTAGACAATTGATGTGAATTGGTTTTCGGTTTTTAAAACAAGAATTAAATCTACAAATTTTAAACTATTTAAAATTAACCTAAAGTGCATGAATCGTTAAACCCCAATTATTATCTAAAAACAATTACTTTAAATTAATACTATTTAAAAATTTAAACTATTTGATAATCTATAAAAAAAATATTCTATTTAATAAATGACTTTTAATCTATTTTAAGAAATCTATTTATCTTTTTAAACTAAAAAAAACTTTATCAAAATATACTTATACTAAATCTTTTTTAAAAACTTTATTTATTTAGATCTAAAGTTATAAAAAACTAATTATTAAAATAAACTAATTAAAACTTTTAAATTAATAAAAACATTTTTACTTTTATCTTTATTTTTATTTTAAAACTATTTATTATTTATTTTATTAAAACTAAGTTTACTTAAAAAGTATTAAAACTATACGAAAATTAAGATTTACTTAATTAAAAATCGGCCAGATACAATAATACTATATTAATTGAATATCGGTTAAAGAACTCAAACGAGCACTAAGTCAGTTGGTAAACACGTAGGACCTTTACCCTTGAGGTCAAGGGTTCGAGTCCCATAAGGGACCTATTTTTGAGAATTTTTTTTTGACAGCTTAATCAAATGAGTCACAGGAGTGACTTTTGAAACAAACAATTTGGAAGTGAACTGATAAGGCTATCAATTTTGAGTTAAAAATATTAATTGAATCTGTTCACTAGAAATTAACAAAATCAAAGCAAATAACCAAATGCAGATAACAGCTAATAATAAACAATTCAAGTAAAATTAACCAGCAACCTAAATTAACCAAATCTGATTAAGCAGTAACTAAAAAAACAGAAATATCAGCCTATCCAATTACCCTAGCAACTGATATCTCATTATAACAAACATCAATTTAATTCAGCTAAACAATGCAACAAGATATCTCAAATAAATTCCTAAAACTGAAATAAGAATAGAAACAAAAAAAAACTCCTACTTTTAAATATCAGTAAACTTAATAAGGTGCAGACAGAGATAAGAAGAAAAACCAAGTACCAAAATTATACTTAGAATAACCAAGCCAAAATCAACTCTAACACTTCATATCTAAATCAACTTTAACTAAATAGTGTCTCAGAGCAGTTAAACAAAAACATTCAGTTAACAGATTATATAATCAGATTTTCATTTGCATAGCTTAAAATAACTACTATCAATAAAAGAGTGAACAATAATCTAACTATAAAACTAATCAACAGACACAAATGAATAACCTAGCAGGTAAACTCTAACAGCTTAAGCTTTTACCTCAAACATCATAACAGATTTATAAAAACGAACATGTAAACAGATTGAACAACCTATTCAGCAATACAAACTCAACTCCACATTTATCTAACTAAACAACTTAACATTAACATCAAATTTAAACTAAAATCATGAAATTAAAAAGGAGATAGAACATTTTGTAGAAAACCATTAGGAAGTAGGTTGTGCTGAACAACCTAAGAACAAAACTCGAAACCCTAATCCACCATTAACCGTCAACCGATCCACCACCAAGTTATTCGAACCATTAACGTCAAAACTGAACTCCTTTTGACATTCGGACAGATTTTAGAAGACTTTCCAGTAGGGAAAGTCTTTTATCCAATTTTTACTTTTAGGTATTTGTGTAAAAACTATTAATTATTTTTACCAAATACATTCATTATTATAACATCAATCAGATTCAAGAATAAATTTGTAAAAATAATAAAAATTAATTCGAACAGTAAGTTTAAACACAGTTAATACTCTAATCACTTTTTCATTAATAATCTAGAAAAACTTACAATACTTTTAAGAAAGAAATACAAGATTAAACCTAAATCTAATTTAACATTATAACATTAAAGTAAAAAATAAAGGATGAAAATTACAAGTAAAATGAGGAGTTTTTATAGCCATCCCCAAGGCTGCTGAGGAAGCATCTCCGAATATTCTCCAGTATATTCTTCTTTCTTTTTGGCCCTTAGATCAACCCTCTCTCCAGGTTGTTTTAATCGGATGGTTGTAAAATCAAAACTAGCACACGGATTGCCAACGTGGCATCCATGTGTGCTAGTTGTGTTTCTTTTTAGCCTCTTGATTGGTTGATTGTGGAAATTGAGGTGTTTCACCCAATCAATCTCTGCCACGTAGCTCTTTTCTTTCCATCAATATCTTCCTTAAACCATGGGGATTTATTTCCCACACACGTGAATTAACCGTGTGATGAAAAGCCCCAAATAATATCAAGTAAATAATGATTTAGGGTTTGGGAACAGTAACTATTGTTACTGGTTTATTTTGGGGATGAAAGGAGATGATGCATAGAAAACATCGAATATTATTTAATGTGTGAAAGTGGGGTGACAGATGTGAGTGCGGATGAGATACGTTTATTTATTTGTGAGAAAAGGTGTAACGTGTGATGTGTGGGGATAGTATCGGTTTGACAAATAAGTGAATAACTTTTCACTTATTAACTTTCAACTTCCAAAAATCATAACTCTAATGGGCCTTCAAAAACATCCGTCCCAAATTGTTATCATGGGCCAATCTTAGACTTGGAAATGGACTTGGGATTAAAACTTCCATCCGAGACTTTATTTATAATTTGGGCCTGAATTTGGGCTTGAATTTGGCCAAGTTTCAAAAGTGTTATAATATTTATCCAATATTGGGCTTTTCAGGCCCAATAAGCATTTGTGGGTCCCACTTGCTCAAAAACTCCATATAAAATTAATTCCGCTAAAGACGATCTTGATTTTGGCTTTGTTGATCTTTATCTTCAAACTCGTGTCGATATTTGCCGGTTTTCGTGAACTTGGTACCTACACACATCAAAACAACAAAACAACATATACAAGGATTTTTTGATACATTAATTGCATATATTCATTGTTTAATGATATAATTGATATGGCTAAAATAACTCATATCAAACTCCCCCTTGCTAAGCAATTGCCGTGTCCTCACGCAATGATAAAATAAAATACTAACTACACCATTATTCAACTTATTGACTTTTATTTTTGCAAAGACATAATGTATTGCTTTCATTATTGAAAAATAACTTTAAGGATCATAAAACTTAAGTAGATTCATCGTCCCCGACTTTTAACTTTTCCATGCCAAGTGCAAAAACAAGATCATTGTTATTATAAGTTAGCAAACTAACACGAACTCATGTGGGCCAATTATTCACTTAGACTCCCTTATTCCTAGGTGTATCTCTTATATTTTATTGTTGTCTTGAATGATCACGAGGATGCATTGTTGACTTATTTCGATAATTTATTAGGCCGAAAATAAAGTGAACGATTTAATCAATAGTTATCTAAAGGACAAAATCTTTTAAAACTGCTTCTCGGGACCTCATAAAGTTCATATCTTGGCATAACTTGCTTCGCGATTTGAGACCTTTCTCGGACCGATATTTGGCAGCGACTTTATACTTTAAACCTTGAGAGACGTTCATGAAATAATGGTCTTCTCTTCATATAGGAATTTCTTCACTTGAAGTTTTGAGAGATTCATACTTGGACCACGACTTCTTCATTTTTCTCCAATCTTTATTTGGGATTTTGATATACACCGATCCGCCTCCTTTTTGGACTTGGCTTTATTTATCCTCATACCTTGTTAGGGCCTTTTTGGATAGACTTCTCCATCACTTTTGGGGAGTATTTGATTTTCGTCGTGTGTCTCGATCCTTCATATTTATTTTTGATAAATGATTCTTCACATCACTTGAGATCTTTAGCAATAAAATATAGCCCTCATGCCTTGTTAGGGCCTTTTTGGACTCGCCAATCTTTGCATCCCGCTTCAATAAGTTATGCCTTAGCTATGAACTCTGATCCATTCCGAGAAACTTTTAAACGATCTTGGGCTAGAAGCTAAGTAACTTTTCAAATCATACAACCTTATTTATTGCAGATAAATTTATTAGCAAGCGATGGGATAATAGGCTTATAATTAACTCACATAAATTCCCGAAAGAATACCAAACTTATAATTTGCTCTATCATCTCTCGTTCTCCATATTGTAAAATTTCAAAAATGTGAAATCAATGGATACTTAGCCTATTAAATCAAAGTTTTGGGTTTTCAAGTCATCTATAGGATCTTGCATCTTCTTAGACTCATTCAAGTTTTAGAATTTGCGTTTTAAAGTTCCCTTAATAAACGACTTTCTAGGATCAATTATAGGAACTTGCAAAAAGTTCTTGTTCTTAACTCGTATGAATTAAGACTTTCGCGTTTTAAAGCTCCCTATATAATAGCCTAGCAAAACTTAATTCAAATACGTTAAGGAAAAGCTAAGGTTAAAAACCGAGTCGAGTCAAAAACTATTCTTATTTTCACCAACGGAAAGCCTACATTCGTGTCAAAAGCACTTATTTTATTTATTAAAACTTAAATAATAACACTAAAAAATTTAAAATTTTATTGAAAAATGAGAAAACAAGCGTTTAGACACGACAAAAGCAATAGCAAGCGATTATATCGATTGACTCCCCCATGCTAAAACCAAACATTGTCCTCAATGTTTCTTAACTCAAGAGTAACACCCCCTTGCTAAGACACGAAGAGTCTAATGCAAACTCCTAGCATGGAAAGAGCACGCAAATCTATAAGCTGTTTATTAATTATGCCTCAAGATAAAACATTAGTCGATAAAAATCAAGGGATAAAGAGTGTGCCCCTTTTTGGCATTCAAAGAATGGAAGATCAAGTGGACCGGCAAAAACCGAACACGAGAGTCTTCAAATATTAGGGTCATACCTAAGATTCACAACGCAACAAAACACGAGAACGAGCTTGAAAGATCAAGCCTTATTAGTTGTTAGAAAATAGAAAGAAGATAGAATGTATGGGACTCCCCCATAAGGAACCTCGTTTTTGTTAACCGAGTCATGAGCTCGACTCGATCCCCGCATTCATTGGTCCTTAGGGAAGGTTTGAAGATCCGGCATAATGGAATAGAATCCAACATAAAGCACGATGCCGGGGTCAAAGATTACATCCTCGTTGTCGGATGACAAACGAAAGGATAAAACTCCAACACGAATCTCTAAAAAGAGATGGTAGTCATAACTAATGGTATGGATGTAGCATGCTCCCCGAGATAAACTCGCACCAAGATGATTAAAAAGTCTTTCAATTATTGCATCGGTGAAAGGCCGAGATTTCCCTAAATCAACGATTCCGGGGTCGAATACCTCGTCCTCGGTGGTGAAAGGAATAGACAACAAGGTGTCGTCCCACCATGCTAATCCTAAATCATATAAAGCACATGGTAATGGTGGGATAAAAGTCTCAACCATTGTTGTTTTTAACTTGCATGACTTTGTTGACCTTGTCACTCTTAGAAATGTGAACAAAGGGGTCATGATACTCAAAACGAGTCGCATGAAAAACCCGCACATTAAGATCAAAGCAAGTGGGAAGGATAATTGGAGCAAAAGTAATTTCTCCCTCCGGGTCAACATTATCATCATCATAAATCGGGTGATCAAACCAAGAGTCTTCATCACCGTCATTAGACTCTTCCTAAAATTCCGAAGGAATGTCTATATAAAGAAAATCATCAACCTCCTTCAAGAGAAGATCATCATCACAAAGGTTGTGAGATGTAGGAGGTATGATGCTTTCAAAATCCTCTTGAAACAATGGATTATTGTTCAATGAATCTTCAAAGAGAGGATTTGAGTAGGTCACAAAAGTGTCGTCATCCTTGTCATCACAAGAAATATCCAACAAAGTATCGAGTGTATCACACTCGGATACAAGATCATCATTCTCATTAGAAGGTAATTCATCGGCGAATTCCTCGAGAATAGTAGGTAAAACACAAGAATCACGCTCGATCTGGAGATCGATAACGTCTTCACTTCCCCGTGGAAGTGGATCAATGATAGCAAAAAGTTCATTGATGAACTTATCACATGAATAGTCACTAACCTCACTCGGTGTGAAGTTAGGAATCAAAGGCTCTTCAACGGAAGATTGTGCTTTAGGAACATCAACATGATCCTTAGAAGAGAGTGAAAATGAGTCCATTTTTAAAGATTGTTCAATTAAAGCAATATCACTCTCGGGATCAAAATTCTCACTAATAAACTTACTAGCATCAAATGGCTCACTTAAGTAATCATCAATTTGTTTTTCAATCTTAGCACTATCATCCTCGTGTGGAGTGAGTGTAGATGAGGAAAGGTTACAACATGTTTCAACAAAGCAAGCTTCTTCATTTGAATTTAACTTTTTACTTTCACAAGTAGAAGTTTCCAAAATTGGAAAAACACCTTTATCAAAAAGAGCTTTCTTGTTACTTTCAATTGTTTCAATAAGTTTAACACTTTCAACTTTCTTAGGAGCAAATCTTGGAATCTTTTCCGGTTTAAAAATAATGCTTTTATCTCTATAAAACAATTTAATTTCCTCTTTCCTCATATCAACTTGAATTTGAGCCGTGCACAAAAATGGACGTCCTAGAATAATAGGCACACGAGGATTGGTCTCATAATCGACTATAGCAAAATCAGCTAAGTACAAGAAATTTCCCACTTTTATAATGACATTTTCTGCTATACCAACCGGTCGAGTGGTGGTTCCATTAGCAAGCTCAATGATCATACGAGTGGTACTAAGTGGTGCATAGTCAATAGTCTTCCAAAGGGCTAGGGGCATTATGTTAATGCTAGCTCCTAGATCGGCTAGGCCTTTGCAAACCCCAAGCTCATTGAAAACATAAGGTATCAAGAATTGACCCGGATCTTTATACTTCTCGGGAAAGAAATCAAAGAAAACCAAGGTACTAATCACATTCAAAGTAGCCTTAGTGACTTCTAGAAAAGTTTCTTTAGGTGGAGGCTTAAACTCAATCACTTTAACTTCATCTAAATTTTCACAATCATCATAAACGGTATGGCCTTAAGCTCCCCCTTCGGTTTTGGAATGGTATTACTAGGTAAGCAACCCGAAGAAGATGACGGTTTAGACATAAATCCCTCAAACATCGAAAGCAGTTTATTTTGACCTTGTTCCAAACTTTGGTGCATACGATTTTGACTTTGCTCTAATCTTTGCTCAAAACGGGTTTGGTTTTGTTCAAGTCTTTGTTGATTAAGCTCAATCTTATTTTTTTGCCCTTTAATCGTATTTTGAAACTCATTTTTCAAAGTTTCCATTTGTCCTTGAAGATTATTTTGAAAAGCTTTCAAATTTGCCTCATTTGACTTGATATAGCTCGACAAATCATTTTGGTTATTGCTTTGAAAACCTTGATTGTTTTGATTAGCACTAAACTCATTTCCTTGATTTAAATTCCCTTGGTTACCATGGTTAAAATTATTCCCATTGTTTCCATTGTTGTACCTATTTTGAACCTGTGGAAAACCCGGTGGAGCAACATGATTTTGACGAGGAACTTGACCGTTGGAGCCATAAGTTCCCGTCGCGGCGAAAGCACTAGCTTGATCAAACCCCGTGGTTAAACAAGCATGATTAGGATGTGCTCCACCACATGATACAGAAACATTCTCAACCATATTAATGGATCCATGAGGATTCTTCCTAATCTCATTCAACAAAGTCGCAAATCCACTATCAATCTTAGAGTCCAATCTAGCAATCTCGGTATTAAACGTATTCACATTGGAAACACCCGGTGTGTTTCGTGAATATTATGCTCTAGATTTATTCTCAATTATTCCCCACGCGTCTATCGGAGTTTTTCTTAAAAGATTACCACCCGCGGCGGCATTTAAAGAATCTTGTTCAATCATATTTAGCCCATTACAAAAAGTATTTATTTGATGCAATTCCGAGAAACCATGGTGTGGACATTGTCTCAACAAATCTTTAAATCTTTCCCATGCAACCCCAAACGATTCATGCACTTTTTGTTCAAATCTAGTGATCTCATTCTTAAAGTGTGTTGTCTTAGATGGTGGAAAGAAATAATTCATGAACTTAGACACTAAATCATCCCATGTTAAGATCGAACCCGGTGGTTCTTTCTCAAACCAAATCTTAGCATTACCCTCGAGCGAGTACGGAAAAAGCATGAGCTTAATCGCGTCATTCGGCACATCTCTAAACTTGAGAGTCGAGGTAATTCGAAGAAAAATCCGAATGTGAGAGTGCGGGTTATCAGTCTCATTGCCACGAAATTGGTCGGCACGAATGAGCGATAAAAGACCCGTCTTAATCTCATAATGTCACACCCCACCATGGCGGAATATATGGGGCGCGACGTATGGATATCATCACAACAATAGCGTGTCTATAGAGTTAACTAAATGAAATAGAAATGTCATAAAAAGGTGACACAATGCCATGACAATATCTCAAACAATGCAGACGCCTAGGTAAGTAGGTAACAGGCCTACCTCTTACCAAAGACATACAAATAAACAAACATCAAACATATAGGTACCATAAAGTCTACTTAATTAAAAGACAAAATAAAATCTAAGAGAAAAGGGATTCCTCCTAATGCAATCCTAGCAGCCTCTATACTCTAGCTACTTCTAACATCATCTTGCACAACTACCTCACCTGAAAATGACACTAAAATCTGTCAACACAAAGTTGGTGAGAACATAGGTTTAAGTTATCAAAATATCTTAAGAAACCCTGTCAACCGTTGTAAATAAGTTGAAGGAAAACAATTTATAGTAATGGACCATAATGTGATAATCATGTTACATGCATCCACAACAAAACATAAACCAAGTACCGATCACATCTACAATTCATAAAAGCACACTATAACAATCAAGAAGTATCCCGTCACGCACACAAGAACACACACCACACTATCCAAATCTTTCCCACACCACCTGTGGAAGATGAACTATATCCCCGTCGAGATATCTTGCCTCCGAAGAGACGATGCACAAGTACTCAGGACGGATCGTGCCTCACGAACCAAGAACTCAGGACGGATCGTTTCCCACGAACCAAGAACTCAGAACCAAGAACTCAGGACGGATCGTGCCCCACGCTCCACACACATCACAACTGGTCCCATAGACACCCATACATCTATGTACCAATCCCAATCATAACACAATCAAGATTCACATATCAGAACATGTATCAAAGCACATATCAAAGCACATATGAGAACACATAAGCACGTAAGTCACACAATATCACATGTATGTCCACACATTTTAAAACATAGTACTAAATCATGTTAAAGAACATTGCAAGTGTCATCTCCATCCCATACTAGAAAAATATTTAAAAACGTAGCAAAACGGGACTATGAACTCACCTGATAGCACAACAAGCTAGCACTCTTGCAAACCTATAAAATCATACACGACACCCTTAGATCAGGTCTTAACACCCAAGTTAAGTAACAATCAAGGAGATGAATCTAATCCCCACTATCTAGTTCTCCCACTACAAGCTATTCTATACGTAATATTCCAGTTTTTCCCCGGTACGGTTTACTAGTGACTAAACGATCACATGAAGTGAACTTAACACCACACTTGACTCCTACCCTACTGGAGTTAGGTTGTTATATGATCTAAGAACTTCAAAAACCAATTTTACTTTCTAATTACACGTTTAACCCTTTCGTTTAGTCTCTACGCCAAAAGTTGTTTTCACCAAAACTGATTTTCCGTACATGCTAAATGTTTGACACCAAAACCCTGACCTAAACACCATAAATTTTATTGAAAACCTCCAGTCCATTTATATATATTATAAAGATTTCCCAAATCAAAAATATTTGGCTATCTCATCCGTTTGGTTAGGTTTTGACTCAAATCCCCTAAATCAAAATTTATTCCTAAACAGCGCACTGTTTTTGTAAAAATTATTTGAAGACCTTCCCGAACTCCATTTTCGACCAACCTTACATTTTTAAAAAGTAGACTCCTTGAACTTAATTTAAAAAAAAATAAACTCGACCAAAGGTGCTACCTACTGCCCGGAACAGTCGACACAAGACAGCCTTAAAAATCAGACTGTTTTACGCCTTTATGCACTAACCCTCTAAACATCATTAATTATCCCTAAATTTATAACACAAACCCTAAAATCATTAATGGATCTTAATTAATATATTTTTCCAGAAAATTAATAAAACCCTAATCATCTAAATGATGGTTAATTAACAATACAATTATGATTAATTAATAAAAGCATTAATTATATTAAGGTTTAATTGATCACTTACCTTGAAACAAGAAAAATTAATGAAACCTAATCATAATTTCGACTTCTCTTGATATCCATGGAAGATTTAGACTGATTTTAGGTTTATTTAGGGTTATTAGTCGTTTTTAGGGGTCTAGGGGTGTTTATATAGGCCTTGGTAACCTTCTAGACAAGTTTAGGCCCAATTAGGACTTTTAAATGGTAATTATCCTATTTTTATTAATTTAATTATTAAAATTAAGGCTATGGGACCCACACATTCGACTCTTCTCTGTGTTTTATCATATTTACACTCTCCCCCTTCTATTTTATGTTTACATATACTCCTATACACTTACGGGACCAAACCGTGTACCCTTTTGCTAATTTTTCGACTTTTTACGTGATTTTTGAACTAGCCTTCATTTCTAAAAGTTTCTAAATATAGAAAGTAACTAGAAAACTTATCCTAACCATATTATATATACTTAATACATACATACAACATACGATACGTACACGAAACCTTATCAAAACGATACCCGAACTTTTCTGCAGTTCATTTCTGAACTCATTTCATTTCATTCCATTTCGTTTCATTTCCAACTTATACCATGATTTATACATTCATGTGAACTCATGAGCACGAACCAACCCTATCACATCATCATATAACCTACCATGTACTACGTAAACAATGTCTAACATCATGATAAAGTCTCAAATATGAGTACATAACACATAAACGCACACCAAGCACCTGATCAACATCAAACAGTCTGAAAGTCCCTAATCAATGCAAGAAACCATAATCTTAACTTAATCAACACAAGGTATTACTTTTCAAACGTAATCTTATTATTGTATAATAAAGAATTACAAGTGTTATGGATAACACCGTTTGATGACAATGTGTTGTGCACACTTTGAACAACTATAAACCCTAACTTATGAATACAATCGTAGCTGTTTGATTCACTAAGTTATATGCAATAATGTTATGAATATCTCAAAGTGTTAAACATTAATGCATGGATACACATCCTATTTATAGTGTTACGAGATTGACCTAAATAGTACTTGATGGTGACTACACAAGCTTTTACAAGTTCCCACATCAGTCACATGATGTCCTTCTATTCTTGGTAGTCTTCCATTATGCTTTAAGGAAACAGTTGTCAAAACAGTTTCCTTTTTCTTCATAGTCTCGAACACATAAATGGCATATCCAAAGTATGCTGAGTGTTAGCAGGGTATTGCCTCCCCTGTTAACCCTCCACCCCTTAGAGTACCTGATACATCTTGGCTGTTATCCATCACAACCAATGAGTATGTCTTCAAGTAATCTTTGACTTCCTTGACAATGTCTCTGACATGGACTCCTCTGAGGTTGCTCACAGAGACTTGGATCTCTGTGAGTCTTGTGAAACTTGCCTGCCTCCTAGGCACAGGCAAGGGACGATCTAACAGCCTAATTATGTTTAAATCAATGATTAGGGAATCTAACAAGTTTAGATTCCCAACAATCTCCCCTATTTAAACATAAATAATGCTAGATCTAACTAAGTTAAGGTAAGTGAGTTAACAGCTTCTTCTTACTCATAACAGATCTAAACAAACATACCTCATGATTTTATTAATACTTAAAGAAAATTACAAGTGCATTACATAAGTAAAATAAAAGGTGAAGGTAAAATTAGGCTGTGAACATCTTCAATAGTCATCATTTTTAATCATTTCTTCAGCTTCAGCCAAGTCCAATCTGTTATCTAATTCTTCCTACAAAGTCATTGCAAACTTCTTGGAATACTCTGAGTTGATCTTGAGTGACTTCTTGTGACAAAGTAGCTGAATTATTGAAGCCAAGCACAGCTCATCTTCTCTTTGAAATGCATACTGGCAAGCCCTGTTCATAAATTCCATTCCTCTTTCAGGATCTGTATAAGTCTGACCATCAACAGGGCCAACTATACCATTGGGTAGGATCAAATCCCTGTGCATGCCATCCACTTGAACGTCATCAGTAACAAAAGTTTCTTTAATGAGTTGAGACATTCTTCTTCTTTTGTTGCCTGTCTTTGGGGGTTCTTGTTCAAAAATCTATGAGGGGGATCAATCTTGAGTTTGGCAGCTGTTTCTTTGATCCAGGTAAACTTGGCCTTAATAGTCTTAAGCAGAAGAAAATTGGCCTGTCCAGTTCTTTTGGCAGCTAATGATTCAAGTTCGAACCATTCTGATAACCCAAGTGTCTTTAGCCTGAAGTTGTCAAACACATTCATATTTCCCTGTTGGTTATCCCTCCATAAGATCATCTATGGGGTGTTTGTGGATTTGTGAATGGTGTATTTGAACTTGGTTATCTTGCCAGGGGAATATTTGTTGTTAACGCAGGCATCATAGTCAGCTTTGACTTTCCTTAGTGCCTCAGCGCGTTTTGCTTCCATTTCTATCAACCTTTGTTTTTGCTTTTCTCTTTCAGGTGGAGTCATCTTCCTTAGAGTAGCTTCATTCAATTCTTTGGCTGTCTTAAGTTCATTTAATCTCTTGAATTCCTCAGCTTGTTTCTCTATTTCTTCAGGGGTTAAAGGAATCTCATTGGAAGGTGTAAAGGTTGAGAATTGGGAAAGGTATGTGGTGGATCCTCCTGTCTCTAGCATCGTAGCTATCTTCTTGAGTTTGATGTCTGTGTCAACCAAAACTATCTCCTTTCCTTTCTTCAAGACAGAGGACTCCACACTTATGTTTTTCAAAACATCAGCTCTTCTGATAAATGCTGTCTGAGCCTGAGTTTGAATTGCTTTGGGGAGGGAGCTAACAGTGAACTTTAACTTCTTGGCAGCTGGTTCATCATCATCCCAGGATCGCTGGTGTTAACCAAAACCAGAGACTTTGATGAGTCAGCTCCAACTTGATTTTGTTGCTCCCCCTGAGTATTATCCTCATCATCAGGTATTATAACAAGTGTGATGACTTGGAGAGGAACAGGTGTAATGGTGGGGTTAGCTGATGATGAGCCTTGTTTAGCAGATGCAAGGCTGAGTGTTGTATCTTTCTCCCCCTCATGTTCATCCTGGCTTCGTAGACGTTTGGATGAACGTTCTTGAAAATGCCTTGCAATCTGTTCAACAGAGGCAGTCATAGCACGTTGCCTTTTCCTTGAAGCCCTGGCAATCTTCAATAGGAGGTTGCCATTTGCATTAGTATTGGCCTGAATGCGACTGACAATAAAGTTTGCATGACGGTATTGCCTGTTGCAAACAACATCAAATTGCCTGTGCATGGTTAGCTCATGTTCGTGAAACATGGCAGGGACCTCTGTGTCAATGACATCCTTCAATCTAGTAGAAAGGTGACTGAGTCCTTGGGCTACACCTTTCCTTGCACCATCTTTGATTGGCTCAGTAACCGCCTCAGCCACAGCCTTTTGTATGATTCCAGGGAATGTAACAGTGAAGTTGTGCATTTCAGACTTGATCACATCCAGCTTTCTTGATAAACGTTCAATGTCTAATTGATGATGAACAGGCTGAAGATTCTTGATGTTGAGGCTTTGTTGAGCATAATCATCCCCCTTGGTAAGAGATCAAAGTTAGTCTGGGCAGGATGATCAAACAAGAGAAACTCCGCTGTTGGATCATAGGCTGGGCGTTGAAAAACTGTTGTTGCTGAGGTAGCAGAGTTTGGAGTAACAAAAGTGTCCTTGGGAGGAGGAGTCTTATCGCCAGCTGGTGTGGACACAGCTATTTCTTTGGGAGGAGAGACAGATAGCTGATCTTCCTCATCTTCTTCATCCTCCTCCTCAAACATCCCTTCAGGGATTTCATCCTTAGGCATCGACTCTAGATCAGAGACATCATCCTCCAATGATAGCATTTTTTCATCAGTATTTAACAGAGGCTCTTCATCATTGGGTTTGTCTTAAGTTATTGTATCAGCCTCCTTCTCTTTTTGTACCTGGGATTCAGTGACTGGCTGTACAATTTCAGCCTGCAAATGTTTTAATTAGTAACAGGGAAAAAGATAAGGGGAATGGTCACCATTTCGCTGTCCCAGAGAGGCTGAGGGTGATTACTCAGCCACTCCAAAGGATAAATCCTTGGGATTCTTTTAAGTGTGAAAAAAATATGGTTAATGATCGCCATTCGATGCCCCTAGGAAAGCTGAGTGTGATTATTCAGCCCCCCCAAAAGGTTAAAAACTTTGGGACTCTTTTGATTGTGAAACATATGTTGTTTATGGATCGCCATTCGCTGCCCCTAGGAAAGCTGAGGGTGATTATTCAGCCCCCCCAAAAGGTTAAGAAACCTTTGGGACTCTTTTAATAGTGAAACATATGTGGTTAAAGGTCGCCTGTTACGCTGTCCCTAGGAAAGCTGAGGGTGATGATTCAGCTCCCCCTGAAAAGGATAAATCCTTTGGGACTCTTTTAATGAGGGAACCAAGAGGCTGTGTGAAGTACAGCTGATCAAGGTTGAGACATAAGTGTATTCAGGTTGTTGTTAGCCTGAATACTGTCTAGAGGGTGCAGGGTCATCGGGGTGCTTTATAAACACAAATGAATCATTCCCTGGTGCAAAGACAGGATGTACAGAAGTCTTAAAGAATTCTAAGTGCATTGACAGACTTCTATGGGTCGAGGATTACCCTAGCTTCACCACTCTCTCCTACAGACAAATGAGAGTGGCTGCTTGTGAACCTCTAAAAATGTACACTGATTACCTGTGAGATATCAGCTGGATTAGGCTGGTTCCCTGTCGTCTCAGCTGACTTTGAGACACTAGACTCTTGTTGTTGGTCAGCAGATGTATCTGTTTCCACATGAGTAGCTGGAACAGAGGAGGTGTCAGTCTTCTTTCCCTTGGCCTTAGTAACAGCTTTGGAGTGAGAAGAAGAGGGGATTTTCTTCTTCTTAGGCTGTTGGCCAGAAGAAGCCTTGGACTTAGTAGTGTGCTGCCCAGAGGTCAAAGACATAGACTTGCCAGACATAGTAGAAGTATTCACCTTCTCAGAAGAAGGGAGCAAGGGCTTCTCAGCTGTTGGTAGTTGGTTGGCCACATTCATCATATGAGCGGTGACAGGGACATCTTCAGCTCCTATTTCTTTGTAGATGGCACCTGTGATGCGGTAGGGCTTAAGAGCAGTCAAAGCATTGTTGTGGTAGTTGTCTCCCAGCAGACTTTCAAAGATCAGAGACAGGAAGCGCACATAGCATATATTCTTTTCCCTGACTTGATTCCTTCCCTTCAACTGTTCTACAAGGTTGGAGAAGAGAATGGTTCCAACATCAACATCAGCTCCCCAGATTAATCCATATGCAATAGCCTGATGGTTGAAAGACATCTGATCTTGGGATCCCTGCATTCCTCCCAGGGATTTAACAATGTGGGTGAAGAAGACACGCCACATGGGAGTGAAATACTTAATCTTCAGGGGAGATTTGGAGAGGACCTCAGCTGGTGTAAGGGTAGGGTTTACATCATGGCATGGTTTGAGTGTGGCCAGGGCTTCTTTGACAGCCTTTTTATCAACTACCTTCAGGCATTCATCTCCATGCTTCAATCCGACCACACTTGAGAAATCTTTAAGGGATAAGGCGAAAGGGTGTCCATTGCATGAAAGGCTAAATGTTATGGTGTCATCAACCACCTCAGCAGAGTACCAGAATTCCCTAAGGTATTCTTGGTAAAAGGTGGATGGGGATTTGGTGAAGGCTTCACTTAGGTCAGAATTCTGCATGAAACTGACCAGATCTGAATAGGTGATATTTGGAGCCTTTATCCATCCAATGGCGTTGTTGGAGGCGAGGATGCTTTCGTTGACCTCGAAGTTAACATTTGCTGCTTTGGGAACTGAAAACGCCATGGATTTGAGGTCGAAGGTGAAAGAAAATAGTGAATGGGTTAAGAGAGAGATTCTTAGAGAGAGAAGTAGATTTGAGAAATGAGAATGGTGGTGGGTGAGAAGAGAAAAGAGACAATATGTATATTCAAACAAAGTGAACAATTATTCAACCGCATTAAATGCAAGGTGCGAAAATGACTGCTCAAGTGGGTCCCCTTGACCTTTCAAAACTTACTTGTCTCCTCGTTATTCGAAAAATAAATGATTAAATATTTGAGAATGTTTTTTGCATTTACTTGGAAAGTAACTACCTAGTTTCATGTGAAAAACATTTAATATAGAATCAATCATTTAATGAACACATTTAATATCAAGCCACAGGCTTTGAGATATTGAGCATCCCTAGCTCAGCAACTAGCCTGTTGAACGAAGGTTCAGCCAAAGGCTTTGTAAAGATGTCAGCTAGTTGCAGCTCTGTGGGAACAAAATGCAGCTCAATATCTCCCTTCATTATATGATCCCTGATAAAATGATACCTGATATCAATGTGTTTGGTACGAGAGTGAAGAACAGGGTTGTTGGATATGGCAATGGCGCTGGTGTTGTCACAAAAGATTGGCACTTTGTCAAATAAAATTTCATAGTCAGCCAATTGACTTTTCATCCAAAGCACCTGAGCACAACAGCTGGCTGCAGCGACATATTCTGCTTCAGCTGAAGACATAGCCACAGAGTTTTGCTTCTTAGCACTCCATCCAACCAATTTTCCTCCTAGGATTTGACAGTTGCCTGAAGTGCTTTTCCTGTCAATACAGCATCCAGCATAATCTGAATCTGAATAGGCCTTGAGATCAAAGCCTGATTCCTTTGGATACCATAGGCCTAGGGATGGTGTTCCTTTGAGATACCTGAAAATTCTCTTAACAGCCACTAGATGGGATTCTTTTGGGTTAGCTTGGTACCTTGCACAGAGACATGTGGAGAATTGGATATCTGGACGATTAGCTGTTAGATACATGAGTGACCCAATCATGCCTCTATATAAAGTCTCATTAACAGAGACCCCTGACTCATCAGGGCCCAAGTTGTTGGGTGGAAGCATGGGGCATTTCACTGATGCACAATCAGCTAAGTCATATTTTTTAAGTAAATCCTTAACATACTTTTCTTGACAAATTGAAATTCCCTTAGGACATTGTTTAATTTGAAAGCCCAAAAAGTAAGTTAATTCACCCATCATACTCATCTCATATTTCTTGGTCATTAATTTAGCAAAACGTTTACTAAGATTGACTTTTGTTGACCCAAAGATGATATCATCCACATAAATCTGCACAATGATGAAATCACTCTTATCCTTGAAGGTAAAAAGTGTTTTATCAATAGAACCCCTGACAAATTTATTTTCAGTTAAGAAATTAGAAAGAGTTTCATACCATGCTCTTGGAGCTTGTTTCAGCCCATACATGGCTTTGTGTAGTCTGTACACATGGTTGGGAAACTCGCTGTTCTCAAGTCCTTCAGGTTGTGCAACATACACTTCCTCAGCCAAATCACCATTGAGGAATGCATTCTTTACATCCATCTGATACACAGTGATGTTCATATAGGCAGCATAAGCAAGGAAGATTCTGATGGCTTCTAGTCTTGCAACTGGAGCAAATGTTTCATCATAATCAATTCCTTCAGTCTGAGAGAACCCCTGTGCCACCAGTCTGGCCTTGATCCTGATGAGTTTCCAATTTCATCCATCTTATTTCTATAGATCCATCTAGTGCCTGTGATATTCTTTCCAGGTGGAGCTGGCACTAGTGTCCATACTTTGTTCCTTTTAAACTTATTGGTCTCTTCTTGCATAGCAGCTACCCATCCTTCTTCTACCAGAGCCTCAGCTACTCTTTTAGATTCAATTTGTGAGAGAAATTCAGCAAAGAGACATTCATTGGCTGAGGCTGACTCTGAGTCTTGGATTCGCTGTCTAGTTGTGACCCCTGCATTAGGTTCCCCAATAATGTTGACAAGAAGAATGTGTTGATCTCTTGACCACTTATTTTGAGGAGCTGGGGACTCAAGGACAGGAACACTTTTGGGCACAGCTGGTACAATTTGAGTTTCATCCTGCTGACTAGGAGGGCTTTCTTCAAAGACTACTTCAGTGTCAGAGTCTTCTTCAGTCATATCAAGAGGTACAACTTCATTATCAGCAGGAGAGTCTTCAGGGATTTGAAGAATTGATGAGTCATCAATAGCATTAGAAGGAGAAGGACAAACAGAGGTTTGTGGTTCTTCTTCATCAAGTTCCTGAGAGATAGGAACTTCTATGTTGTGAGTAGACAGAGGGTCAAAGGCAAGGACATAAGGAGTGACAGTGTTGGAGTGATGATGACTGGTAGGTCTGGGTTCTGTGAACTCATCACTTGGGAAAGATACATTTTCATTAAAATCAATTTAATCACCCTCTGTTCCTGTTCTCTGTATGACTTCATCATCTTCATTGAATCTAACATGGAAGGTTTCTTCTACTTCTTGTCTTCTGATGTTGAATACTCTGAAGGCTTTGGCTGTTGGAGAGTATCCCAAGAAGAAACCATCATCAGCTTTTTCATCAAACTTTCCAAGTTTATCCCTGTAGTTATAAATGAACACAGGGCATCCAAACACATGAAAATAGCTGACATCTGGAGACCTTTTTCTGACAACTTCATAGGAAGTTTTACCATGTCTTTTGACAATGATTGATCTGTTTTTTGTGTAGCAGGCTGTGTGAACAGCTTCTCCCCAAAATTGCTTTGGTAGGGCTGCACCATTCAACATAGTTCTGGCTGCTTCAATCAAAGTCCTGTTTCTTCTTTCAGCCACACCATTTTGTTCAGGGGTGCCAGCTGAAGAGAAGTTCTATGAAATCCCTTTTTCATCACAAAAAGATTCAAGTTGATGATTCTTGAATTCAGTACCATTATCACTTCTTAGAGCTTTGACTCTAACATCATTCATATTTTCAACCTGTCTGATGAAGGACATGATGGTTTCAGCTGCATCACTTTTCCTTCTGAGGAAGAACACCCATGTGTATCTTGAAAATTCATCAACTATGACCAAGGTGTATTTGTTGTGATTAATGATCTGAGGTTTGACAGGCCCAAACAAATCCATGTGAAGGAGATGTAAGCACTTGTCAATAGAGAATGATTGCCTAGTCTTGAATGAAGACCTGTGATGCTTTCCTTTGACACAGGCAGGACAAGTCTTGTCTTTAGAAAACATTACTGATGGTAGACCAGCAACCAGGTTTTGAGTGGCTATCTTGTTGATGTTCTTGAAGTTGAGATGAGACAGTCTTTTGTGCCACAGCCAATTGACACTCTTTAGCAAGAAAACAATTTGAGCTGTCTTTAGAGCACACAGCCATGTTGATGACATAAACATCTCTCCTTCTAGGTGCAATCAGCACAACATCGTTGTTTTTTTTGAATATGGTTCCCTGAGTCTTAGTAAACAAAACCTTATAGTCAGCATCACACAATTGGCGGATGCTAATAAGATTGTGTTTAAGACCATTCACATATACAACCCTGGTAAATGTAATCCCATTGCAGTTCACTGAGCCATATCCTTCTGTGTCACCTGAAGAGTTATCTCCAAACACCACTTTAGGACCAGGCTCCTTTGAGTATCTGTGCAGGTATTGTTGAATCCCTGTCATGTGTCTAGAACAACCACTATCTAGATACCATACTGATTCCTTGAGATATTTCTGCACAGATACATAGAAACAGGTTAGTTCCTATGGTGAACCCACTTTCCAGTGGGTTCCCTGAATTGCTTATTAGCAACTCTAGTGTTCCTGAAGAACTTTTGGCGTTGGGAGGGATAGTTCACTGTTTCATGGTTATAACTTCCACAGATATCACACCCAGGGAAGTCACCACACTCGTCTGAGTGATGGTTTGTGAACCCACAGAATTTACAGGGAGGAAAAGGTTTGTAATTTCCCTGTTGTCTTTTGGAACTCTGTGGTCTATCCCTAGAGGGTGTCTGAGCTCTTTTAGCTTCCATGTGTCTGTCATGATCTAAAGTCATATGGTGAGAGTTTTTACATACATTGCAATAAGGTTTGATTAACCTTTCCCCTTTGGGTTCACCTAGGACTGACTTAGGTTCATGTGAAGTAGAGCATTCAGCGGAAGGCTTAATGTGTTGTTTCAAGGGTTCTACTTCTTTCATAAGAGACAACAGGCGATCTTCAGTGGTAGGGTCAACCTTATTCATAGCTTTAGTAGCAACAGGCTTAAAGGCTACTTGTTTACCAGTTTGTTTAGCAGGCACATGAAAAACTTTAGCTGGAGGTTTCTCAATATCAGAACTAAGTTCACCCTTAGCAGTTCGAGAGGAACTTCTAGGTTCAACTCCAGAGAGTTGGTCAAAGGTGGTAACTCAGTCACATCTTCAGAGACAGGGTCATTAGTCAAGGTGGTATCTGACATATGAATTGTCTCTGTAGATTTGAAGACAATGTCTTTGGGTTTGGTGAGATTTCTCAGCTTATTTTTCTTAGCAGATATATCCCTTTTTAAGTCAACAGGCACTTCATCATTAAGCAATTGATCTATAGTGAACCTAGCACACAACCATTTTTCAATAACCTTGTTTAATTCAGAGACTTGATCATTTAAAGCAATGTTTTTCAAGGTTAATCTAGCTACTTCATTTTTCAGGGATATTTTCTCTAAATTAACCCACCTGAGAGTTTCACATTCAGCTTTAGCATTTAGCATTTCAGATTTAACAGAGTGAAACTTATCAAGTTGGTTCTTTCTTTGTTCCTCAACAAAGTGTAAATCAACAATGGTGTAATCAAGGACATGCTTACGTTCATCACTATCAGACATGGATAAAAGCCTGTGTACCTTTTTCATTGTGATGTCAACCCATTGTCCTGATTTTGCATCACCTTTTCCAACAGCTGGTTCATCCTCAGCTATCGCCATGAAAGCCCTGACTCTGGTGGTATCTTCTTCATCTGAAGTCAGTGGTTCATCATTCCAATCATACGTTTCAACAACCAACCCTTTCTCTGTCTTTTTCTCACCACCCTTCTTCTTGGACAGAGCTTCAATCTTCAAGTTCATTTGTTCTAACTCAGCTTTAAGTGCCTTGTACTTATTTTTGTAATCCTTCTTCTCAGTGTCTGATGAATTGGATTGATGAGATGAGTTATTATGTTGTTTGAACTTGTAAGGTTTGGATGAAGATGATTGATAAGAGGGTGAGGATGTCTTGGTGGAAGGACAGTCTTTTTGAAAATGTCCAAGCTTTCCACAGGCAAAGCAAGTTTCTTTTGACCTGTCAGTTGGTTTACTAGTTGATCCTACTCTTCCTGATCTTTTGAAGTATCTTCTTTGGTTGGCTAGCAAGGCTCTTTCATGGAACTCTGCATTAAGGTCTGTCAAGAACTCTTGGCTGCTACGAGTGTCTTCTTCAACATCAGAATCGCTGTCATGAGGATGTATTGCAGAGATCAATGCTTTGGAAGATTCTCCTTGGAATACAAATCTTTCAGTCTCTGACTTATAAATAGTATCAATCAGCCCTTCTTCATAATTGTACTTTCCATAAAGCTGAGCAAGGGTATCCTTTTTTATTGAGTTGTTAGCTCTCTGAGTCTGATTCATGCTCAGCCACTTTCTTGGAAGGCTGTTGACAAATATGGCATTGATCTCAGCTTGACCAATAGTGACATCATTCATTGCTAGGTCATTGAGAAGAATCTTTAGCCTAGTATAGGTTTGCTGAACCTTTTCACCTTCAAGTGACTTGAAGGCATTGAACTGAAGTCTGAGTGCCTGAATCTTTGTCTCTCTTGTTTCAGAGGGTCCTTCATGGCCAAGGATGAGGTCTGTCCACATTTGTTTAGCTGTGGGACACTGAATGACAGACTTCATGATATGCTTGGGAAGACAGGATATTATGATGCTTTTGAGACGTTTATCTTGGTTTGCCAATTTTCTATCAGCTGGAGTCCATTGTTTGAGAGGTTTGGGAAGAGGGTTTTCTTCAGTGGATGTAAGCGCCATGGGAATATAAGGACCATTTTCTAAAATTTCTAGAAGAAAAGGTTCAAACCCATCGAGATACACAAGAAATTGACTCTTCCAACTGGCAAAATCTTCTTCATCAAAGACTGGTACACTTGTGACGTGTGATCCACCTCTTGAGTCAAGAAGTTGGGGTAGATCATCGTCATTGGCAGGAGGATTAAGTCTTGGTGAAGATGGGTTTGTGGAAGGTGATTGTGGTGGGTTAGAAGTTTCTGGCATGGTGGATCTTGATTATAAAACTGAGAACGATGTTTCTTGAAGGTTTTAATATCAAACACTGCTCTGATACCAATTGAAAGTCCCTAATCAATGCAAGAAACCCTAATCTTAACTTAATCAACACAAGGTATTACTTTTCAAACGTAATCTTATTATTGTATAATAAAGAATTACAAGTGTTATGGATAACACCGTTTGATGACAATGTGTTGTGCACACTTTGAACAACTATAAACCCTAACTTATGAATACAGTCGTAGCTGTTTGATTCACTAAGTTATATGCAATAATGTTATGAATATCTCAAAGTGTTAAACATTAATGCATGGATACACATCCTATTTATAGTGTTACGAGATTGACCTAAATAGTACTTGATGGTGACTACACAAGCTTTTACAAGTTCCCACATCAGTCACATGATGTCCTTCTATTCTTGGTAGTCTTCCATTATGCTTTAAGGAAACAATTGTCAAAACAGTTTCCTTTTTCTTCATAGTCTCGAACACACAAATGGCATGTCCAAAGTGTGCTAAGTGTTAACAGGGTATTGCCACCCCTGTTAACCCTCAACCCCTCAGAGTCCCTGACACATCTTGGCTGTTATCCATCACAGCCAATGAGTATGTCTTCAAGTAATCTTTGACTTCCTTGACAATGTCTCTGACATGGACTCCTCTGAGGTTGCTCACAGAGACTTGGATCTCTGTGAGTCTTGCGAAACTTGCCTGCCTCCTAGGCACAGGCAAGGGACTATCTAACAGCCTAATTATGTTTAAATCAATCATCAGGGAATCTAACAAGTTTAGATTCCCAACACAGTCAAAAGTGAAAAATCCAAAATCTAGGGTTGTCACATCACTCCCTCCAAATAGAAATCTCGTCCCGAGATTTACTCCATAATCTCAAAAAACATCATTTCACAACCAACTCGCTATCTCTCTTATAAGAACATAACCGGATCATCCGTATGACTACAACAACGCCCTCAATAAATATAAGCTCAAGACAAATTTTAGGACCCCCAACTTCGGATAAACGATCAAGCCCATGGACAACTAACGGACGTTTACGTGAAAGAATTTAAAAATATGAACCAAAACCTGAGACTCCAAAAGATAACATAAAACATGTATCGACTCCCAACGAACCATGAAAACGGACCAATGACACAAGAAGCACCCAACGACAACCGAAACGTATTACGACCGGTGACATACTATTAAAACCTTGTGCAAAACCAAATTTTTACCCCAGAATGGATTTTGTACCTTAATGTATATTAGTTGTTCTAAAACCATGGTATCACATTAGTAATTGATGTAATCATTTGACGAAAAAAAATCTATAGTCTCTTCACGAACGATCAATTGTTTAAAGCACACAACACAATATCACGCGTCAACATTGACTCCGGAACCCACATTCTTCATTAATGTAACAATCTCTATAATGGATACATCTAAAATCCTATCCCAAAGCAGCCCTATGTTAGCCTTCTAAGTCTCCACTATCCCAAAATACCCAAAACACGAGTTTAAAGCATGTTGTCCGAAAATTAATCTTGAATTCGACAGTTGTACAATTAATTCGACCAAGCTACTGACTTCCATTGACAATACGTTCTAAATATTTGAAAAGTACGCTCCGAGTACATAACTTTAGGCTTTTGAATCACCCAAAAATCTTTAAAAACGAATAAGTTATAACCAAAACGATTTTTACCTAGAATCTGCCCAGACATTAGCGACAGTTTCTGATAGTTTAACGATGAATTCTAACAATTTAGCGACAGTTTCTGCCTACTCCGATTTATAACAAAAAAAAAAACGATTTGAAACCCTAAAATCCCTCATTAATTACCAAATTCAAGACTTAATTTATTTTAATTCCAGAAAATTAGAAACCCTTACCCATCATATGAGTAACTACATGATTTTAACATATTTAATTAAATAAGAACAAGAATTTAACTAAAGATCATTAGCTTTAGGTGATCAAAACCAATTTTAGTTTTTTTTTTTAAATAATAATAATAAACAAGCCATACTTATATGTTAAAAAAATATATATCCCATCTTATTTCAAACACGCTTACGACACTTAACCCTTATTTCACCGACTACCAACAACTATTTTAACTATTTACAAATTCCATTTCTTTTACCACATAAGATATAAACTAAAAGATACCGTGATCCCAAAAAGAATTCTCCACCCTCTCAATAGCCTCTACACCAAAAGTACCGTACAAACAAATACGTGAAATGAGGACTCGATAAATGCGCTACTACAGAAGTTGAACATCCCAAAGAATGAAGAGCTATAAAACCATACTAAGAATACAACCGATAAGTAGAAGGGATATACACATATATAGGCATAGACGTACATACACTCAAATCCATACAACATATACAATACAAGCATGTATTAACTCTCTTTCATGCAACCATACTTAGGAATCCATTGATGTCGTGGTACTTGTATAACTATGTTGGCCACCATACTTATACCAGTCCCCTTTCACTAATGCACTCCCTCCTATGATGACACTTATAAGAATTAATACTACACATAACACATCAGTCTACCAACTCAAATAATCACATATATCCTACAACTCATATAAGCACATAATCCACAACATAACATAAGGTCCGAAATCACATGTATTAAAATAACATAGCCAATGCATGAAACAAATAAACTCGTAGTCCAGCTGAACCAGCGTAGACTAAATTCAAAATGTATAAAGAACATGGAAACGTAATTAAACGAAATCCAACAATGACTAGCGTATACGACTATAGTTCTACCCGCACTAGCCAAAACTCGTAAAGAAAATAAAATGTAGCTAAGTATGAACTTACTATGGTTCAATTCGTACTAGTCAAAACATCGCAATAAATAACATCCAAACACATCAATTAATATAAAATGCACACATACTCCTATGACGCCTATATGCAGGGACCCTTAAGCTATATACTAGGCTACGCGACTAGGAAACCTAATTCTCTATAACCATTGTCTCTGATACCATTCTGTCACACCCCACCATGGCGGAATATATGGGGCGCGACGTATGGATATCATCACAACAATAGCGTGTCTATAGAGTTAACTAAATGAAATAGAAATGTCATAAAAAGGTGACACAATGCCATGACAATATCTCAAACAATGCAGGCGCCTAGGTAAGTAGGTAACATGCCTACCTCTTACCAAAGACATACAAATAAACAAACATCGAACATATAGGTACCATAAAGTCTACTTAATTAAAAGACAAAATAAAATCTAAGAGAAAAGGGATTCCTCCTAATGCAATCCTAGCAGCCTCTATAATCTAGCCACTTCTAACATCATCTTGCACAACTACCTCACCTGAAAATGACACTAAAATCTGTCAACACAAAGTTGGTGAGAACATAGGTTTAAGTTATCAAAATATCTTAAGAAACCCTGCCAACCGCTGTAAATAAGTTGAAGGAAAACAATTTATAGTAATGGACCATAATATGATAATCATGTTACATGCATCCACAACAAAACATAAACCAAGTACCGATCACATCTACAATTCACAAAGCACACTATAACAATCAAGAAGTATCCCGTCACGCACACAAGAACACACACCACACTATCCGGATCTTTCCCAGACCACCTGTGGAAGATGAACTATATCCCCGTCGAGATATCTTGCCTCCGAAGAGACGATGCACAAGTACTCAGGACGGATCGTGCCCCACGAACCAAGAACTCAGGACGGATCGTGTCCCACGAACCAAGAACTCAGAACCAAGAACTCAGGACGGATCGTGCCCCACGCTCCACACACATCACAACTGGTCCCATAGACGCCCATACATCTATGTACCAATCCCAATCATAACACAATCAAGATTCACATATCAGAACATGTATCAAAGCACATATCAAAGCACATATGAGAACACATAAGCACGCAAGTCACACAATATCACATGTATGTCCACACATTTTAAAACATAGTACTAAATCATGTTAAAGAACATTGCAAGTGTCATCTCCATCCCATACTAGAAAAATATTTAAAAACGTAGCAAAACGGGACTATGAACTCACCTGATAGCACAGCAAGCTAGCACTCCTGCAAACCTATAAAATCATACACGACACCCTTAGCTCAGGTCTTAACACCCAAGTTAAGTAACAATCAAGGAGATGAATCTAATCCCCACTATCTAGTTCTCCCACTACAAGCTATTCTATACGTAAAATTCCAGTTTTTCCCCGGTACGGTTTACTAGTCACTAAACGATCACATGAAGTGAACTTAACACCACACTTGACTCCTACCCTACTGGAGTTATGTTGTTATATGATCCGAACTTCAAAAACTAATTTTACTTTCTAATTACACGTTTAACCCTTTCGTTTAGTCTCTACGCCAAAAGTCGTTTTCACCAAAACTGATTTTCCGTACATGCTAAATGTTTGACACCAAAACCCCGACCTAAACACCATAAATTTTATTGAAAACCTCCAGTCCTTTTATATACATTATAAAGATTTCCCAAATCAAAAATATTTGGCTATCTTATCCTTTTGGTTAGGTTTTGACTCAAATCCTCGAAATCAAAATTTATTCCTGAACAGCGCACTGTTTTTGTAAAAATTATTTGACGACCTTTCCGAACTCCATTTTCGACCAACCTTACATTTTTGAAAAGTAGACTCCCTGAACTTAATTTTAAAAAAAAGAAACTCGACCAAAGGTGCTACCTACTGCACGGAACAGTCGACACAAGACAGCCTTAAAAATCAGACCGTTTTACGCCTTTATGCACTAACCCTCTAAACATCATTAATTATCCCTAAATTTATAACACAAACCCTAAAATCATTAATGGATCTTAATTAATATATTTTTCCAGAAAATTAATAAAACCCTAATCATCTCAATGATGGTTAATTAACAATACAATTATCATTAATTAATAAAAACATAAATTATATTAAGGTTTAATTGATCACTTACCTTGAAACAAGAAAAATTAATGAACCCTAATCATAATTTCGACTTCTCTTGATATCCATGGAAGATTTAGACTGATTTTAGGTTTATTTAGGGTTATTAGTCGTTTTTAGGGGTCTAGGGGTGTTTATATAGGCCTTGGTAACCTTCTAGACAAGTTTAGGCCCAATTAGGACTTTTAAATGGTAATTATCCTATTTTTATTAATTTAATTATTAAAATTAAGGCTATGGGACCCACAAATTCGACACTTCTCTATGTTTTATCATATTTACACTCTCCCCCTTCTATTTTATGTTTACATATACTCCTATACACTTTCGGGACCAAACCGTGTACCCTTTTGCTAATTTTTCGACTTTTTACGCGATTTTTGAACTAGCCTTCATTTCTAAAAGTTTCTAAATATAGAAAGTAACTATAAAACTTATCCTAACCATATTATATATACTTAATACATACATACAATATCCGATACGTACACGAAACCTTATCAAAACGATACCCGAACTTTTCTGCAGTTCATTTCTGAACTCATTTCATTTCATTCCATTTCGTTTCATTTCAAACTTATACCATGATTTATACATTCATGTGAACTCATGAGCACGAACCAACCCCATCACATCATCATATAACGTACCATGTACTACGTAAACAATGTCTAACATCATGATAAAGTCTCAAATATGAGCACATAACACATAAACGCACACCAAGCACCTGATCAAGATCAAACAGTCAAAAGTGAAAAATCCAAAATCTAGGGTTGTCACACATAATGATCCGCCAAAATAGCCGGCACAACGATTGCTTCCCCATACCCTTCGGTGGGTGCACGGAGTAACTCCTCCATTGTTCGGTTATCGGCCATCTCTACAACAATAGGTGGAAGCTCGGGTTCCACTATTCGTTGTTGACGATTTCTATTTCTACGAGGAATATTTTCGAGCCTATTAAAATCAATCACAAGACGTGAAAAACGTAATTGCATACACTACAAAGACGAGAATTTTAGAGGATTGAAGAAGAGAAATTAGACAAGATGAAGATTATTTTTGGTATTTTATTTGGTATTGCTCAATAAAAAATGATCGATAAATAACAACGAATAAGAATAACTACTATGGAAGTAAATTAAAATCAATCACAAGACGTGAAAAACGTAATTGCATACACTACAAAGACGAGAATTTTAGAGGATTGAAGAAGAGAAATTAGACAAGAAGAAGATTATTTTTGGTATTTTATTTGGTATTGCTCAATAAAAAATGATCGATAAAAAACAACGAATAAGAATAACTACTATGGAAGTAAATTACCCTTGGTCGACTTTGAAACGATAGGTGAAAACCTAAACGTCTCGAGGTTCAATAAGTAAACTAAAAAAATAAGATTTATTACTACTTGAGTCGGCAAACCAATAATAGGTCGTCCCTCTCAATATACGCACAAGCAAGCGGGGAAACGAGGTGGCACAAAGCACTTAAAAACATTTTTCCTTAGACAGCCTTTTATAGCACGTCGCCTTATACCCGCCTTATAGTTTGTATAAATCGAGTTCAAACTTCTTATTAGTATTTATCTATTTTGCCTTTTATTTTTGTTTTGGATTCGACTACAATAGCTAGGTGATGAGATCCCAACTAAGGCCTTATTTGATAAGTATGTAAGTTTATTGTTCTACGTAATACAATATATTATTCACAAAAAAGAGAAAAACGATACATACTATATAATAGAAAAATAACAAAACTTTCCGAGGACGGAAAGGGTCTTCAAATCAACGATCAACAAATCTCCACAAAAGCGAATAGTACACAAGATCCCCGGTAGCGGCGCCAAATTTTTTGATGTGTCGTTGATAGTATATGTGATAATTAAGATTACGTTATAGGGTAAATTAGAAAATTACCTTTAGGAAAAAGTAATAGACTAATATTACCAATGAAGAATTCAATTAAACACGTGATGAACCAAGTTCGTTGTACACGAAGATCGAGTGAATTTGAGACGATTTTGTTTTGATTTGGACAATTGATGTGAATTGGTTTTCGGTTTTTAAAACAAGAATTAAATCTACAAATTTTAAACTATTTAAAATTAACCTAAAGTGCATGAATCGTTAACCCCCAATTAATTATCTAAAAACAATTACTTTAAATTAATACTATTTAAAAATTTAAACTATTTAATAATCTATAAAAAAATATTCTATTTAATAAGTGACTTTTAATCTATTTTAAGAAATCTATTTATCTTTTTAAACTAAAAAAAACTTTATCAAAATATACTTATACTAAATCTTTTTTAAAAACATTGTTTATTTAGATCTAAAGTTATAAAAAACTAATTATTAAAATCAACTAATTAAAACTTTTAAATTAATAAAAACATTTTTACTTTTATCTTTATTTTTATTTTAAAACTATTTATTATTTATTTTATTAAAACTAAGTTTACTTAATTAAAAATTGGCCAGATAAAATAATACTATATTAATTGAATATCGGTTAAAGAACTCAAACGAGCACTAAGCTCAGTTGGTAAACATGTAGGACCTTTACCCTTGAGGTCAAGGGTTCGAGTCCCATAAGGGACCTATTTTTGAGATTATTATTTTTTTACAGCTTAATCAAATGAGTCATAAGAGTGACTTTTGAAACAAACAATTTGGAAGTGAACTGATAAGGCTATCAGTTTTGAGTTAAATAGATTAATTAAATCGATAACAGCTAAAAATAAACAATTCAAGTAAAATAAATCAACAACCTAAATTAACCATATCTGATTAAGCAGTAACTAAAAAAACAGAAATATCAGCCTATCCAATTACCCTAGAAACTGATATCTCATTATAACAAACATCAATTTAATTAAGCTAAACAATGCAACAAGATATCTCAAATAAATTCCAAAAACTGAAATAAGAACAGAAACAAAAAAAAACTCCTACTTTTAAATATCAGTAAACTTAATAAGGTGCAGACAGAGATAAGAAAAAAACCAAGTACCAAAATTATACTCAGAATAACCAAGCCAAAATCAACTCTAACACTTCATATCTGAATCAACTTTAACTAAATAGTGTCTCAGAGCAGTTAAACATAAACATTCAGTTAACAGATTATATAATCAGATTTTCATTTGCATAGCTTAAAATAACTACTATCAATAAAAGAGTGAACAATAATCTAACTCTAAAACAAATCAGCAGACACAAACGTAACCTAGCAGGTAAAATCTAACAGCTTAAGCTTTTAACTCAAACATCATAACAGATTTATAAAAACGAACATGTAAACAAATTGAACAACCTATTCAGCAATACAAACTCAACTCCACATTTATCTAACTAAACAACTTAAACATTAACATCAAATTTAAACTAAAAGCATGAAATTAAAAAGGAGATTGAACCTTTTGTTGAAAACCATTGGGAAGTAGGTTGTGCTGAACAACCTAAGAACGAAACTCGAAACCCTAATCCACCATTAACCGTCAACCGATCCACCACCAAGTTATTCGAACCATTAACGTCAAAACTGAACTCCTTTTGACATTCGGACAGATTTTAGAAGACTTTCCAGTAGGGAAAGTCTTTTATCCAATTTTTACTTTTAGATATTTGAGTAAAAACTATTAATTAGTTTTACCAAATACATTCATTATTATAACATCAATCAGATTCAAGAATAAATTTGTAAAAATAATAAAAATTAATTCGAACAGTAAGTTTAAACACAATTAATACTCCAATCACTTTTTCATTAATAATCAAGAAAAACTTACAATACTTTTAAGAAAGAAATACAAGATTAAACCTAAATCTAATTTAACATTATAACATTAAAGTAAAAAATAAAGGATGAAAATTACAAGTAAAATGGGGAGTTTTTATAGCCATCCCCAAGGCTGCTGAGGAAGCATCTCCGAATATTCTCCAGCATATTCTTCTTTCTTTGTGGCCCTTAGATCAATCCTCTCTCCTGGTTGTTTTAATCGGATGGTTGTAAAATCACAACTAGCACACAGATTGCCAACGTGGCATCCATGTGTGCTAGTTGTGTTTCTTTTTAGCCTCTTGATTGGTTGATTGTGGAAATTGAGGTGTTTCACCCAATCAATCTCTGCCACGTAGCTCTTTTCTTTCCATCAATCTCTTCCTTAAACCATGGAGATTTATTTCCCACACACGTGAATTAACCGTGTGATGAAAAGCCCCAAATAATATCAAGTAAATAATGATTTAGGGTTTGGGAACAGTAACTATTGTTACTGGTTTATTTTGGGGATGAAAGGAGATGATGCATAGAAAACATCGAATATTATTTAATGTGTAAAAGTGGGGTGACAGATGTGAGTGGGGATGAGATACGTTTATTTATTTGTGAGAAAAGGTGTAACGTGTGATGTGTGGGGATAATATCAGTTTGACAAATAAGTGAATAACTTTTCACTTATTAACTTTCAACTTCCAAAAATCATAACCCTAATGGGCCTTCAAAAACATCCGTCCCAAATTGTTATCATGGGCCAATCTTGGACTTGGAAATGGACTTGGGATTAAAACTTCCATCCGAGACTTTATTTATAATTTGGGCCTGAATTTAGGCTTGAATTTGGCCAAGTTTCAAAAGTGTTATAATATTTATCCAATATTGGGCTTTTCAGGCCCAATAAGCATTTATGGGTCCCACTTGCTCAAAAAATCCATATAAAATTAATTCCGCTAAAGTAGAGCTCGATTTTGGCTTTGTTGATCTTTTTCTTCAAACTCGTGTCGATATTTGCCGGTTTTCGCGAACTTGGTACCTACACACATCAAAACAACAAAACAACATATATAAGGTATTTTTGATACATTAATTGCATATATTCATTGTTTAATGATATAATTGATATGACTAAAATAGCTCATATCAATCTTCCTCGCGGGTTTAAAAAGGTTTTTTAGCTAGCATAAAAGCGAGGCTATAGACTCACCTTAGCACAAGAGTAGTAACAAGACGATCGCCGACGATAGATGATGCCCGATAAACACGCAAGCCGCAACCTTCCAAATAAGGGGTGCACTTTAATAATAATATACTCAAGTATAATTCATACTTAGTAAGATCAAAATTAACAATTTAAAATCATGATAAACTCACACAAATGACCCATACAAGTGATATAAGTAACAACTCTACATCTTCATTCTACTACACAACACTATCGATAACATTCTGCCAGTTCATACCAAATGTACAAGCTGTTTTTCTGTACTTAGACACATCCATTTTTTATGAAACTAACTGAGAAACTCACTTAATATATTTAGAAAGAACTCCTAAAATTTTACCAAAAGATTTGACCTCTAAGACCTTCTACCCAACACATCTTTGACTTTCAAAATCCGGACAGTTTTACACCTTCGACTTACAAAACCATTTTAACCTTTCAAACCAACTCCGTATACAAAACCGACACTTGAGTTTAAAAATAGACTCACAACCCTAGGTTTAGAGCTCAAGAACAGCCCTCGAACATTTTCAAAAACTCATATTATAGTACCCGAGATTCGACCAAAATATCAACAACAAATTCGGATTGTGTTGACACTCGTCTCCCGGCACACTAATAATCAAACTAGCATAACTTCCTACTCGTTTTGAATTGGAAGACCTATCTTATACCAAATCGAAGCTTATGAAAATCTATACAACAAAGTCTAATCATACCAACCATTTCTAATATACCCTTTTAAAAATCACATCAAATCAACTTTTTACCCTGTTCCAACCATTTCTATAACCCTAATATCAACCTACAACTATCCAAATCAAGCCTTAACACCTCTAAATCACTTGCATGTCCTATTCTTTCATAACCTAATTCACAAATCATTCATGCAACAACAAAAATTCAACTATAATTGTAACAAATACCACATGCACTCATAAAAATACATCAATCACTTATTGATCTTCATGAAATAACTAAAAAAAATAAAAGATCATTATTTTTAGATTTTTTTTTCAAAATCAACGCATGCAACACTTGAAAACTATGATCCAGATGATAAACAATACATACAATTCATTAAAATGGATCAAAACAACCAGAATTCTTCAAGAAATAATTTTGAAAAAAATATTTATGCATGTTAACAAAAATTATACCAAAATGATCACCTTTAAATTTTATGGATGGGACTTACTTTAGTTTTTATTGAATCAAACTAGAAATCAAAGTTTTTGGGGTTTAGGGGTGTTGTGCAGGACATAACTAAAGAAGAGAAAAAGAAGAGAGAAATTTTTTTGGAGTGTGTGATTTTTTAGAATGAGAGAAATGAGGAAATGGTTGGTGGAAATTATATATATAGTGGGGTGTGAGGGTAGAAAGTGTAAATTTTGCTTTCTTTTGGACTTAAATGTAAAATACAAGCTAAATAGCATGAAATGACTAGTAGTCAATTTTAAAAATATTTACGGGGTTCGGGTTTCATAAAAATACCTTTCAAAATTTAAATTGCACACGAAATATGATATAATATAGTTCTAGTACGACTTAATACACAATTAAAAATGAAAACGTCAAACTATCAAACATCGAAACAATCGATAATAAAACGTAAAGTATTCGGGCATCCGTCGGTATCGCGATCACTAGTAGTCCTCATAACTCGTCAAAACGTAAAATAAAATTTCCAACATCGGTTTCAAATTAAACCGTCAAACATAATAGTATTCAAGCTCATCAAAAACTTTAAAAATACTCGCAAAATAGGATTAAATAATTACCTCGGTATCTATGACTTACGCACATCCCAACATGTACGTTATATGTTCAATGGATGAGTCGTATTGTATTGGTTAGACGTTATATGTTCAATGGACCGAACCGGAATGAATCAGGAAACTAAACCGACTGGACCGGAATGAAGTGAGAAAGTAAACTCACCGGGATTATATTATTATTATTTTATAAATAATAATAATAATTATTTTATATATATATATATATATATATATATATATATATATATATATATATATATATATATATATATATATATATATATATATATATATATATATATATATATATATATATATATATATATATATATATATATATTAATAATTTTATTTATATAAACAATAAATAAACTATACTTATTTAATTTGACATAAAGTATCCCTGGCGACAAGTCGCCGAGGAAGGTTCAGACCATATACGACAAAAGTAGGTACATAAGTATGCATTGACAAGTCAAACTTTCAAAAATAATCCCTGGCGACATGTCGTCAGGGAAAATTCGACACACACCGCCCAAAAATTTTCATATACGTGCCATTCTCGCTAGACGACAAAAACCAAAACTATCCGCAGCGACATGTCGCCGGGGAAAGTGTAGTCAAAAGCAACACTTTTTTAGACCAGATCTGCTGCCCTACAAACACAAACAGTTATCCAAAAAAACAACCCGACGGAAAACCATCATATATCACCACCACATTCATATATCATCACCACAACCATCATATATCATCACCACCACCATCTTAATCATCATCATCATCTTAATCATCACACTACCACTATCATAATCATCACACTACCACTATCATAATCATCACACCACCACTGCGCCGTCACTCCATTTACCACTGCCACCATCATCATCTCCGCCTACCACCACCACTACCACCATTTCGTCACTTGCACAAGAGCACCATTAATCACCATCATCTTTAATAAAGGTTTTATATTATATTTTAGATTTTGATTTTGATTTAATAATTGATATGGTAGTTGATAATTAATATAAATTAATGTTTTGTTTTATGTTATTTATCCCATCTCCCGACCCAGCCAAGCCACGACCGCAGCCGAGCCCGACCACAACCGAAACTCGACCACAACCGAAACTCGACCACAACCGAGCGTCGACCACAGCCGAGCGTCGAACGCAGCCAAGTCCCGACCACAGCCGAGCCTCGGTCGTAGCCAAGTCCCGACTACAGCTGAGCCTCGACCGCAGCTGAGCCCCGACCACAGTCGAGCCTCGACCACAACCGAACACTCTTTAATGGTATGTTTTTTATATTTTTTAATTGTAATTTATAATACATATTATTTTTTATTTAGTTTTTCATTTTAGATTCCCCGGCGACATGTCGCCAGGAATGTATAAACTTGTTAATTTCTGTTAAACGTAAATCCAAACACTCCTAAACAGTGTAAAACACAAACCCAAACACTCCTTATGTTTCATATTTGATGAGAATAAGCTGGTAAGTTTATCCGAATAAGCTATTTTCAAACAGCTTATCCTGATAAGCTTATCAGAATAAGCTGTTTGAAAACAACTTATCCTAAAAAGTTTATAGGGACAAGCTGTTTGAAAATAAGCTTATCCTGACAATCAAAATAAGCTGTTTCCAAACAGCTTATCCTGATAAGCTTATTAGGATAATCTATTTGAAAACAAATTATCCTAATATGCTTATCAGAATAAGCTATTTTCAAATAGCTTATTCTGATAAGCTTATCAGGATAAGCTGTTTTCAAATAGCTTATTTTTATAAGCTTATCAGGATAATCTGTTTGGAAACAACTTATCCTGATAAGCTTATTAGAATAAGCTATTTTTTTATTTGATATAAATGTTTTATTGAACTAAACCGTATGAATGTTTTAGGATTTTAGCAATAATTTCGGAAAATTCCTGCCTGAATTGATCAACCTATAGAAAACACTTCCGAAGTTAATTTAGTTGGAATTAACTTCGGAAAGTCCCCTGTTTGGGACTGCTTTTGATTTTTTTTGTCTCATTTAGGATATGAATGCGTATAATTGGTTTACTATTTGAGATGATTTCGACATTGTTTCTCATTTAGTCCTACGAATATGTCTTTAAACACATATTTGGGGAGTTGGAGGGGAAATGCTGCCGAAATTTTCTCAAATAGTAAATCGGTTATAAGCATTCATATATGAGGCGAAACATTCAAAGGGTGGGTTAGAATTGCATTCCATAGTTGCAATAGGTGAACATAACATCTTTTATACTTGATAATTATATCTTTTATAAATAATATTATATAATTATATACTTTATAAATAATAATTATATATTTTATAATTATTTTTTATTATCTGATATAATACAAATTATTATTTATGAAATATACAACTAAATGTATCGTTAGAACAAAATTATGGTACTCATTGATAAGGGTTGGACATGGTTAGAGCGTCATGAACCAGAATTTATACTTGGTCTTGCAAGCTTCATCAAGCATTGCGAGTCGTTTGTGAATAGTGTTGGGAACATAGCATGTCCATGCAAGTCTTGTCGAACAATACTCTCGGTACATATCGGGTTTCTTTCTAAGCACATTATGAAATACGAGTTTGACCAAGGTTATATAACTTAGGTACACCATGGTGAACCGGCTCCTCCTCCACCTCCGTCACCACCGCCACCACCACCAGTAATAGATAACATAAGACAACCTTTGATTAGTGACATGACAACGTTACTTGATGATCTTAGCATTTTCCTCCGAATTATTGACCCAACTAAAGTAACAGACCGACTCAAGCGAACGAGTTTGAAGAGTTATATGTCAGTTCCAATGAGGAGTTGTACCCTGGTTGTGAATAAGCGACCCGATTAGACTTTATGGAAAAGTTTACACATTTTAAGGCTAAAGGTAAAATCACCATACCATATTTAATGAAATTCTAGAGTATTTGCAAAAATTCTTTCCCCCAACAAATGATACAAGCTCCCACCGTCATACTATGCAATAAAGAATATATTTGAGACGATTGGGTTAGGGTACGACTCGATACGTGCTGGGAACAAGATTGTTGCTTATTTCGGGAAGGAAACAAAGATTTGGATTTTTGTCCGGTGTGTAATACAAGTAGATGGAAAGAGAGTAACACGCCGGGGAAGAAATTTACTAAGAAGGTGTTGCGTTACTTTCCAATCATTTATAGACTAAAACGTTTGTACAAGTCTTGTAAAACTGCAAATGATATGATTTGGCATGCTACTGGAAAGTGTACGGAGCCCGGTAAGCTGCAACACCCGTGTGATGGTGCAGCCTGGAAGAAATTTGACGCCAAGTATACGGAGTTTGCAGAAGAACCAAGAAATGTTAGACTAGGGTTGGTTGTTGATGTTTTTAATCCATTCGACAACCTTAGCTAGACTTACAGCATGTGGCTGGTGATATTGACAACATAATGCTGATGTGTTAATTCCTGGTCCTAAATCCCCAGGCAAGGACATTGATGTTTACTTGAGACCTTTTTAATTGATGATCTACAACTACTATGGAGGGGTGTCGATATTACAGACCAAGCTAAAGGCGAGACGTTCAAAATAAGAGCGATACTTTTATAGACCATCAATGATTTTCTAGCTCGAAGTAGTTTGTCTGGGTGAAGTGGACAAAGTTACAAGGCTTACCCTACATGTAATGACGATACTCCATATGTTCGTGTGGCAAGAAAAATAGTTTATGTTGGCCGTACAAGATTCTTATCGCGGGGCCATAAATTGAGGTATTCACGTGACTTCAATGGTGAAACCAAACACAAACCCTATCCTAGAACATTTGAGATGAAACACATTGAGGCTCAGTATGCTACACTACCAAATCGTCTGCCAGGTAAACATCCGGAATGTGGGGGTGTGAAGATAACACACAATTTTCGGGTCGAGCCTAACTGGTCTAAACGGTCTATTTTTTACGAGCTGGAGTATTGGCCTTGCCTTTCACTAAGACACAATTTAGACATCATCCATATCAAAAAAATGGTGTTGGAGGTCATTCTGAACACCTTGCTGATAAATGACAAAAACTAAAGACACCGCTAAGGCAAGACAATACTTGCAAAAGTCAGGCATTCGAAAAATCTTGTGGCTCACCCAAAAAACAAACGTGAAGTGCCAGAAGCCTCAAGCTTCGTATTCCTTCACACTAGAGAACAAGAAATAGTTTTGTTAGTACATCAAAGGAGTTAAACTACCAGATGAGTTCGGATCCAACTTCAAGCACAAAGTGACCAATAACGATACCAATATAATGGGCCTGAAGTCTTGAGACTGTCACATAATGATGCAATGTTTACTTCCTTTTGCACTTCAGTAATACTTGCCTGATAAGATTCAAAGACCATTAATTGACCTATGTAACTTGTTTAAGAAACTCTTCTCTGCAACTTTAATGGAGGAGGACATGTTGAATGATGTGAAAAAGGTGGCGACATTCTGTGCGATCTTGAGCTCATATATCCTCATGATTTCTTTGACATCATGGTTCACTTGGTTCTAGAGGCTCTTGAAGGCGGGCCTATCCGCCCCCGATGGATGTTTCCATTTGAAAGATACATGAAAACGCTAAAAGGTTATGTATGAAATAAAGCTAAGCAAGAAGGTTCGATTGCGGAGGGTTATGTTTCACAAGAATCATTAAATTTTAGTTGTCATTATTTTTGGGATGGTGTTACCACTAAATTTAATCGTCTCGACCGTAATGTGGACCCGCCTCCCCTAACGTGTCATTTTCAGGTGTTCCGATCTGTATGTAACCGATTAGGAAAAAGTCGTTTATTCCGTTTCCTTACCCAGAGTTCAAGAAAGTGGAATGGTATGTACTAAACAATTGTCCTGAATTCAAAAAGTACATTTCCGAGTTCAAGAGGTACGCATTTTTTATTTTGAAACTTCTTTTTCTTAAAAATAACGACTTATTCTAATACCATGAACGTTTTTCAGTTTATATCCTCACAAAGACACTGAAAAAGAATTCCCCGCCTGGTTTGGGTCGAAGGTAAACTTAGACTTATTTTGTGTACTTAACTATAAAAAATAATAGTATCATAAATAGTGCTCTTTATCTAATCCTTTATTCCTCATAGATCTGTCAACGTCATGTAGACAATGACAAAAACCAAGAGGTTAGCAGAACCAGCGAGTTATTCACATTGGCTTGTAGACCATTATTGACTCCAATCTTACTAAACTCTTGCGTAGTCGACAGTGTGAGGTATGTCGTGCACAACCGCGATGAACGTCGCACAACTTAAGACAACGACATTTATGCGCATGGCTCTGACAACACAATGTCTTATCTTCAGCTTCAACAGATCGTCGTGTTTAAGTATTTGTCATTTAGTGTTGTGTTGTTTCAATTTAAGTAGTTCGAAACTCGCAACGTATCACATAAACAACGTCTTATCTATAGAAACAACATGACACAACTCACCGACACAAGAGGTGAGTAGTGGAAAAATGATCAATACATTCTCGCAACAAAAGTCAAACAAGTCTTCAACATTGAAGATAAGAACAAACCCAACTTGATAGTCGTTGAACATGTTAATCATAAAAAAATTTCCAAAGGGGGTGTCATCATGTCAGATGTCATTTTCATATATTATACATTTCGACAACCAATCTGATCTACCACTTTCCACTAATTAGAATGACTTGGGTGATCTGACCTTGCATATAGATGGCCAATCAACGGAGCTTGATGCACCGCTAATATCATTGATGTTGCTGACGAAGACGATGGTATTACAGATGATGAAGACGCCCCTCATGATTTAAGTGATGAAGAACGTATCAATGATGATGATGGTGAAGACAAAGTTTATTCTAGTGAAGAAGAAGATTGACATTTAGTTGTAACTTGCAAAAGACACTTATATGTTTGAACGAATGAATAAAATTGTTGTGGATTTTTAAATGTCTATATTTGTTTGGATGTTTTGTATTTGTATTTGTGCATGCTTATATTATTTTGTTCATGAATTTGTCTATCTTATGCTAATTGTACTTGTACAGATGTCGTTAGCAGATGTTACACGATCACACGGTGGTGATAGTAGCAGTGAGGATGATCCTCCTACGCTAAACTTCCCTCGCGGTTGCTTGGCTATATTTGCCAACAAGGGTAAGAATATTTGGATTATTGTAACACAATCATAAATTTGGTACATATATGTTGCTTGCTTTGAATTTTTATGACTTTATCACTCACTTGATTTTTGCACGTAAAGGCAAAGGAAACAAAATTTGGGCGGCAAAGGGGCCGGTAGGTTAAATACTCGGGACATTAGCAGACATCTCGAGTAGAGGAAAGTCGTTAAGATCAATCACGACCCTGTCCTGATACGCTTTGATGTGCACGACAAAAATACATTCCGGCCTCTCGGCGACCATAATCAGCACTTTTCTAGCTTCATCGAAGAGTCTATCAGGAGGTGCGTATCTATGTACCACCTAATTTGGAGTGCGGTATCGGCGGAGCAGAACGCGAACGTTTGGGGAGAAATAGAGGTCAGTTATCTCATTATCCTTTTTATGTTTATTACATGATTGTGTTTATTTATTTAACGACGCATATTTATCTAAATTTGTTTATGTATTTATATCATATAAATAAATAACAAATTTAAATGAATATATAAATTTTATCTTATTTATTTATATCATGTAAATAAATAAAAAATTTAATTAAATATATAAATTATTTCTATTACTCTAACTCTGTGTTTGTTTTGTTGTATATGATTGCAGAGTAACTTTGATTTAAGCCCCCACAGGTTGGATCGTGACTGGCTCCTCATACAGGGCGGCATCAACGTTCAGTTGCAGAAGATGTAAAACACAAACAAATCTACTTTCAAGTAAACTTATTGGATCCCAGACCCCGACACCGAGACGTATGACTTGAACAAGATCTGGAGGTTATGTCCCTAGAAGATTAGTGCTGAAGAGTGAAAAATTCACATCACCTTTTGGAATGATCCGCAAAACCAACGAAGATCCGAGATTAATTCCCAAATCGGGCTAAGATGAAAACCCCGTCTCGACAGGGATCCTGATCACTCACCCGCCTTTGAGACGAAGTGTTAAGAAACATTATAATAAATTTACATACATATATGTCTTTGATTATATGCTTTGGTGAGTTCTGATTTTTAGTTTTTAACTTGTTTTATTATATATGTGTGTGTATGTATGTACAGATGAAAACCGCAACTCCTCGGGAGCCCCCTTCTCTTTGATACATTCTTCGTGACGCACACCAACAGCGCTGGAGAATTTTATCACGAGGAGGACCGCCTTAGATGTGTAAGTATTATTTTTTAAATTTATTAATTTATTGTTTTTTTGGTTATACCTTGGTTTCCGACTATTCCTAGGGCGACTGCCAAAATATAATGTAGCAACCAGATAAATAAATAATTTATTAACTATCTTCTGTTTTTGTTACTTCATAAGGAGGAGATGCTCGATTTACAAGCTACAGGCCTACATACGGAGGAAGAAATCAATTGTATGGTCAGAGGCGGTAAGAAGCGGGGTCACATCCTCGGTGTCGATCAGGTAGTGGCGGGAACTGTCTGATCTGTCCCATATACTCCCCCACCTGCCAACGACGGCCGAATGAAGTTCATGTGGAAATTCTTTAGAAGTGACGATAGGTTCACCTATGCGTTCGAACAATACGAGTGTGGTGGTGCTAGCAGGAGTGGCGCGGTCTTCAGCGGGAGTGGCGCGGGCGGTAGCAGGAGTACCGCGGACGGTTATGGGAATGATGAAGAGAATAATGACACCAATGGTTAATATTTCTTGTTTTTCATACCTTAACATGGATGTTGAATAATCGTAAACCCCGAATTGTAACTATGAACCAACGTATTTGTATTTGTACCAAAGTTGTGATGTATTTGAATTAAGTTGATTGATCGATCCGTCATATGGTATTGTGTTTTGGTACTAGCTTATTTGATGTTTTATATCAAATTGTATTCGCAGGTTTTGGTAGATTTTATAAGAAAAAATTCCTGAAAAAATCTGGAAATAGCCTGCCGTGCAGGCTGCATAAAAAATATTCAACTTTCCGCAGCGACATGTCGCTATGGAAAAGAAGAGTCCGTTTGACTTTTCAAAAAAAGTCAAGAATCTTCCCTGGCGATTTTTGCTGGGGAAAACTTGCAGCATAGTAACACTGCAACGTGACCAGTTGACCTGTCAACGTATAAGGAAAATTTTCCAGGCGATGTTGTCACTAGGGAAAAGACAAGATTAATTAACATTTTCGTTAAGTGTGATTATTAATGCCAATTTTCCATGGCGACACTTGTCGCCGGGGATTCTTTCCCTTACGAGTGCCAGCGTGGCAACAATTCCCATGGTCAAAAGCATTAAGACCCACTTAGTCGCCAGAGAAAACTTTCCATGTCGTCAGGGATACTTTCCCTTACGGCTGATTCCTGACAACTTTTCCCTAGCGACAATTGGTCATGGATAGGTTTCCCTGGCGACATGCTAAGGAAAGATTCAGATATTTTAACCAGGGAAAGGTTGCATTTTTGTAGTGTGAACTTTTATTCTTGACCGGGGATGAGATGTCTATCCTTATTCAATCGCCCAACGGCCATTGTTATTCGTTTGATTATCCTTATGTTGATGTGACCGCTACATGAACATACACCACCAATGAAAATTAAAATCCATAAACATCGAATGATGCATTAATATCCTCAAAGCAACCATCATTGACCTAGCATAACCTACAGTATGAGTAGCTTGAGAAGGAGATGGATATGGTTGATGAGACTGCAATGATACATAGTCTCATCGTCCAAATCGGGCTTAAAATGCTTAAAATATCATTAAAATACTCTAAAATATGCTTGTGTTTATTCATTATGTATTTTAGGTACGTATATCGTGAAATCAATAATCAATCACAAGAATCAAGCAAAAACGAACACGGGAAACGAAGAGGCACAAAGAACCGGACTCGAATCATAAATTTTCATTGAAGTCCTTGAAGTTTGAAGATTTGGCAAGTTTGGTCCCTCAATTTTGAAGACTTGTCACAAATGACCCTCCACTGTTCATTTGTACAAGATTTATCCTTGAAGATGGTAGATATGTCGAAAGAAGTCCTTAGAATATGATCAAAATGCAAGTTTTGTCCTTATGAATACTTCTCAAAAACATATTGTGGCCAAAATGAGAAAAAGAAAACTTTCTTACAAAGGGATTTCAAGTTATGGCTGTTTATAACTGAATTGACAATGACCAGAGAAAGGGAGGACTATTTCTGCCAGACATGTAAACTTAGCTCAACCAACCATTACACCACATCACCCCTTTCCACAACTCCAATCACTACACCTCACTTCACATGCGACGTCCCGTCTCCACTAACCAAAACAAGATTAATATATACTTAATTTGTTTTAAACTAATTATTTATATATTAATTTTCCCTCTCAAACCGTTATTGTATCACCACCCTGCCATAATCACCCATAATTTATCCCATAAACCCTAATCTCTAAAAACATTAAAACAAAGGGTTTTTGATTGAGCTTTTCCATAATATTAATTAATCTCACCCTAAACAAAACCTACCCACCAGATTCCCTTCACACTCACCCACGACCCCACACCAATGGTCCCTTGCCATCACTTTCATCCCAAAAACCCAAACCCGACTAGATAAACTGATGGATGGATTTGCATGCTCCCTAAGCTCAAATGAACGACTCAAGATCACAAAACAACAGCTGTCTCATCAGATGTCCAAGTTGAGCAAGTTTGAAAAATTCTTCCAAGGGCATTTATGGATTTTCATGAGCTATTAGGGTTTAATGTATTAGCTTTCTAGGGAATTCTATAAAGTAGTATATAAGAGGCGACTTGTGCCTCTTATAACTTTGTTCTAATTTTTTTTCTTGTAAAACCCTTTTATGCAATGAATATTTAAAGTGTTGTTGAAAAATCTTGCAAGAATAGCTGAGTTCCGTTATACACGCTTTCTAGTTTAAATACTTGTTTCATTAATTTATTTCATCAAAAAGTATATTTTGTTCAAAGTTTTTTGGCAAGAAGTATTTTTGAGACCCACGGATTGTTCAAAGTTCTCAACTTTCTCTCACTAAGATTTTTCTTTTCTCCATTTTTATCTTTCAAGTTTAAGCTTTTTTGTATTTTGGATTTCATTAATCTAATTCAAGTTAAGTTTTTAAGTTCTTTAATCTCCTTCTACATTTCTTAGTTTACTTTAATCTTTGATCCGATTGTTTCATTTCATACGGTTTGGATGATTGGATGAGTTCGTGATTAAAGGTTAATCTTTCTTGTTCCTTTTTAAGCTCATACACGTATAAGCTATAGGCTCTCTATGCTTACTGGCTTATTTCATGTTTTAGCTTATTGGTTTTCGGATTTCATCAAGGTTTTAGTCATTCGAAAGTTTCGTTTATAAAGTTTATGATTTTATGTTTTCGAAAGTTGTCAAATTTAAGCTTTTTGAAGTGTTTAAGTAGCGGGTAAAATATCTTATTGATTGTGCTTATTGAGTTCTAAGGTTGTCACCATTTTCGGATTGATTTTGTGTTCCATCGCAATATCAGGGTTTATACACATTCCGACGGATTTCCTGTTTTGATCGCAATAACCCTTAAGGGTTTTACTGTACGATCGTTGACATCTTCCCTTATTCCGATCTGGATTGCGATCACTTATTGCGATCGCATATTCCGACGGGACTAAGGTCTTGGTTAAGACGAAACTCTGCCCATTTTTCGACAGCAACTTTCTGATCTGACTTTGCGATCTAGAACATTCCGATAGATGCACATTGCGACAGAAGTATTACTTGCATACCGATCTGAAATTTGCGACAGTGCCATATTCCGATAGACTTGATTTTGACATTCCGATGGACCTTCATTTGCAATATTCCGATGGACTAAGTTTCTAAGTTTTAAAGTTTTACAAAGTTTTAATTTTTAAGTATTTTCCTAATTAATTTTTAGTTTAATATTGTCAAACCTTCTACTTTACTCATAGACATTTTCATTACTTGCTTTTAATTTAAATTAGATAACCAAAATCAAGCCCTTTTTAGTAACCAAGAACAATTATTCCACTTAGAACCGTGATCAATTCGAGGAGATTCCGAGATTAATACTGAACCCAATGAAAACCAGTGTATCAAATTGCGCCGCTGCGGGCTCTTCTCGTTAAGATTAACAGTTTTTTGTGAGAACTTGGATTTTGGGATCCGTTCACCGTGAACGTTACTTTTTCATAAAAACTTTCAAAAACCCTAAAAAAATATAAAATTTTCAAAAATCCTAAAAATTAAAAAACATAAAAAACATAAAAAAACCAAAAATATTTTTGCTTTGTTTTTGCTGTGTTAGTTCTTTTGCAGGTGCATGCGTACACGATCAACGTCTTATCAAGAGCCCGAGCCTCTCGAAGACTTAGACATGGCCGGTGTACAAAACAACAACAATAACCCACCTCAAAACAATAACAACAATAACAATCCACCTCTCAACAACAATAATAACAACAACAATGATCCTTTACCGGATAATCGTCCGATGATTGAACTGTTACAAGCACATGTAGACGGCAACAATGATCCAGTTGTCATACCCGCGATTGCAGCCAACAACTTTGAGCTCAAATCTGGTTTTATCCAGATGGTCTCTGCTCAACTATTCTTGGGACGTACCATTGATGATCCTCATGACCACATCAAACGGTTCTTGCAACTCACGAATACGGTCAAATTCAATGGTGTTCCACAAGTGGTAATCCGTTTACAAATTTTTCCTTTCTCCTTAGAGGGACAAGCCCGGCATTGGCTTGCAAAGGAACCGCCACGAAGTATTCTGACCTGGATGGATTTGGAGCCCAAGTTTATAAACTACTTTTTCCCACCCTCTCGTACTACCGCTTTGCAGAATCAAATTATCAATTTTGAACAAAAGTACGATGAGTCTTTTAGTGAATCTTGGGACCGTTTTAAAGATCTTTTAAGAAAGTGCCCACAACATGGTTTTACCAAAGTGCACCAAATTAATACTTTTTATAATTGTTTAAGCATGAATGACCAAGATTCACTAAATAGTGCCTTGGGGGGTAATATTTTGGTTAAGACTTCTAATGCCGCTTGGGATATCATTGAGAATAAGTCTCGTGTGCAAACCAAGAGTGTTCGGACCAATGCCGTTAGTGCTAGTACTAGTGACAACGACAAGCGACTTGACAAAATTACTACGCTTCTTGAATCGCTTGCCGCCCAAACCGCCAGCAACACCAACAACATCAACGCTAAAAACGCTCAAGTCAATGTTGTCAACCAACCATGTGAAATATGCGTTGGTCCTCACTCTTACACCACTTGTACCGCCACCCAAGACTACCCTTCTGAGAATGTGAATGCAGCATACGGTACCTATCCTCCGGCCGCTTATCAAGCTCGTCCTCAAGGAGACCGTAACTTGCTTAGCTATCGCTCAAACAACTTTCTTTCCCCGCCCGGTTTTCCTCCTAACAACCCAAACCAACAACAAAACCTCAATCGCCCTCCTCAACAACAAACTCGTGCACCATACCAACCACCTCACAAACAACCATATCCACCTCAAAGAAACAACCAAGTTTACCAACAACCTGCTTATCAACCACCCACCTACAATGCTCCTCCCAACCAACCCACCGCATTACACCAAGATATTGGAACCTACATGAGGACTAATGATGTGATCGTGGACAATCTCCAGCGGGAAGTGCTCAACTTAAAAGCAGACATGGTAAAACAATGGAACGATCTGAGAGCTGATATGAGAAACACTTTGGCAAGTCTGTTAGCCGTATTTAAAGTGATGGTCATATAATATACCGTTGCGAAGCTCGTGAAAAATACTATTCAACGGTGTCGAGAGTTCTTAGTTATTAATGTTTATATAACGGGAATTAGTCCCTAACACACAAATGAGGAAGGCCTCCTAAACACTTACTGCTTAGTATAAAAGGCCTCCTAAGCCTCATTTGTGTGTGTGTTTTCCATTTCATTTGTTTTAGAGAGAGAAACGTATGTGTTTCTCTCACTAGGAATTCACAACTTTGTTTGTTTTCTCTTTTCCTTCATCTAATCTAATCTTTATTTTTTGGTTTAATCTTCATCTACATCTCTATATCATTATAAGTCGTGTGAATCAATCTTACAAGTGGTATCATTCGCCAAGGGATTCGTATTGAAGCATTTCGTGTGTTTTTGATTGTTTTTCGCCAAAACATCAAAAACATTTGCGTGTTTGTTTGTGTGTCTAAGTCGTATACGTTCTTTAAATCGTGTAGTAGTGATTTAGGCATCTTGGTTTTGGCTAAAACTCAAGTTTTTGGATCAAAAGTTGATAAATTTCTTGTTTGTTCATCTTTCCGAATTTCTTGCAAGTTTCTCCATCGGAAAGTACAAAGCACGTGAGGCCAGATCGCAATAACCTTAGGTTCCACTTTGCGATCTAAACATTTCGATACCTTATTCCGATCTGGACATTCCGATCGTTCTTTGCGATCTGGGATTCCGACGGCTCTTAAGGAACTTTGAGTCGTTACTCTGCCTAAATTTTGTCAGCATTCCGATCTGAAGTATTCCGATCTGAAGTATTCCGATCTGAACATATTCCGATCTGAACATATTCCGATCTGAAGTCATTCCGATACAAGCAACATTGCGACAGATCAACATTCCGATCAAAGGAGATTCCGATCAAAGGACATTCCGATAGAGGGACATTCCGATAGAGAGACATTCCGATCGTTGGACATTCCGATGGAATTTTTTGTTAGAGTAATTTTTAGTGTTAGCCACCATCTAGACTAGTCTCAGAACATAGTTTACACGAAGATCAAAAAAAAAAAAAAAAAAAAAAAAAAAAAAAAAGGAGTTAAAATTTTTAGGTCAAGTAGAATCAAATTTTTTCCCTACTAGTTTTTGGCTATCTCGAACTCAATTTCAAAATTTGGCGATACACAATTTTTTCAGCTTACCGTTTTATCGGACTGAGGAATTTATTGTCGGACTGAGAAAAAAAAATCGGAAGTTTCGGAATTTCAACATCACCACACGCTTTCTACGAATTGAGATTCTGTTGTTCACACGACTTCTACGATGACGTCTCAACAAGATATCTATGCTGCGGGTACTGAGAATCGTCCACCCATGCTTACCAAGGAGAACTACACTACATGGGCTAGTCGTCTCCTTCGTTATGCAAAATGTAAACCTCTGGGAAAGTTGATTGTCAACTCGATTCAAAAGGGTCCGTATGTTAGAAGAACAATTATTGTACCTGGAGATCCTACGAATGCTAACCCAGTGGCTGACTCTAGTCATGAGCAAACAGATGAAGAATTAACTGAAGCTGAATCCAAACAACTCGACGCTGATGATCAAGCAATTCAAGTCATTCTTATGGGACTTCCTGAAGATGTTTATGCTGCTGTCGATAGTTGTGAAACCGCACACGAGAAGTGGCTTAGGATTCAGAAAATGATGAAGGGTAGTGAAATCGGTTTACAAGAAAAGGAAACTAAGTTGCTTCGTGAATGGGAGAAATTTACGTCTAGTGAAGGGGAACAAATTGAACCTTATTATCATCGGTTTTCAACCCTCATGAACCATCTTAGAAGAAACAAACATGAACCTGCACAAATTGCTGCCAACATTAAATTTCTTGATAATCTTCCTTCTGAATGGTCACGATATGTCACTCTTGTCAATCAAACCAAGGATCTTCATGTTGTGGACTACACTCAAGTTTATGACTATTTGAAGATGAATCAAGATGAAGCTAACGAAGTTAGGGCAGAAAGACGTGCCAAGACACAAGATCCATTGGCTTTTATGGCAAACTCTCCATCATCTATGTCATATCCCATGGTACCCTACCATCAACCCTCATCTAGTAACTTCATGCCACAACAACAACAACAATAACTCACTGCTTATGGATATCAACATCTTGCTGCTATGAATTACTTACAACAACCCATTGCCTGTTTTGATGACATTACCGATCCTACTCATGCTATTAATACTGGTCTTGCCCTTCTTGCTAAGGCATTCAAATTCACCATTAACCCCACCAACAACAATCAGAGAATCTCCTCGAACACTAGAAATAGGCAGATTGCTCAACCTTTCATGAATGCGAATCAAGATCGCCAATTGGTAGTTGCTGGAAACACGGGGACTCAGTTTCAACAATATGGTCAGAATGCTGGGCAGACCGTTGGCAATGCAGGAAATCGGTATGGTCAAAACCGTGGTCAAAATCCGGGTGTTCCGAATGCGGGTAATCAGAATGGGTTAATTGTTGTGCCAGCGGTTGGTAACCAGATGGGAAACATTGTGGCTGCAAGGGCTGAGAATACTGGTACGGGAAATGGAAACAACAATCGTCAGGTTCAGTGCTACAACTGTAGGGGATTTGGTCATTATGCTCGTGATTGCACAGCCAAAAAGAAGAGGGATGATGCTTATCTTCAGACTCAGCTTCTCATAGCACAAAAAGAAGAGGTAGGAATCCCACTTCAAGCTGAGGAATTTGATCTTATGGCTTCTGCTGCAGAATATGACGAGGAAGAAGAGGTGAATGCCAACTACATCTTGATGGCAAACTTACAGCAAGCATCAACCTCAGGAATGCATGATGACAGAGCTCCCGTCTATGATGCAGACGGTCCCTCTGAGGTACACCCAAGTTTTGATGATAATGATATATATAATATGTCTAATCAAGAGGAAGAGTATACTGAGATGCTTGAGCCCTATATTGAGACACACGAGGACCAAACGAATAATAGTAATATTATTTCGAATGAGCCTAGTGTGGACCTTAGTGTGGATCAAGTTGCTCAGCCTACAACCCTTCCTGATGAGACACATGCGTATTGTAAATCTCTATTTGATAAGCTCGCTAAGGATGTAGATCATGCTACGGTGGTTAATAATAAGTTTAGAGAAACTAATGCCAAATTGACCACTGAGCTTGCGGGATATAAGGAACGGGAGAAAAGTTTTGAGATTCATCATGCTAAAATCAAGGAACTTGAACAAGCTCATGCTACATTGGTTTATCAAGAAAAATGCACCACTAAGAAATTAAATGCCTTACACTTAAGTAGTGCTAAAAAGATAAGCGAATTGAATGATGAAATCACTTCTCTAATAAACAGCTTTCAACTGAAAAGTCTATTATTGTGGAATTAAAAGAAGAACGAAAACAGCTAAAACATGATTTCAAAATTCGAGAAGATGGGCTTCTTGAGGATTTTTGCAAAGCGCAGGATAGGATTAGAGAATTAGACAACCTTTTAGTAAAACGTGGCCAAACTATGCAGACGATAAATATGCTCGCACCAAAAGTGAATGAGATAAATTACACTCGATACAAAATGGCTTTAGGTTGTCCTTTTCCCCCTAATCCAGGATACCTTAAGCAAGTTCAGGCCACTAATGAAACTTTATATAATGGTAGTGTGCTATTTTCTGATGAGCATGATCCTCCTAGTGTGCATGATTCCGAGGAAACTACTGAACTTGCTGTAGAGTCTCGTTTAAGAATGAAAAAGCTTGATAAAGAAGTGATACCCGTTTATTATCCGAAAGTTAATCCTCAAACTGTTTTTGTTCGGTCTAAAACGAGTACTGAAATGCTTTGGCTACCAAGTGAGGAATTGTCTGATGACCCTCCTAAACCGAGTATCACTCGCCGATTTCTAAACGAACTTAAAGATAACTTTGTCATCCTTAAACGTGTTGTTAATTCAAAAATAACTGGAGGTAATTTTACATCACCTGTTCAGATTGAGGTTCAAAAAATTCTTCAAAACGATATTAATCCAATTATTAATCAAGTTGATGCTCGGTTAGGAAATTTAGAAAACGCTTTTCTAAAAGAATTAGCCAACTTTGTTGAAGACTTTAAATCATTGACGAAGGAAGCTCATGAATCTCTTGATAAAATCAACGTTTTGGAAAACGATCTTGGACGCCTCTCTAAAGCTCGTAATTGTATTGATAGTAGCCCTGTTGAGTTAGGTACCTCTATGTCACATAATGAAAACCTCCAAACTGAGCTTGATCTTATGAAAGAGAAGATGGAATCTTATGTCATTAAAAAGGATAAAGAATTCACCGATCTTTGGAATAAATTTGTCAAAAAATGTGATGAATGCAAATATGACAAGATTTCGTATGAAAAAGCTCACAATGAAATGCAACAAACTATCGCACGGTTGCAGGCTCAGTTAGAAGGGGTTTCGGAAACGAATTTGGCCTCGTCAGGGTTAGAGAGTGCTAGTGGTGGTAATGTTCAGAAGCTTAAGGCTAAGATTGAAGATTTAGAATCTGTTGTTGTTTCATATAAGCGGGCTGTTGAACAAAGTAAGTCTGTCTATCAGAAACTTATTGATAAAATCTGTGAGAACTGTAAGTTAAAGGCCTTGTTAAAAGATAAGACTTCTGAACATAGCTCGATTGTGGATACGATGATCCAGAAACCAGCAACCTCGGGACCCACTCGTATTGCTGTGACGCCTTTTCCCAAGGTTGCTGGAACGAAAACTGTTGTGATTTCCCCAGGAATGTTTTGTGTTAGTTCTCCCTCTGTGCCTAGCAAACAACGTACAGCAAGCGTTAGGACAAAACCGATCACTATAACTCAACCACAAGTTATTGATTTAAAAAGTGCTAATTCTAATAGACGCGTGTCTTCTTCTACAGGAATAAACAACTACACTAAGAGCAGAAGGCCACAGCCTACGAGCAATACGAGGAATGATAGGGTCCCTTTTGCCTCTAGAAGTAGTCGCCCCAAGATCAATAATGTGGAAGTAGAAGAACACCCTAGGAATTTACCGCTTTTTAATCATAATCAGAAACCTAATTCATCTGAATGTAATGACTTTAAGCTTGCTATTCGGAATGAAAAATCTGAAGTTATTTGTGCTAAATGTAATAAATGTTCCTTTACTTTTAGTCATGATGCTTGTGGTTTGACTATGAATGGTTTGAATTATGGTGGTTACACTCGAATTGACAAGCTGTCAGTCAGTGAACAACAACGCACTCCTAAGGCTAAGGTGTATGTTCCAAAAAGTACGCATGTAGGGTCCACAGAAAGTCTTGCTAAGCCTAGTAGCCCTAGACTCACCTCTAAATGGTTGCCTACTGGTAGAAATTTTGACTGTAGTGGCAAAATTATCGACACTAGTAGATCTCATACTGACAGTGAAACGTCGGTATGTGATACGGCTTAATTATCTTCTAACCCTACAGGAACCTATTTCATCGGTTGCCAAAATATTTGTTTCTCTTATCATTGGCAGGCTGTTGAAATTTGTCTCTGGTGCGTGGACTCGGGTTGTTCCAAACATATGACTGAGAATCGAAGCCTTCTCAAGAACTTTGTGTGGCGTTTCATGGGAACTGTTCGATTTGGAAATGATCATGTTGCAGCAATTCTAGGCTATGGTGATCTTCATTGGGGAAATATAATCATCACCAGAGTCTCTTTTGTTGATGGCTTGGGACATAACTTGTTCTCGGTTGGGCAATTTTGTGATTCAGACTTGGAGGTCGCTTTCAGAAGTCATACATGCTTTGTAAGAGATCTTGAAGGAATTGATCTGTTGAAAGGAAATCGTACCACCAACCTTTACACCATTGATCTTTTTCAAATGTCTACTGCTTCTCCAATTTGTCTCATGGCCCGAGCCACATCAACAAAGTCGTGGTTATGGCATCAAAGGTTATCTCATCTCAATTTCGATGCCATCACCCATCTCGCGAAAGATGATCTCGTTACCGGTCTTCCAAAGTTCAAATATACAAAAGACCATCTTTGTCCTTCATGTGAGCAAGGTAAAAGTAAGAAGAAGGCTCACAAACCCAAACCTGTTCCCAACTCAACGAATAGGTTACATCTCCTACATATGGATTTGTGTGGCCCAATGAGAATCAAAAGTATTAATGGAAAGCGGTATGTCCTTTTCATTGTGGATGACTATTCTCGCTACACATGGGTTCATTTTCTTGCTTCAAAAGATGAAACCCCTGATGTAATTATTAACTTCTTGAAGAAAACATCAGTTCTACTGCAAGCCCCTGTCATTATTGTGAGAACGGATAACGGTACAGAATTCACAAATCAGAAATTGAAAGCTTATTTTGACGAAGTTGGGATTTCTCATCAAACTTCGGCTGTAAGAACTCCAGAGCAGAATGGAGTTGTGGAACGGAGGAATCGTACGTTAGTTGAAGCTGCTCGAACGATGCTTCTCTCCTCTAGTGCACCGTTATTTCTTTGGGTCGATGCTATAGCAACTGCATGTTATACTCAAAACCGCTCCATTATTCACACCCGTTTCAACAAAACACCTTATGAGATCATTAATGGAAGAAAACCGGATATTTCATTTTTACATGTCTTCGGTGCATTATGTTATCCGAAGAATGATCGTGAAGATATCGGTAAACTTGAACCTAAAGGTGATATTGGCTTTTTCATTGGTTATTCTTCAACTGCTTGTGCTTACAGGGTTTATAATCGAAGGACAAGAAAGGTAAAGGAGACTATGAACGTTACCTTTGATGAACTCTCGGGTATGGCCTCTCAGCATAGAAGTTCACATCCCGAGCTTCAAGGTCAGACTTCTGGACATGTAAGTTCAGGACTCGCGCTTCAATTTACACCGTCAGCAATCTCATCGTTACAACCATCAGAACGTGACTTGGAAGTTTTATTTGGGCCAATATATGATGAATATATGGAGGGTCCTTCGTCATTTGGTGTTCCTCAAAATGCCCCAGCTGCACCTGCTACAGTAGTTCAAGAACCTCCGACTGCATCTACACCATCGGCATCTACTTCTGCACCATCTACGTCAACCTCAACCATAGTGACTCAAAACATTCCAACCACTTCTCCGATTGCTGACGCAACTCAACAACATTCTCAGCAAATTCCTACTCATGTTCATCTTCAGAATGAAATAGTTGCTGAAAATGCAAACAATGCGATGCTCAACGAACACGAGTTTGTTAATCCATTTGCGGCTTCCACAAGTACTACTCAGCCTTCAACACCCTATGTGGATCCGTCGAGCTCACATCAAGTTTCTCATACACTTCCACATGAACAAAAATGGACTAAGAATCATCCTTTGGTTCAAGTGATTGGCAATCTCTCACGACCGGTCTCAACACGAAATCAGCTGCGCACCGATGGAGATATGTGTATCTATGCACTATCAGTCAGCACAATGGAACCAGCAAGTGTGAAAGAAGCAATGACCGATGCATCATGGATTGAGTCTATGCAAGAAGAACTCAACCAGTTCATCCGGCTTGATGTATGGGAGTTAGTACCTCGACCGGACAATATCGATCCGCTTACCCTAAAATGGTTATTCAAAAACAAGATGGATGAGGATCAAACGGTCATTAGGAACAAAACTCGGTTAGTTGTGAGAGGTTATAAACAAAAGGAGGGAATTGACTTCGCAGAATCCTTTGCCCCGGTTGCTCGGATGGAAGCTATTAGCATTTTCTTGGCATACGCTGCACACAAATCATTCACAGTGTATCAAATGGACGTGAAGACGGCTTTCTTGCATGGGCCGTTAAAAGAAGATGTGTATGTATGTCAACCTGAAGGTTTCATCAATACTGAACATCCAAGCCATGTCTACAAGTTGAAAAAGGCAATCTATGGTTTGAAACAAGCACCGAGGGCATGGTACGACGAATTATCATCATTTCTTCTACAAAATCACTTCAACAAAGGAACTATTGATCCAACGTTGTTTATCAAGCACTACGGCAACGACATCTTGGTGGCTCAGGTCTATGTAGATGATATTATATTTGGTTCTACTAACCCAAAATATTCCATATTATTTGCCGACCTTATGAAAAGTCGATTTGAAATGTCCATGATGGGGGAAATGACGTTTTTTATTGGTCTCCAAGTTCACCAATCCCCCCGTGGTATTTTCATAAATCAGTCCAAGTATGTGCTTGAGATTCTAATGAAATTTGGTATGGATAACTGTGATCCTATTGGTACTCCAATGGACACTAAACACAAGCTTGATTTGGATAAGAAAGGGACATTTGTAGATGCTACAAAATACCGAAGTATGATCGGGTCCCTTATGTACTTAACCTCAAGCAGACCGGACATTGTGCATGCTACTTGTTTATGTGCTCGGTACCAGGCTCAGCCAACCGAGAAACACCTCAAGGAGGTTAAAAGGATCTTTCGTTATCTCCGGGGAACCATTAACATGGGTCTCTGGTATACGAAGGATTCTGGTTTTAATCTCACGGGTTTTTCAGATGCCGATCATGCAGGGTGTCATGATACATTCAAGAGCACTTCCGGTGGAGCACAATTCTTAGGCGAAAAGCTAGTGAGCTGGTCATCAAGGAAACAAGACTGTACGGCGTTTTCAACCGCGGAAGCAGAATATGTGTCTCTATCCGTGTGTAGTGCTCAAGTCCTTTGGATGAGAACACAACTCACAGATTATGGCTTTTACTTTAACAAAGTCCCTATTTACTGTGATTCACAATCAGCCATAGCCATATCCTGCAACCCGGTCCAACACTCCAAGACCAAGCACATAGCTTTCCGATTCCATTTCATAAAGGAGCATGTGGAAAAAGGAACGATCGAACTGTTCTTTGTCAAGACGGACTACCAACTAGCCGACATCTTCACCAAAGCTCTTTCTCAAGACAGATTTGAATTCTTGGTTCGTCGACTTGGTATGCGTAGTTTCACTCCTGATGAACTTGAACGTCTTGCACATTCGCAGTAACCTTGTATATATCTATCAGAAAATCAAAATACAAAAATATAAAACCTATAAAAACAAACTAAAAAAATGAGAAAAACTTTCAAAAAATACCAAAGATATTCTTCTCCGACATGTCTCTCAGCATCGATAATATGGACGTGCTTAGAAATGTTGTTCAATAACGACACGGGTACGTACATAAAGTTCGAATGAGAGTTTAAATGTTTTCAAAACATGTCTTTTCTATTTTTCTTCTCATAATGGCTTATAGTCACATGTCAGACTATAACCCGGTCCCTAAATAAAGGAAAGTCTTTGACTTATCCTCAACAACGAGAAATTCATTTTTCTCGGTCATGAGCTTATATCGAAACATTCAAAGTTTTAAGCTCATGAACACAATTTTTCTCGGACTTTTGAGCACAATTTTTCAAAGTATTTCAAAACAATGTGCTCATATACTCCCCTATTTAAATACAATCTCTTTTCGAGGGGGAGTATAATGTTTTTATAAACATTTGTTCCAAAGTTTCATGACACATTATTCTCTCCATGTTTCATCACTAGTTTCACAAAAAAATGGAACTGGACCATATGTTTTTGTCTTTTACCCAGAAAGCAAAACAGATCAACTTAATGAGAAAAAGGACAAAAACTAAAATACGAGTATACACAAATTTGGGCAAAAGGAATTGTAAATCGAGGCTAGATCAGAATAATGATACCACAAGAGATAGATAAAAATGAATCAAAAGTTGATATTTTTTTAGATATGAAATGGAAAAAAGATACCAACCGTGATTCATGAATAGCAAAGTAACACGAATCTGAAAAACACGAACACAAACACGAATCACACGGATACACGACACCCCCGGTTAGCTCTGATACCAGTTGAAAGACATCAAAAACCCACCATGGTTCAGGTGGTCGGGGATGATCAAAGAACATGTAAGCCATTGTTGTTCTTAGGGAGAGAAAGTTAGAGAGAGGTGAAGAATGTTATGTGTTTTATTCCAAGTGAAAATAAAACAAATAAAAAAGTAACAAACTTCCACACCCCCATGGAGAGTCATGGGGGGTATTTATAGGCCTAACATGTCTAAACTATACATACTTTACACATTAAGTCCCTGCGTGTAGCAAAGTATGTAAATCTAGTCCAACTCACGTGAAAGGCGCCAGCTTACCAAAAAGTAAGTCTAACAATCTCCCTCCAAGATGGTCACTCACGTGAGTTGGTTACAATGATTCCTACAAGCAAAAATAAAGAAAAATGATAAACTTGACTTCCAGCATTCCTTGAGACAGTCTTCAGCGACCTTCATCTTCTTGAATACTCCAGCTCTATTTCTTCAGCTTTGTAGAATCTAGTTGAGTTTTACTCCCTCCCAACTAGAAGGCCTTTCATAAAACAAGCAGTAAAGACTGCTCCCTCCCAAACAGATCAAACAGAGGAATCTATGGGAGATGATAACGTCATCAACATTTTCTCACAAAATGAAGCAATCCCAGTCTTGATTCTATGATAGATTACCAGAAGTACGCACTCTATCCCGAACATGAAGTCAAATTTCAGCACCAGAGTCAATTAAGTCCCGGAAATGCACATTTCTCCTGACAGGACAGTGATGATAAAAAGTTGCCACATCAAAGTCAATTAAGTCCCGAATGTAGTCAACTTATCCCTCTATGTAGAAACGGTAACACCAAAGTCAAGTGACCCCGCATGTACACATTTCTCCCTCCAGGATGATACCTATTAAGGGAATCATCCTCCATGTGTGTACGTGGTATGTCAACTGGAACCGCTTACTTAGTAACCATGACGATGTGAGAAGATGTCAACAGTATCTCTCTAAACAAAAATCTCTCAAGATCACCCCGAACTGAATCCCCTTATCAATTCTGTTGGCTATTGATAGTGACCACTGATGAAGATAACCCGATAATCCAAACTTGAAACTGAAGTAGAATTCCCCAAACTTAATCTTAAGCTTACACTGTAGTAGAATGAAGAGCGATGCAGAGAAGTCTTAACCGTACCCCATACCAAAGAGCGGTATTAAAAAGGTACAACCTCTCTAAAGTACCCTATACCAAAACAGGCGGTATATGAAAAAATACTACATCTCTTGAAGAAATCCACAACTGCAAGTGCGTGTGACACTGAGAACCGCAACGAAGCTCCCAAAGAATGATAGTTATCCATGTCGTCGTCCATCCTCCCCTTGACAATGGAAACTAGATACTTCAAGTCTTATTCATAACCGTATATGTTTGAACAAGTTATCTTAGAAAGTCGTAAGTACTCCTTTCAAGATAAAATAAGAACGCCTCTGAAAAATCTCACTTCAACCTCAAATAAGTAGCATCGAATCATCTTCGTAATCACATAAACCGTAATAGCCGTTAGGAATTTAGGTGAATTTTTGATAAGGATCATTTTAGTGTAATGTACCGTGTTTGTTGTGTTTGTTGTGTTTGTTGTTCGTGAAGAAGTGTTATGAGCAAAAACGGATACCCGGCCAGAATGTCACTGTTTAAACGGCCTGCCAAAATAATAAAATCCTGTCCCATAAGCCTTTAACTCGACAACAATTTTATCACTTGGTTCTATCGAAAATACCCGGTTCAATCCAATAACCCCGTCAACCAATACCGACAAAATTAATTTTGCAATAAACCGTCATCCCGAATAAAATTTGCAAAAAATTAATCGGCCTACTATATACCTTCGGTTAATTAGTACTCGGCCCGTCAAATAATACCCGAAACCAAAACATATCTATGAATATATATGGCCCAAGAAGAAAAAAATTTCCAATACATGCCCCAATAAAAACAAATAGTCGGCCCACATTGTTTTTCATACCCGGTCCATCCAAAATTCACAACCAGTTGAGAGTTGAAAAATCCTGGACACCAACACATTGTTAAATCCGCCCTTTTGGCCACGTGTGAGATGAGAGAGGTTGGTCAACATTGAAGAATCCGCCCCATGTTTTCTGGAAGGCCACGTGTGTGAGAGGCAAGAAAGGAGATACATATAAACCCACCTAGTTACTTTCACAGTACAAAAACTAATCTCACTCCATCAAATGTATCAAAACATCCGCCCCCATTAACTCCCATCTACTCTCCCCAAAACTTATCCCACTCCAACCGCCTCTTTCACATAAACATAGTTAAATCCGCCATTATCATCTTTCCTAAATCTCCATCTGCCCCCATCACCACTCTCATCGCAGCCCATCAAATCCTCATCACAGTTAAGAAGGCCACGTGTATTGGTGAGTGTTTGGTCAACATAGATATATCCGCCCTCCCATTTTAGAAGACCACGTGTAGCCCACTAAAGTGTAAATGGGATATACACACACAATCCCAATAATTCTCATAGTAAAACTTACACACCAAACTCCATTTTCTTATCTCGTTAAATCCGCCCCCTCCATTTTCAATCTGAAAAATACTACCAAACCAATCTCCCAATAATCACCCATCTCAATCCAAGCTGATTCCAATTTGCCATCATCATCATCTTAGATGAATACATGCCACCCAATAATCACCCCAAACCAAATCGCAACATCACAGCCTCTTTCGTTCGATCTTAACTCAAACCCATATATCATCCTCATGAAACTCCAAACTCAATAATCTGATCTCATCACATCAATAACATTGATACCGAAAATCAAACCATCATAAGATTGTCATCTTGGGCCGAATCCCATACATGCAGTGAATGACGCGCAACAGGGTCATGTCGATTGATCTCAGGTAGGTTATTGGTGATGTTACGTTAGGAGATTGATTTGTGAATTAAAGCAACATAATCATGGGTAAAAAAACTTGTCGAGATCTATGAGGATATGTTGTTAATACGCAAAAATCATTTTTAAAGAGATGAAAAACGTATTAACTAAACTGAGGTCTCGTAAAACTGATTCGGTGTCGAGTCTAGGTGTGATGGGTGTCGAGTCTAGGTGGTGGGTTTAGGTGACGATGGGATTAGGATTAGATGAGTGGTGTTGAGAAGATAAAAGGCAGTGATTTAAAGAACAGTGTGAGAGAGTCACGGTTTTGGTCACGGTTAGGATTTGGCTGGTTTGCATGTTGTGGGAAGAAATTGGTTTTAGATGGGTATTTTTCATAAACAAGAGTCTAAATCTGATTTGTTAAATTAATTGATTTAAACTCCCATGAAACTGATTTATTTCATCGCAATGTGTTGATTTCAGTCCATCGTAATATGTTTGTTTTTTCGGTCCATCGCAATGTGAAACTTCATCCATCGCAATATTACACAACCCCATTGCAATATATCACAAATCCCCATCGCAATAGCATGAACCCATCGCAATAAGTGTAATCCATCGCAATGTTGTTAGTGATTGGGCAGCGTGACGACTTAAACTTCCATTTCGATGAATCAGGCCATCCATCGCAATGAGGACAGCCCAACCCATCGGAATGTAAAAAAACCCATCGGAATACATCCGAAAAAGAAGCCATCGCAAAGTGCACCCATCGCAATAGACATCGGAATATCCATCTGAAAGTCCCATTGAAATAACCCATCGTAAAAGGTTTTAGGCCTGTGCTTTTGTGACCCCGAAAAAAAATGGAACTGGACCATAAACTGTTTTGTCCTTATCCCCATAAATAGGAGCAGATATATACAGGGACAAAAACATGAAATAAACAGGGTACAAAATATTGGGTAAAAACTGTATACCGAGGCACTTTGTCACAGAAATCAAAGACAATTTGATACGAGAGATTGATAAAAATGAAACAAAAAAAAAGTTGATATTTTTAGATATGAAATGGAAAAAAATACCAACCATGAATTACCAGCAAAGTACGAATCTGATAATCATAACACGAACAAGAACACAACACGAATCACACGGATACAAGACACCCCCGGTTAGCTCTGATACCAATTGAAAGACATCAAAAACCCACCATGGTTCGGGTGGTCGGGGATGATCAAAGAACATGTAAGCCATTGTTGTTCTTAGAGAGAGAAAGTTAGAGAGAGTTGAAGAATGTTATGTGTTTTATTCCAAGTGAAAATAAAACAAATGAAAAAGTAACAAACTTCCACACCCCCCATGGAGAGTCATGGGGGTATTTATAGGCCTAACACACTAGAACTATACTACCTTTACATAATAAGTCCCTGTATTTAGTAAAAGGATATAAGTCTATTCCAACTCACGTGAAAGGCGCCAGCTTACCAAAAAGTAAGTCTAACAATAGTTGAAAGACATCAAAAACCCACCATGGTTCGGGTGGTCGGGGATGATCAAAGAACATGTAAGCCATTGTTGTTCTTAGAGAGAGAAAGTTAGAGAGAGGTGAAGAATGTTATGTGTTTTATTCCAAGTGAAAATAAAACAAATGAAAAAGTAACAAACTTCCACACCCCCATGGAGAGTCATGGGGGGTATTTATAGGCCTAACACACTAGAACTATACTACCTTTACATAATAAGTCCATGTATTTAGTAAAAGGATATAAGTCTATTCCAACTCACGTGAA